>VFLP01000053.1:0-329912 GCA_007182795.1 Xylaria flabelliformis
AATAATTAATTAATAAAACTATTAATTAAATTATATTATATATAATTAAACAATTAATTTATTTTTTTTTTATTTTTATATAAAATAATTAATAAAGCATATATTAAAAGTTATAAAAACATATAATAAATATAAATAAAAAAAAATTAAAAATATGCTATTTAATTTTATAGCTTTATAAACTTATAAATATATTTACTTATTTAAAAAATATATAATAAAGTAAGTTATATATAGCTTACTTTTTAATTAAGCTAAAAAACTAATTAAAATATAAATATATTAAATAAATTAAAAAGCTTATAATAAATAAGCTTATTAATATATTTAATAAAATTATATATATATAACTATAAAAACTAACAGTAAGCGCTTTATAAAAGCGCTTTTTAAACATTTTAAAGTATTTACATATATATATTTAAAATAAAAAATTTAGTACAAAATAAATAAAAAAAACAAAACAGAATTACTTTAACTGCTTTAGCAAGCTTACTTATAATAGCACTAGTTTAATTCCACTCTGTTAGAATACTCCGTCAGAAGATCGCATATGCAATTTACGTTAATCAAATAGTAGTATAGCAATAATCACCTATGATCAAATTCCGCTGCAACCGCCCTACCACATATCAATTAGGACTACCCAAAGAATTCAACATTAATTAACATCAAAAAACCACAAGAAGAAATCTTCTGACTATTTTACCAATTCTATCATATGGAAAAACTCTTTTAATCCTGAGAATATACAGGATGCGAAAGTATAAGTGAATAGCAAGCTCCAGCAGCAAGAACTGACCTATGCGGGCAGATCCTAATCTGCATGTCCGTCGTTCTTTAGTAGTTTCTGGAACAGTCAATCAGCGGCGTTGCCCTTTTGGGGTTCTCTGCATCTGGGATTCCGTAACACATGGTGATAGATGCACTTAGAAATGTCCGTGAGCAGAAATACTCTAGCAATGGCTCTAATATGTCTTAATCCCTCAGATTAAGCGCGTCTTGAATAACAAAGTGTATCTAGAAGCTTATTCGAGTACTCGCCTTTCAATGACGATGCGCTTATCATATTCTACAGTTCTATGCGTGTGTTGGCCCGTCGTCCTTCACGTAGCTGCGCAACATGCCAGACCACCACCCATTTATCCCTTTGACTTGGCGTCGAGCGCCGTACAGTCGCCTATTCACGACTCGACGCTAGAGCGACAGCTCACGCGTATAGGTGATGTGACATGGGCTTCGTTACGCGGGATGAAGCAGACCTCACCGTCTCGCGAGCTTGCTGAAATGGCCTGCGATATTCTGGATGACGTTTTCCCTGGCAGGGTTTACACAGCTCGCGACGCTCAGTACCAAAATGAAGTAGAGTTCAATTGGTTAGTGCCTAATTAATTTATTTGCGAAGGATTCAGGCTTCTTCTCCGTTTTCTTGTTTTACGCGTTCGAATCGCTAACAGGGTCCCCCTTTCCCGGTTTAAAAGGTCCAAGACAGCATGGTTACAATCTGCCTGTATAATTCGACCGGCCAACGCGGTCGAGGTAGCCATAGCAATGCGGGTGATCAAAGTTTCTGGGACAAGATTCGCCATCAGGTCCGGAGGCCATAATCCCAATGCGGGATTCGCAAGCGTCGACGGCTCTGGTATCCTGCTAGATCTCAAGAACCTCGACATGATCAATCTCGGCAGAGATGACATCTTACGAGTTGGGTCGGGACAAACGTGGGAGCGGGTCTACCACTTCGTACAGGAGAAAGAAAAGAGTGTCATCGGTGGTCGACACGGATCTGTTGGTGTTGCTGGGTTGCTGTTGGGAGGTTGGCACGCACTAAACCCCAAACCATTCGCTCCGAAGTGTTGACGAATTCACACTTGTGGTAGGAGGCTTGTCGTTCTTCCCTAGCCTCTATGGTATGGCTATAGATAACGTGATAAATTTCGAGGTGAGTCAACAGAGTCCTTTCAGTTCCTTACAAGTCCCTATATCCCTATATAATCGTACTATTGTGCTACTCTCCTCGTGGCAAGGACTAATACCATGTAGGTCGTGTTGTCCAATTCGAGTATCGTCAACGCCAACAGCGCCGAAAATCCAGATCTTTATAAAGTTCTCAAGGGTGGTGGTGCTAACTTCGGTAAGCGCCTCATTATGGATGGAAATGAAGTTAATCATGACTGTTAATCTTGCTAGGCATCGTAACGCGTTTCGATCTCGAGACCCATCCTCGAATCAACGCTCAGTACACGGTCAACGCGTACGACGCATCGGACTACGCTAATATTTTACGTGCAACGGCGAGACTACAAGAGGCCATGGAGAAGGATAATAAGATTGGATTCTTCTTGAATGTTGTCTCTGGTTTTATGGTGGCAGGGCTGCTGTATGCCGAACATAGCGACGCCCCGCCTAGGGCTTTTGATGAGTTCTTCAAGTTACAAAGCCTCGTAGCCCCCGTAGTACCAACGACGAACGGGACTGTCCTAGACTTGGTACCAATTCTCGACAGTGTCGGAACAACCGACCTACCAGTTAGGTAAGAGAAGCCCCTACCAGATCTCAACTTCATCCTAGGTACCAGATGAGCGAATAGCTGAGACCTTTTCAGACGTGCGCTGAACGCCGTTTCAACGAAAGTAGACTACAAGTTATACCTCAAAGTCCATGAGAGTTATAACGAATTACTAGGTAGTGGACATGGTACCGGTAATATCTCATATACAATACAGGCCATTCCTTCATCCGTCGTGCACGCTGGGAGAAGGCATGGGCGCAACGTTCTCGGTCTGGATAGCAGACCACAGAGTTGTAAGACATCAAAACACCATTTTCATTTTTCAGTACTAAAACGAGGTCCATAGGGTGGGCTTGTCTGATAGAATGGTTCGAAGAATCCGCGACTGACATAGCCCACAAGCGGGTTAGTGGCCTGGGGGACACTGTCAGATCAGCGGCGCGGGAAACAAATAATTTGCTCCGTTTTACATTCATGAATGATGCAGGCGCATCTCAGACGGTCATGGATAACTACGGCCCCGATAACAGGAATTTTCTCAAGCATACGGCAGAGAAATACGACCCTGAAGGTGTTTTCCAGAAACAGCAGAACTCGGGCTTTTTACTTGGCTGATCCGCCGGAACCCTGGTGCGCTGATGTCTCATACGGACTAATATTGTCTCCAGAACTCTGATAACATTTGCATAATCTTACATATGATAGGAAATACTGGTATGATGCCTTATATATCTAATCAAATACAAGAGTCTATTCGGAATTGAGCAAGAGTAAGGGAAAGAAAGAAAGACTTTGGTATGTATAGATCTAAGGCAACGCAATTTGAAGTCTCTTCGAAGTCATCATTACAGATATAGTACTATTTTAGGAAAAGCTAGCCTACTTGTGTAGATTCCGAACTCCCTGCTCCCGCCTTTATCTCCTCTTTTGTCTCTTCATACGAATATGAAAATTCTCCAGTAAATTTCATATCGAGTTCAACGGAGTTCAGAAGCCCTTACACAGGAACAGACGTCCCTTTATATTCGAGAAAACATACTCAATCTTCTTGCCGTTTCGTGTAAACGAGATCTCCTCCTTTTTGTAGTCGACTCCATATCCTACAGTATCTCCTGGCCCCTATCGCCAGGTGACGTTCAACTCTGCATTAGCGTTAGAGTTGGCACTGTGACGCAGAGATCCATCGTCACTATGGTATCCCCATGAAACGACTGAGGGGGCATTAGTTACATACCAACCATGGTATGTAATTTCTGCGCCACCCAGTGTACAGAACCCGATGGCCATACAGGGACTTTCTCTCGACCCTTCTAGTTTCTCTATGATTACTTCGAAGTAGTACACATCGAGACCAGCAGGAAGCGCCTTCTCGGTAGAGATCGAAAAAGCCCCGTTCTGCATGGACGTCTTGGTGTCAACTTTGTAATTGATATGTAGACCGTTTCCCGAAATCGATACTTTCGCGTTTCGGCTGACCCATCTTGAAGGCAGTAGGCCTGCCCATGTAGCTTGACGCTTGAGGAACTTTTCTATGGTAGAATGTCTATTCTTTCTCGCTACGTCGAGGGGGGTCTAGCTGTACTACCTAGCTTCCTGACGGAACTGGATCAGGGCTATGTCGTACAACCTTGTGGACGTCATTGTCACCAACACTGTAAGTTAAGACTACTGAAAAGTTAAATAATGCAGCTAAAGCAAGAGAAAGGGAAAGGGGAAAGGAGAGAGAGAGCTGTAGGAGGGGAAACTGTTCATAAATATACAGAAGGCCGGCATCATTGCTGCATTGAGGGTCAGACAGGTAGTTTTTAGGATCAGAGTTCGGCGGCAACATAACATGCGCAATGATAATACTCGTATTATTTTTCATTTATAGCTGTACCAATTGCGAAGCATAACACAAACCTATGAAAATTACAATAGAATTACAAGAAATTTTACGAGCAATTGAATCTTCTCAATTGGTCATATACGCCGGATGGTGGGCTGTATTGAAAGGCCTAGTCTTTTGGATGTAAGCAGGCTACCTGGAGGGGAGGGAGACTGCAACCATACGACTTTGGCCGCCGGGTCCTGTTCGGTGGTAAACACCTGAAGACCACTCACAGTTCGATGAAGAATGAGCCTAGTCCGCGGATCATAAGGCCTAACATATCGAAGGCTATAAAGGTCGTTTTAAAATCCGTCAGCCCCAAATCCGATGAAGGGGTCTGCGGCAGCAATGAGTATGTAATCTTGAATCTCAGAGCGCGAATGGCTTCTAATAATGAAGGTCGTAGATAGTTGGAATCTTCATCTGCAAGAGCTATATACCTGAGATTAGAAGGTTCTATACGATGGCCGTGATCTAGTAGTTCTGGTGATGCCTAGAGAAGTTGACGGGAAATGGTCTTGGTGTTGAGAATCTGGTCGCATAGTTGGCGCTCGTCTGATGGTGCTACTAAGAGATCCCGGAAAGTGATATCAAAGATCAGCTTATCCCGGATCATATCGCTGCCCGATGAGCTTTGTGTCACATTATGTACACCCGTGGTAATGCGTTCAATGACTATGTGCTCAGTGTTGACATGAGTGCGGCGGTCAGTAGTGAGACATCATATTAAGCTGTACAAGCAGAATCTGGAGCTCTTCGGATAGGATCTTCAGTAGGTGGCTACTGATGTTGTTGTTGTGCATGAGGTTTGATATTAGGGATATAGGCCTGTATATATCCCTTTGTTACTGCAGACACGTATAGAGACGTCAATCAGGATGATTGAAATACGGCCCAATTCCGATAGAACTACTCACTCATTCCCATTTCAATGAGTGCCCCTGGTTCTCTAGAACATCAGGAGATAAATAAGTCGATTGATTCAGCCTGTGGGCCACTTGACCTCGAATACGGTGGCAAGGTGCTCATTGCAAAGCAAGCAAATCGATGCTGTGCGTCAAGGCGTAGATGATTGCAGACTCCATTCTCGCAGCTTGAACGCTAAGTTGCTGTACTTGTCAAATCCCCGGTTTGATTCTCCTAGACATGGTTTCTTAGGGAGGTTGGACCAAACCCTCAAAATCATGTAATAAATAGTAAGCATTCCAGCCACAAAGATTATAGACATTCGTAGCGGCAACACGACAGAAATCCGATATTTCATAACTCTGTAATTCTGGTAAAGGCAATACGCGAATCACCAGACGGCGCGTTAGCCGGTTGCCGAGCCAGAGGCGTCATATCATGAGTCGTGAGTAAGTCGGTACTGTAGTTGAAGATGAGAAAGGCGACCACGTGATCGGCAGGAAACATCTCCCAGCCCGGTACTGATGGCACGCAGGATACGTTTTAGGCCTAGCACAGGCTTACTAGTCGTGAGGTTAGCGTCGAACTCGCACCCCAGGGACCAAACGGTCAAGCTCTTTCTTGCGCCGATGGCGGGAAGGCGGGGTGAGAGTAACCCCACCATTGTCGATCCATTCACTTTTTCTTCGCCTCTTCTGCTCACTCAGTCCCTCAATCTAATTCTCAACTTCCCTTACACCATTTTACACTCTCTCTTTCATACACTTGTGTACAGCGCAACCACCCTGCCTGCCTTTGTTTACATATCCTCTTTTCCATCTAATTAACACCATCTAAATCATCGCCATGGGTGCCTACGCTCTTTCTCAGGAGCACAGGGATGTCAGTACCGGATGTGCTAGACCTGGGATGAACTGCTGCTGACGCTCCCATAGATGCTCGAGAAGTCCCTTGTGGATTCCGACCCCGAGGTTGCCGAGATTATGGTATGCCTCAATTGCCTCAGGAATTGTCATAAACTCATACAAATGCTAACCAACGGTACAGAAAAAGGAAATTCAGCGCCAGAGAGAGTCTATCATCCTCATCGCCTCCGAGAATGTCACATCCCGTGCCGTCTTCGACGCTTTGGGATCTCCCATGTCCAACAAGTACTCTGAGGGCCTGCCCGGTGCGCGTTACTACGGCGGTAACGAGCACATCGACGCCATCGAGCTGCTTTGCCAGAAGCGCGCTCTCGAGGCCTTCCACCTTGACTCGGCCAAGTGGGGTGTCAACGTCCAATGCTTGAGTGGCAGCCCGGCCAACCTACAAGTCTACCAGGCCATTATGCCTCCTGGAGGTCGCCTGATGGGTCTGGACCTCCCCCATGGTGGTCACTTGAGCCACGGTTACCAGACGCCTGCTAAGAAGTAAGTATCAAGAGACGACCGCCCGTTGGCAGCCGACGCAAAACTAACCTCGTTGCTTACAGGATCTCTGCTGTTTCTACCTATTTCCAGACTATGCCGTACCGGGTCAACATCGAGACTGGCATCATTGACTACGACAAGCTTGAGGAGAACGCTCAGCTATTCCGTCCCAAGATCTTGGTTGCTGGTACTTCTGCATACTGCCGCGAGATCGACTATGCTCGCATGCGTAAGATTGCCGACTCTGTTGGTGCTTACCTCGTCGTGGATATGGCTCACATCTCCGGCCTCATTGCCGCTGAGTGCATTCAATCTCCCTTCCCTCATGCCGATGTTGTCACTACAACAACACACAAGTCACTCCGTGGGCCTCGTGGTGCTATGATCTTTTTCCGCAAGGGCGTACGCAGCACCGACAAGAGCGGAAAGGAGATCAAGTATGACTTGGAGGAGAAGATCAACTTTTCCGTCTTCCCTGGTCACCAGGGTGGCCCTCACAACCACACCATTACCGCTCTTACCGTTGCCCTCAAGCAGGCTGCTACCCCTGAGTTCAAGGCTTATCAGCAGAAGGTTGTCGCCAACGCCAAGGCTCTCGAGAACAAATTTAACGCTCTCGGCTACACGCTGGTCTCTGGCGGCACTGACTCGCATATGGTCCTGCTTGATCTGAGGCCGTTCGCTCTGGACGGTGCACGAGTTGAGGCCGTTCTTGAGAACTTCAACATCGCTTGCAACAAGAACAGTATCCCTGGCGACAAATCCGCCTTAACTCCTTGCGGTCTGCGCATTGGTACGCCTGCCATGACCTCGCGTGGCTTTGGTGAACAGGACTTCGAGCGTGTCGCCGACTACATCGATCAGGCCATCAAAATCTGCAAGGAGGTTCAAGCTGACCTTCCGAAGGAGGCCAACAAGCTTAAGGACTTCAGAGCCAAGGCGGCTGGTGGTGAGGTTGTCAAGATCAATGATCTTAAGAAGGAGGTCGCTTCTTGGTGCCAGACTTTCCCCCTCCCAGTCGAGGGCTGGAGAGTGGATGCCGGTATCTAAACAATTTCTTTCCCCTTTTTCTGGAATTTTAGGTCGGGGCAAGGCGTGTTGGAGCTGCATCGTGATTCAACCTAGACGATAGGCGCGTAAAATGGGGGCAACTCAACTGTTCTCTGGAAAGGGGGCAATGGCTTTTTGTTACATTATATGGATTGGGCTACGGCGGACAAATGGACGAGAAAATAAGTGTGGAATATACCTTGCATGCATTCATCAGGCGTTGCAAGTGCTTTTTTAAACGAGAGTACCGGGAGTTTCGGCAGCTCTCTCGGTTCTGGGTCATTCAACAACTCTACAGCTTCAACGCGCTCTTACACGGTGTCATGAGAGATTTGGTTGTCGCTGTGTCATCTTATGTATATACCACATCAATGAGATCAGATAAGATGATACTTTGCAGAGGCCGTCAGTTATACAATCCAATTAGGCCCTCGAATATGTTGCGCCATAGATGACTGTGATGCAATTGTTTACACTGGCAATGATCGCTCGCTTGGGCCTGTGACTATTCTTATCAAAGCATCTATCCATCTACAGTAGCTATAAACGCACCTATGGGCTTTGAGGAGGTAGCAAGTGGCAGCGACGTATTCCCACGATCATCTAACTACCTGAGTCACCTAGGACAAGTCGATGGCGTACTGATAGTGCGTCCACTACGGATCACATGCGAGCGCATTGATCTACCTGCTATCGGATCCGAGTATGAGGCATATATGTAGTTACATTAATCGTACAATTACGCAAAATACTATACGTAGTAGATTTTAACTTTTCGACTCGTCTCACATCAAAAATCTTGGGATTAGGAAGAAGGGCTGACTTTTGAAGAAACCATGCAGTCTAGGAAGAGGACGCGAGTAGTGGACCAAACAAGCATTCCAGAAAAAATTCATGTTGTATACAGTACTGCGTCGACTTTTGCTCCTAGCCTTACTCTGCAACCTTTTCTAGACGATGCGCCGAATCTTCCTCCCTCGACCTGGCCAACCGCCCAAAGGTAAATTATCAGTGACAACCACAATCAAGAAAACAACCCAGCCCAACTGCCCATCTGCCAAATGCAGACAATGGCCGGCCCCTCGACGCCTGTAGCCGGGGGCATATTACGTAGTTATCTCCCCTAAAAAACCGCTGTACATGTAACCCTCAAAACTCCGGTAGTTCCTCGCATTTGGAGTGTTCTTTCGATTTTAAGCCTTCTATCAATCCAGAATCAGACAATCTAAAGGAAATAGAACGGTGGAAGTGCTGGTAAGGGGCCCAGTACTCCACTACCTGTGTGGAAGTCGTTTCCGTGGAACGCCATCTAGTTAGAGTGCTGTCCAAAACTCCACAATGGGCCGCGCGAACTTGCTGCTGAAGACGAATGGCAGCAATACACGCCTGTGCCACCCCTCAACCAACCATCATTGACATATAATAGTTTCCTTCGAGTGGTAGTGTATCATAAAATATCTGCTTGCGCAACGTTCGACAATCCATCGCTAGTCAACCCTTTGGAAGCTGTCCTCTTGAGCGGATAAAGCGGGTGAAACCGAACCTCCGGTTGTGATAATTCCTTACTATACCTGCTTTCTGCTGACATGAAAGTTTTCTAGGCCCCTTTGCCAGCAGATGGAATTGTGGTGCCATTTGATGTCGATATTGTATGTTGCATTGCCGAACTACCGTTGATCGAAGGTGGCACATTTGTCATAGCCGGAGAACTGGCCTGTGGCTGAGGACTTGAGTTACTTTGTGAAAAGTTGACGCCTCCAGGTTTGCCGGATCTAGCAGCTGCCATTTGGGCCGAGTTACCCCCCAAACCGATACCGCCAAGTCCAACTGGAGGGCCTGGGTGGCCCTGACTCGAAGAGCCCATTTGTCCCTGACCAGGCACTGCATTTCCGAGACTTTCGTTTGACTTTTGTGCGCTTTGTTGAGCATTAAACCGAGCCTTGGCCTGATCCACTGCCAAAACGAGATAGTTAGTGATTTAGTTGTCGTAAGCTAGGAAGCTGCACGTGATACACGTGATGAGAAAACAGCTGTCCATCTTTTCGAGTGCCAAATTAAGAATGATATGCTAAAAAGCAATACGGGGTTGCTTACTAGCTTGTTGGACTTGGTGTGTGCTAAGAGATGTTTGAAATGACGTCCCTTGAGTAGGGTTTGGTTGATTCGGGGTATGGTGTTGGTTTGGTGTCTGGTGGTTCTGTACTGGAGGCGGTACATGGGTTCCAGCAGGAGGGTAGTAAGGCCGCGGCGTGTTGTTAGCCATATGCGACTGACTGCTATAAGATGGCTGACGAGCAGGATGATAGCTTGGTGGTGGTACATGCGGAGAGTGTGGTTGCTGATGATGGACGTGTGGAGAAGCTGTTGTCGTCCGTGGAGGCACACCGCTCGCGCCGTTTGTGTAATGCCCATATGGAGCGTGAGACGGCGTCGGAGTGGCGGGCTGATGAGCTTGATAAGGCTGATGAGTATAATGAGGGGGTTGGGTATTAGGCGGGTGCGGGACGGTATATGCTTGGAAACGGGTTTGGGGAGAGGCGTTGCCCATATGACCCAAATTGTTGTAACCACTAACAAACTTAGAATTTGGTGTCGAATACATAGGACGGTTTTGTGTTGGTGTCGAAGTATATGAAGGCTGAGAATACCCAGATGCAGGTTTGACATATTGCTGAGCGTAACCTGTATTCTGGTAGGAGTTAGGTGGACGATAACCGGTGTTGGCAGAAGGCCTTTGTTGGTAATTTGGAGGCATGGTTTGCGGCGCTCGTTGCATCTGAGGCTGCGGAGGCCGGACCGGGGTCTGAGTAGAATAAAATTGCGGCGTCGGTGCTGGAGCCCGGCCCGGACCCTGGTGATACTGTTGGCCATACTGCATATTGCTGGATGAACTTGACGAGCGATGCGACACTGGTCTCGGGTTCACATTAGTGGCAGCAGTGCTCTGTGCGGCTCTGGCACGGGCAGCTGCTTCATCTTCCTCCATGGTCCCTTGGTACTCATCGGTACGAATTTCAATCTTTGTCGAGATGTTCAATTCTTCCAGCTTGTCTGAATTGAGGCGAGCAACTGCGTAAGGCGGGAGCATCTGAATTACCAACATAAGCTGGGCCCTTAGGGCCTCGTAAGTAGCCGTCTCCTCTTCTCCTGGTTGTACTTGCGTTCCGTTTGTCAACATGTCGCTGTGTGCAGGGTCCGAAGCATATCGACTTTGGCTGGCGGCTGTGGGGAGCGTCAAGTTGCGATTTTTCTGGTAGGAGATGAGGGTCTGGATCATGTCGGATACATCTTGAAGGACGTCATCAGTATCCTTCTGATCGTCGGGTTTCCGAGGGCAACAAGCTTCTTCGAGGCTGGGATCTATCGCGCTATCGTCCCAATTATCAATAGCCTGCTGGATCGTTTTCTCGTCGATCTCGTCCTCCTGGTCTACTTCCATCCCATCGCTCGCATCGGCAGCATTATCAACGCGTTCGGAATCGATCAAACGATCGAAACTACGTTGTCCAACTTTCTGCCACCATAGGGTGTGACTAATCAGGCCGGAGGAGACCATGGCAGCCGAGTCATCCTTTGACGGTGCGAAGCTGGAAAATGCACCGCGGAAAAGCGATTCCAGTTCCGAAGTCTCTAGTTCCAGGGAAGATGGCTTGTTGCCCGCAAGGCTGAGAGCACGTTCGCGCTGCTTTGTCATTGTCTGCGACGTGGGTGAAGCGTTGCTGTAATCGAGCCACCTTCCCGTCGACAGTGGTTGGCTGAAGTAAGACCCAGCTCGGTACTTAGACTTCTCGGTTAGTTCAGGCCTGTGCCAGCCCACTTGCACACCCTTTGTTGTGCTTTTGGGGGCCTTGGGTGGAGGCAGCGAGGGAAGGTTGCGCGGAGCTGGGAATAATTCACCCAGCGTCTTGGATTTTTTATCCTTGTCAACGGGGAGGGGGAAGGAGTAAGGCACGACCTTGACCGTCTTGACTCCGTTGGGTAGGCCAATTTCCCGAAGGGGGCGATATGCCGCCGCGCTCAAGTCGCCGGTCGCGTTGATAGGTTGCTGAAGGCTCGAGTACAGTTGTCGTGGCCTCGGAGCCTCGCCAAAGACGCTGAGCATAACATTGCCGCTGGCGTTCGACTGCAAGTCATCCGTTGGATCAAGTGCATTAAGCACCTCCAGATTCTCGGGCGGTTTAGGATACGACAGTTCCCGTTTGAAGAGGTCGTGAGCATACTTCTTAAATTCAAGCACACGGGCGATAGCGGAGTCACGAGTCGTAAAATCATCCCCGTTCTTCACATAACTCAGCTCCGCTAGCTGATCTGCAATGGACGATGCGAGGTCGGCGATGATAACATCAACACTGTCATACCCATCCTGGGCGACCTTGTCCGCGATCGAACGCGCTAGCTTACTATCTATGGATTTCTGGCGTTTGGCGTGAGGTTCATCGTCGGTCGAATCGGGCTCAGAAAGCGGGCGCTTCAAAATTGACGGAGTTGTGTCGTATCTATTCAGAAAGCTACTGTGAGCATAAAGTTTAAAGGGCAATGATTGCGTATAAAGAGGGGGCGTTGAGAGAAGCGCAGTGCAGCCAGCAATATCTTGAATGATAAAAAGGATGGAAGGATATAGCGCACCTCTCGAGAAGTTGATAGTAATTGCGGACCGTCTCTGTAGATATTTGGTTGCGCTTGGAAACTTCGGCCAAGGACGTACCAGCACTACTGGCGTCGGGCCCGGTGGGCTGTTCCTCGTTGTCGTCGCTGGATTCGCGCTTACGTTTGGTAGCGGCGTTGGTGGATTGCGAGAGGTCGATATTAGTATCTATATGCATTGGCGATGGCGTAGAAACGCCGTTGGGGAGTGCGACAGCTGGCGATGCCATCGTGACGGATTAAAAAGAGACGGGACCTGGGTGGATGGTTCGTTGCCAATGGTGATAGACACCATCCATCCAGGGGGTGGGGGGTGGTGGTGATTATCGCCGATGGGGCAACCAAGTAGCAGCAAGCAGAGCTACTCAATGAGGGCGCTGTTGGCGATGTGGATGTCGGCGTCGGCGTCGGCGTCGGCGCTGGTGCTGGGTGATGGCGCGGGCGGCCACGGACACGGGCGAACGTGGGTGGTAGAAAATGGGGTTGGTGCTCGTACGCGACGGTGCACGCTCTCTGATTGCGGCTCGGTCGCGACAAGGGACAAGAGAAGGGTGGACTGGGCGGGCTAGAACTAGGTAGTTATTTTTTTTGCAGAGCAGCAACTTCGACGCAATTTTAGGCCTGGCAACCTCCAACAACCACGGCCAAGCTCCAACACCATCAGTCCTAACCGCTAACTAATCAGCGCGAGAGAATGGAGTTGGACAATCCACCGCAATGCCGCAACAGACAAGGCCAACCAGCATCGGCGGCAGCGATGGTAGGATACGGGCAGTTTGCGTGCAAACCAGTAGCGGGATGAGTGCACGGTATATGGAATGCTGGATGCTATATGCTGAGGGAAGTGAGATAGATAGATAGATGTAGACGCGGACAGATAGCAGACAGACAGACGGGCAGTCACGAACTTGGGACAGATCTGGCTTGGGGCCGTTTCCCTCCTTGCTCTGGAAGTCTGGGCGCAGGTTGAGCAACCCAGTGCAGGCCCTTGCAAAAATTGTACTAACAATTATGGGCCCGCCCACCAATCCCTGATCACGTGGCTTGCATTCCAAGTCCCGCGACCGGGTGCAGGACCCTCCCAGTACCTAACCCACTGCACTAACCGATGGGCCTGCGACCTACTGTAAATGCAGCAACTCTTACGTATGAGATGGGTGATGTGATTGCGGAAATATTTAAAACTTCACGTGAAATAGCCCAGCTATCCCACCGTTGATCGCGAATCTACTGCAGCCTAGTCTGCCTTTTTTAAGATCGCTATCTTTTTTAATTCTAAATGGATGTTTCTCGAGATGCCTATCCTAGGCACTTCATCGCATTACCATACATAGGTAATGCACCTGAGAAGCTTCGTTATCATCGTCATCAACTTATACAACCTAGGTACTTTATCTAAGGTATTTCGACGTGGGGCTAACACCTCTGTTAGAAATCCCAGGGTAATCAGTAGTAACTTTCGAGATGGTAGATATTGTCATCGGAAAGGAACCCGGCAAATACAGTCTATAGAGCACAGTTTCAAAACCCTGCATACTTAATTAACGACTATAAAACCCAGATAACTAAGCCGATACTATCTCGACTATATCAACCCGACAACAAGGGTAGCGGGCTCTAAAACGGAATAGGTAGCTGCCTTAGCCCGGCAGTGACCATGCAACCAAAGATTCAATATGTAAAAGCAGTACCAATGGGGACATCTTTTGTTCGGTGGCTAGCGAGTTGACTGGAGTTTCCGGATGGGCCTATCAGATTATACATATACTATCAAACTGTACACTAAACTAAAACTCCGTGCAAGCAAGCACTAGGACGGTATAGTGTAAGGCGAGTTTGAAGGCGACAAATAATATGCGACCAGATTATGAACAATATGGCAGACTCACTACAAACCACCGAGCAATCTCTTTTAGGCGTTCCAGAATGCACCTTCCATTATTGAATTTGCCAAAATTCCAACAGAAAATCCAAGATATTATATATGGATAACGTAAGCAGAACGCTTGCTGAGGTTCACTGTAGTCTCTTGTGTCCAAGATATCAGGATTATTATCAAACGTTACGCACGAGGGGATAGGAGAGTTGCGCCAAGAGCAGTAGTTGGTATCACAGTACAAGGAAACTCTGCTATTGTGTAGACTGTAATGTACATGTGTTACCGAGTCACCCCGTGTTGGGAGTTAACAAATAATAGACTGGTAAAAAGGTAAAGGAGAAAGGCCCAAAAATTCCGAAGCGGTCTGTTTCCTTGAATGCTCCGGTCCTTCACTTATTCAAGCTGATGAGTACAGACTAATGCCCAATGCACGTCCCCATTAGTTAAGTCTTACGCGATTTCCACACCGCAATTATAAGTCATAATTCAAATCGTTGCCAGCCTAGCCTATTTCGCTTTGGCCAAACCGACAGTGCCCTTTCCTAGATCGTAGATCGAATACCACTTACGAAGGAAGGCATCACCAAGGATAGCAAGAGGACCAACAGGTTCAGGGAAGTCCATTCCCATAAAGGTGGAAATACAGCTACCAGAAACCTCGAGAATGTAATCGTAGGGCGATATAGAAAAGTTGTATCCGCTCAACTTGAAGGTAACGTCGGGCAGCGAGTCACGGGCCGCGCAGTCAACGCTGTATTGGCCGTTGAAACCCTTCTTGGCACCCATCTCCTTGTTCAGCAGCTCGGCAAGGTCGGTGGGCAGAGCGATCAAAGATGTGCCGGTATCGAGAATGACGCCGGTGTTTTCCTGCTCAGCAGTCTCACCGCCGAAGGAGATGGCGTCCAGATCAACCTCCCAGTAGGCCTTGCGGCGCAGAGGAATTTCAGTGATCTTACCAGTGTAGTGGTCCTTGTCAACGCCGCCAAAGACAACCTCCGAGTCATCGCTACCGCTCTCGCTATTCAGGTAAAAAGCAAAGACGGGCTCATCGATCAGCTTCTGGTTGATGAGCTGGTAGAAGGGAGGGACGATGCCGTTAACCGAGAGGCGGTCAAAGCCCATTCCCAGAATGCCATCGAACCGGCCAAAAGCAAAGGCCAGGCCAGGCTCGCTTGTGGCCTCAGCAAAATCTTGGCCCTTGATCTTAAGGTCGCCAATGGTGACATCGTCCTGAGACACAAAGCCACTCAAGCTACCCGAACCGTAGCGGATTTCGAAGTCTGTGCCATTCTTCTTGTAGGTTGATGATGAGGACGAATCGTACTTGCTGTGGAGGAAGCAAGCGATGCTGCCACAAGATTGCGAAGGAACCCAGAGGTTAGAACTACCCGTGTCGAGGATGACCTTAAAGTCCTGGGGCGGTGTACCGATGCTGATCTCGGAGAAATCTAAACGAAGAGTCAGCGGGTGCAAGGAAGTAGAATTTGATGGCAGGAATACTGACATTGGGCGTTCATGAAATTAGAGATGGGAAGGGGATGGTCCTTCTCAACGTGCATGTTGGCGCCCTGGAAAATAGCGTCGGCGTGGCTATCAGGACGAACGCCTAGGTACTTCTGACCGAGGCCACGAAGCTGCGTCTCAATGGGAATAGTCTCCTAAACCGTGGTTTCATCAGTATATCGAGTGGCGTAAGAGATACATCAAAGTACATACAAGCTGTTCAGCAAGAGGCACCTTCTTGAGCTTCATCTTGTGGACTCCGGCTTGGGCGGAGCCGAGCAGCATTGCTGCGCTTACCAGAGCTCCCTTCATGATGGGCGACTCCTTTCACAAACAATGAAAACGATAGTATTTCGTGCGCAGTAAAACACAACTAGAGTGACCAACGTGCCGTCAGTCGTCTAGAAATAGGTGAGAAAAATGGGAAGAGTAGAGATGATGGCAATGATGTAGAGGAGAGGAAGAGAGCAATTCGGATGATGCAGCTGGTCGGGGAGATAAGCTCGATGGAGGCGATGGATGGCACGCTGGCTGGGGAACACTGGGGACACTGGGGGCGGAGCTCCTACTGCTCACCAATCGTCAGCCAAGTTTCGGGTAGGGACAGTGTGAGCTAGGCAGGCACCAGTGCGGTGTCATGCAATAGCTCTCTCAATGCATTTAGTGCACTAAACTCAAATCAGGTAGGAGCGGATGTTTCAAGCCTCGGGCGAGTCACAGGAGGCCCATGCATACCTACGTACAACGCACCATGTGGCACGTGCGCTGTCAGCAGTGGCTTGTGACCCGCCGACCTTTGCCTAAAGCGGTATTTGATGACGCAGTTGGAGACGGCCCAGCAACAGCAGTTTGATCCAAGGTCCGGTTGCGTAACCCAAAGCTAAGGGTTACATCCAACCTCGAGAACCTACCTCGCCTACCTAGGTACCTAAGTTAGTAGTAAGCCTTCAAGATAAGCGCAAAACAAGACTAGGTACCTATCCAGTGCCACAAGAACGCATTCTTCGAATTTCTAATTTTCTCAAACGTACAGCCAGACGTCAACCTGATTTAAAGAGATCTCGCTTACAATCACACTTGAGTCAAATACATATAAGAATTGTCCTCGTTGGATGAGAATTCCTACTTGAAATTTCGGTGTTTTGTATATCTAATCTCACAGCTCTGTTACAGAACGGTACATAAGATATCAGCAATAATAAGGTATCATAAGGGAAATATTTGGCTCGCTACGGACAGGACGAATCAAATCCTATACCGACCTTTAGTCTGGAACAATTGAGATATAGTGTAACCAGAGGATAACTTTGACTTGTTGGTGTATTAATTTCTTCAGAACATTTTCACAGATTCTGTAGAGAGAGCTAAAGGCAGGACTTGTATCATTGTTTTGAGTCATGCGAATGTCGGGAGATCCGAAAACATACCTACCCGGACTACTGGTATTGCAACTACCCATGTACCAGGGGGTAAGTTGACGACATCATATAATTAATGTGCAAGACGCCATTTCGTATATTCAGCTACCCGTACTTATTCTTGTTATCATGTTTCCTCGATCCTTCCAATACTACGGAGAAATACGATAATAGACATAAGGACTTGAACTAGCCGGGCTAGGCGAGCAAGAGCGGAGCTGTTAGTATACTTAAATCCAAATCGCCACCCAAGCTAGAAGGAAGGACTTAGACTTGTATGGCCTCCTTAATGCCCAAGAAGACTATTGCAATATCGAATACTATTCCATGCCCTAGTACGCTAGCCCTTGTTACACAATGTTTCAAGAGCATGACGTGGCGAATGGAGTCTGAGATTTTTATTCTGTGGTTTTTTATAAAAATGTTTCAGGGATTCTATAAATTGGATGATCATTTATATTTATGTGATTCGTTACCACAGTTGAATGTAGATAGCAATGCTTCAGAAAATGGTTTCATGGTTCATAGTTCTTAGTTTTGATATTGTAGTATCTATTCGTAGTCGACTACTCCGCGTTCCACTAAAGATCTTGTTTGGCGACATAACTAAATATTTTGATGGTTAATTGGCGGCCTAGGTACCCCTTTCTTTGGCAATGTTCAACTCCCTTTTACATGAAGTCAATGTCCCGTTATAGGTTGCTAGTTAGAAGCGCGAGTTTATTGTAACACTCTACCAGCTCAAGGATGCATGCTTTATATAGTAGTCAGTTCTACAAGAGACACATTATAATCCCAACAGTAAGGCTTTCAGCTCAAGAGAAAATTACTGAAGGTTGATCCTCGTGTTATTCGTACATTCTGGTCGAGAATCCTCCACCACTTGTTGCCCAGGGCTTTCGAGAAAAATGACATACTTTATAATTTCCTCGTCTTAAGAACAGGCTGTTTAGTTTCATCTCGTTCACTAACCAGGAGCAGCTTATGGCGCAGATAAAAGGCTTCCGAGGTCTAGGTGATAGTTACCAGATACGAAAAGCAAACCTGCTTTCCTGTGATATGGCAGAGATACAAAAAAAAAAGGACCAGTGGAGTGTGATATCCTAAGCCTTGGACGGTAGTGAGTTTAATAGGTATACCTACTCTGTATGTACTACCTTTCATACTCGCAGTCGGATCCACGTGAATAGCCTAGAGTAAGGACCTACCTAGATTAGACTACTGTAAGGTACGACGAACATGTGCATTAATGGAAACTTGTAAGAAGCCAGAAATGTTATTGGTTCATCCCGCCCAAAGGGGAAATCCCTAGAGTGGCATCGCAGGTGTTAGCAAACGCAAAGCCGACAGGGATCCTGACAACTGAAAATAGCCCACTTAACGCGCCGATTTCCGTTCGGCAGATCACGGCAGGGAACGCGAGACGAGCTAGTCTATCAGTGGAGCGGCCACTCGTCATCGCTACGATGCCACGGTGGACTCTTTAAGACCAGCAGCAAATCTCCAACATAAAACGAAGGTCGACATGAGATGGGCCAGCATGTCTCTCCTCCATATAGGTTCAAGAGATTTCTCTTTATGAGATTGAAGCTCATTATTTTGCTTTTAATAATGGCCGGAATAGGACATAAGATCCTGAATCATTTCAGGAAACACTCTGGCTCTTCATCAGAACCGCAACTACAGTCGCAACAACCACAACCTCAATCTCAACCAGTGGCGCAACCACCTCAGCCCCAATTTCAACCTCAACTCCAACCACAACAGCAGTTTTATCCACAGCAACAGCACCCAGGTCAGGATGTCCATCGCTCTCATACCTGGACTCTCAATTCCGAGGTGATACCTCTGCACCAAGGCGGGACATACCCCCGTCTCTGTCGCCTATCCGATGGCACCCTGCTGTGTGTGGTGACGCGAGTGCTGAAGGGCCAGCATATTCTAATGGTATCACGAAGCACAGACGATGGGCGCACCTTCATGCCCTACAGCGAGATCACACGGGGACAGGGTGACATCGATAACGGATATCTGCTCGAGGTACCCGGACCAGAGGGACCGACCGTCCTCGCGGCCTTTCGGAACCACGCCCGCGGCCCCGATGGTAAGCCAACGCACTTCCGCATCACGGTGTGCCGCAGCCTGGACGGCGGCAAGACCTGGCGCTTCGCGTCGCAGGCTGCGGAGCAGTCGTCGGCGAAAAGCGGTGGGATGGGCCTCTGGGAACCGTTTCTGAGACTCTCGACTACGCGCGAGGGCGTGCCCTTCGTCCAGCTCACGTACTCGGGCGAGCTCGCCAAGAACGATCAAGAGACGTTCGGCGTAGACTCCTTTGACGGCGGGTCAACGTGGAGCTCGCCGCCGCGATGTCTTCGCTGCCATTCCCATAACGAGAACCTGCGCGACGGCATGCAGGGCATCGCGAAGACGAGGGATGCGTCGACCGGCCGCGACGCTCTTGTCATGGTCTTTGAAACGACGCGGAGGGGCCCGCATTTCAACCTCGAGTATGTCGTCTCGTACGATGATGGCCAAACCTGGGGGGAGCGAGGTGTCGTTTACGTCCCGCGGGGTCAGAAGCGGAACGCGGGATCCCCACAGATCGCAGCCTGTAAGGGTGGAAGGTTGGCTGTTGTGTTCATGACTGATGAGGATGTCGAGGCGCCGCAATGGCCGCGGAATGCTGCGATCAAAGCCGTGTTCGCAGATGGGTTGAATGGTGGGAGGATCCGCTGGTCGGAGCATCCCGTCCTTGTGCATACCGCCCCTGCACATTGGCCCGGTGTGCTCTGTACGGCGGAGGACGAGGTCATGGCTGTATATGAGCAGCAAGGCAAACCGTTAGGGAGGCTGATCAGACTAGAGAATGCTTAAAACTAAGATAGACAATCACTTGATTGAATAAATACTAGATACGCACCAGCTAGATAATGCGTAAAAATGACCAGAAAGAAGTTTAGGAACAGCTGTATTAAAATGCTGGAGCTGGGTATCATTGATCTCATGTAAAAAAACATTTAGTATACAGAGCGATTTTGTCTAAGCCTCACTTATATCTTCACGATAGACTCTTCTCAGCTCAAATAATACTTCGACGGTGATCAAAGCAATAATGATCCACTCTAGCCTGTGGCCGTATTTTTCACTGATCATTTCCCGAAGAACGCTTACGTTCTCATTCGCATAATCGATCCGCTTGTTGAGGATTTCGATACGTCGGCGAACAGACAGGGTAGCGCCAATTTGGTTGTAGTACTCTTCCAATACGGATTCCGACTCCCAAAACATATCCGGAAGTTCTTCGGTGATATCAGAGTAGTGATTTAGCTGCGATCGCAAACTTAGGAGTTGGCCCGTCATTTTCAGGATAGACGATCGCTTTAGCTTGTTTTGTGACCCTGCTGCGAGCACATTCAATGTTGCTTTCGACTCTTGGAGGAGGTATTCGAGATCCGTCTCTAGCACTGCGAGTTTTGGGCTCCTTGCAAGTCCGCTCGAGAAAGCAATTTTGGCCAGAGTCGTATCTGCCCTGTTGTGCTCTAGCTCCTGTGCCCTGGTGCCTAGTACGACGACCTCTCCCTTCATGTAACTTGTATCTCGGGACTCGTCGGGAGTGAACTCGAGCATCTCCATCTCGGCACGGTCTATATGCGGGAAGCTCGCGGCTCGAATCAGATGTTTCGACGCAAGCTTAACTAGTACGTCCTCGGACACGGACCAGGTCACGACGGTCCCGGAAGGAAAGACAAAGATGTCACCGTTGTTGACGCCCCGTGCGTGCACAACAGCCTGGGTGTCAAAGTCGGTGCCGTCGGGATCTAGCTCGAAGCCATGGAAACGGAGGATCTCCTGTACTTGAGCCATGTCGAAAGACTGGGCGACGCATATGGCATGGATCGATCGACTCGAGTCAGTCTCATTGTAGTCGACGGCTTCGGGGACTGCGGGTTTTCGCGCAGCGTTGTTGCGCTTGGAGGGCTTCGTTACGGAACCCAGACGAAGGCTCTTGGCAGCGGAGGCTCGTGGGGGTATTCGTTTTAGCGGAGCTGAAGAAGAAGAAGAAGAAGAAGCAGAAGAAGACACCTTAACGTCCGTCTTCCTCCTCAACGCATCTTCATCAAAGGCTTCGGAACCGTCGGCCTTCTCATCAGCAGCCCAGAGCTGGTTTGAAGTGAAGAAGTTGCGTCTTCGGGGTAGCGAGGCCAGGGTGGTCTGGTGGAAGCATCGCAGCGGGCGCGGGGTGAGAGCTCTGGTGTGTATTCCTCGAATAACAGGCGGTATCACCTTTTGCAGCCGGGATCGCATGGCTTCAATCCTGTGGCCATTTCAGCCGAGAGATAGCTGAGGCTAGAAGCTCTCTCGAGAGTGGGTGGATGTGAGGGACGTGAAGGTTTCAGCAAAAAGCCAAGCTGATGATGAGATTTGTGACGAGACCATTTGCCCGGAACCGGTGCCCCGGTTCAGGTTGCGACTTTTTGCGACTTTGTAACTGTAAAACGTTATCGATACCTAATACAAAATCGCACCCCCACTTATCGCACTTATCTCACCTGCTATAAGTTGGTCTGTACGATTTACATACCTCGCTAACGCAAATATCACAATTGTAATTGTTCAATTCTGCTACCACACGTCGTTATACGAAGCATTATGGGAAAGACAGTGTGCCTCCTGAACCAGTCGCCATGATGCCCAAGGTGTTGGCAAATGCGAAGATGGTTGCTGGAACAGTAGAGTTTTTAGGCGGTATGAAGCATTACAACTACCAGTTCCGGCTGCCGTAAACAAGACTCTGGCTAATCTATCACCAGCTCTCGACGTAAACTTACAGTCGGACCGCCTGCATCTGTATGGGACGAAACGCCTCATGGCTTGAATATAAATATGCGAAACCCTCTAGCAAGGACAGCTGTTGGACTGATACCGTCGCAAGAGGTATCAAGCCAGGTCCTGTCCCGAGCAACGAACGCGAGGTCCCGTCAGTTCCCTCGGCTTCACTTGTCCCCGAACCGGATTCTGGCGCTGCGTCTGAAAAGCAAGAACAATGACCAAAAGCAACGATATCGAGGTCCTTTTCGATTTGCTGTCAATCTTCAAAGTGGACGACTCCCTATCATGACTCTGCAGACATGGTTGGCTAGGCAAGACCTGACATCTGAAAAGGACTTGGCTAGATCCATCGCCGCGAAGAAGGAAACCTATTGGAGGGATGCCTTTAACAGCCTAGCTGGGAGGGGCTGGTCGAGGCGCCACTTCGACAATTGGATATGGATACTATCTGGAGAGAACGACGATGTTCGTGCCCAGCGCCTTGTCTCTACAGATGTCCCTACACCTATATTTCTTTTGCTGCTCCTCCTCCGGAATGATGCGTCATACCGCCAAGCCGAGTCTCTGGCCTCCTTGGTGCAGTATGCTGCTAAGCATCATATGGTCCCAACGGCTGCGTCTGCGGTTCAAGACCGAGGCAACATATTGACCGTGCGACAATTTCTCATCATGGTGCGCCGCCTCATACACCATGTCCAAAATGTCCACCCTCAATCGATTGTCACCATTGCTCGTCTTGCAGCGGATTACATCAAATCTATCCCGAACGATCAGCATCGCAAGCATCATAACGACTACCAAGATCAATGCGCAGTCTATAACACTGCACTCTTATGTTTAAAAAAGCCCGCGTCCAACCAGCCTCTTTTGAATATGGAATTCAATTGGAGAGCACAAAAAGTCCTTTTAAGTATGTCAGATGGTCTAAAGAAGCCATTGATTATCAACAAAGCAAGCTACCAGGCCATTCGCCAGGTACTTGTCGGATTGAAAAAGTCAGGCGAAGAGAGGGCGGTTGCTCTGCGATATGCAAAGTCATGGCCGCCATACAGACAAGACTTCGATGGGAGGGATACTAAGCGGACTGCTGAAGACGACATGTCGCGTAGTGTAAAAGCCGGCATTCTTATGAAAGAAGCTGGTTATCCGGAAAATGATTACGATCGGGCATTGGACGCCTTGGGTGGGATGAGTCAAGGTTCTCCTACAATACAAACCCGCAGCCTTTCACCTAGACAGTGGACGGGTGAGAAGGAAAATTTGAATCTCTACTCAAATTGGGCTATGAATATCAGAGCGACTCGTAATTCCCAAGAGGCATGGAGAGCTTTCAATAAATTTGCTGAAAAGACTGGACTGGCACCAAACCTTCAAGTCTACAATGAAATGTTTGTCAAGCTGCAAGCAGCTCCGGCCGACACTGATTCGGACTCGGACCTGTTACCTGGAGACTCGAGGGAGACATCTCAGGTACACGATGCGAACTATAGCCAGTACGAACTAGCCCGGCTGTCTCCTCCAACGCTGTCCGAATTGTACACTGAAATGATCAATCGCGGCATCAAGCCGGGAGGCCATGGTTTACATAACCTCGTTATACATGCAAGATCGGTCGAAGAGGGGCTGCGCTACCTCCACGACAGCGGTATCCCCTCTGATATCATTAGGTCTATTGGTCTTTTCAGACAGCCATCTCATCGAGCACTACAGAGAATACCACTTCTGTGCTTCAGTAGTTACATTCAGCTTCTCTGTAGGCTACAGCCTGATCGTCGGGGACATGATAGGCTACTCAGCGACGAACTCTACCGAATACGCCACGCTATCAGGCTTGTTGAGCTGCGGCTTACCCCAGACACAACCGAAGGTGCGACTTTCCGGCCCGCTTGGTATGCGATATTACGGGCATTAGCGCGCGCTCATATAGCCGTCAGAAATGGACCCGCCGCGGAAAACGACCTGGAAGCTCTGACGCTATTCATGGAGACGTTTCAGAATGCGCGCAAAGGGA
Source organism: Xylaria flabelliformis (assembly GCA_007182795.1). Classification (NCBI taxonomy): domain Eukaryota; kingdom Fungi; phylum Ascomycota; class Sordariomycetes; order Xylariales; family Xylariaceae; genus Xylaria; species Xylaria flabelliformis. Next base: position 24,036 of record VFLP01000053.1, read on the forward strand.
TAGGAGTCGATGCCGAGTTATTCATACTGCTTTGCCGTGTTATTCAGAAGACAGCGTTATCGAGACTTAAATCGCTGTCAGATATAGAGCGTGCCAAAGCGCCTTTGATACCGTATGCACAGGATTTGCTTGACCTAACCACTTCGATCTTTTCTCAACTGACAACTCCAATTGATGGGGAGTTATCGACATCCTTGCCAATATCCCAGTTTCAGTTTCCATTGGGTCCACCACATCTGCACGCATATATGCGTGCTCTTAGCTTCTTGGAAGCCAAAGGTGAAATGACCAACCTCGTTTTCTGGATGATCGACAACCACGGCTATTTAAACCAGGAGGCTAATCGATTGAGTACTCGCGGTCAGGCCATGATCGCCAAAACGCTTTGTGCCTTTCACGCTTTCGCTGGACCGACACTTGAAGAGAGTGTACAACAGCAACTGACCGACCGCATGAGTCGCCTTATCGTAGACGGAGGATACTGGAGATGGCCAACAGAAGAAGAAGTTGAAAATTATATTTGGTCAGATGCCAGCGGTAGCTCCGAGAAGCTTCGACGTAGGATAATGGCCCATTCATATCATGTCTCTATGGATGACGAAGATCAACTCAAGGCAGCAGCTGCATAGGCTCGTGTACGATATGTATTGATGTAATTTAACAACGAAGATACCCCGATATTAGTTCAGAACTACAATATTATTTTCATGACTGCGGTACGCTAGGTATTGCTAGTGAGAGTGAGCATTACCAATCACTTATCTTGGTTTTCTCTATCTTAGCAAGAAATGTTAGGTTTTAAATCCGATAGGTCCGAATCACTCATCAATACTAAAACTAACAAGATTCTCTGCTATACACATTACCAATAATAGTACCGTTAATTGACATTGAGTCGGGAATTTTAATGGAGGGTCGCCGTAGATTAGGTGCTGGGAGGCCGAGAAAGGCATGTAGCACATGTAAAGCACAGAAGGTATCATTCACGAGAAACACCCACTCAATCTCACTCACATCTAGCTAATGCACTTACTTCATTAGATCCGCTGCACAGAGGAGCGGCCAAGCTGCAAGCGATGTGTGAGATTGCATCATGTCTGTACATATAGCAGTAGTCAGCTCCCGGAACGAAGCACCAGGCCGGCGCAGCAAACAGCCGTTCGGGAAGACGTATCATCGAAACCTACGCAGAGCCTCTCGAACGGTCTCATCGCTCAGGCTACTGTACCACAGACTCAACGGCGCCTTACTGTCACGCAGCCAAGCAGCGCCGGAAGTAGTAAACAATATATCGGGTTGCTAGAGCATCTGCTCCCGGAATTAGTGGATATTTATTTCAACTACGTCTACAATGCGCACCTTCTCCTCCACAAGAGATCCTTTCTCGAGTCCATAGCGGACGGCACAGCTTGTACACATGTGGTTTTGAGCGTCTGCGCTTGGGGGGCTAAGTAGGCTTTCTAGCGTATCTTACTTCAGCTCACGAAGGGGAAACTAACAGTGTGGAATAAGATTTTACGAAGATGCCGGCGGCCTACCTGTGCTAAAAGACCAGGGGTTTATGCTCGAGTGGGCTCAAAGCGCAGGAAAATTAGCGTTTCAAGAAATAGAGGAGTTGAATCGGGCCAACATTGTCACTCATATGAATTTAGGGCTTCTATGGCATAGCCTGGGGGCATGGACTCGAAGTTATCTTTATAAAGGTAGGCGCATCTTGATCCCGGTGTTCTGTTGAGTGACTTGCAACTCGTTCTAACTACTTCATATCTTATAGGCCATGCATTTCTATTGCTTGATCTCCTAGGGCTTGGCCCGAAATCCGTTCTTACTGAGAACTCATTGCAGTCTGAGATCCGACGACGTCATTTTTGGGCGTGCTATATCATGCACTGTCACACATCTGAGAAGGGCGCACAGTTCAAATTAGAAGGGGAGACATCGACACTGCCGCTACCATGGCCGGATGAAGATTTCAATGCTGGGCTAGCTAGACATTCTCAGGTATCCTTGGACTCTGAAGAGCGTCATGGTAGCATCTTTGCTGAGTTCATAAAGGGGACAGCCATTTGGTGAGTAATGTCTCTTCGCCCCTTGTTCGATATAGAACTAATCTCTGTAGGTATTCGATTGTTTCATTGCTCAAGTCCCCTGAAAAAGACCTTCAGGTGAGAGTGCCCGCGATCCTCGCACTTGACCAGCGTTTACAGAAATGGTGGCAAACTCTACCCTCCGAACTCAAGTTGACACCGAGCAACGCAAATTCAATATCGCCTACTATTCTCACCAGGATCCTTCACATAAACACCTTCTATCACCAAGGCCTTTGTGCCCTCCACGCGTCCCTCGTCCCCGTATTCTGCTGTAGTTCCGGGGATGGCTGGGCCACGACACGGCAGTTATCCGCTCAAATCGCCTTCGAACATGCAGAAGAAATGTCCGCTCTAATTGCTGCGATAATTGAGACCACACCACGCACTAGCAGCATCCCGATGTTTACAGGATACTCAGCATACTGCGGATGCGCTATCCAGATCCCATTCATGTGGTCCACGAACCCGACGTTCAGGGAACGGGTTCGTGCAAATGTTAAAGCTAACTCCAAATTATTACAACTAATGACGGTAGATTGGAAGTTTGCGTCTATCCTGGTATACGAATGCTCCTTTCAAAGAGACAATGACATAAAGACTGACATTTAATCTCGTAGAGTACCTATATTCACTATTTGTACACTCTGCACAGCAAACGTGAGATAGTCCTTGAAGACGAACCTAAGAACATCGATCGAGATAAGCTCATTTGCTTCAATGAGGCTGCGTCCAATACAACTCCGTCGATTTTTGAGTACATTGGAATGCTGCGTACCGAGGGAGGAGGCTACGGTGGTTCTGATAGCGAAACCGACATCCTACCAAAAATAGCTGATTCTCGAAAAAACACTTCAAAAACTACTCAAGGTCAGTCAGTCGCTTCTTTCTCTAGCCCTCTCCCTTACTCGCTCCTTCGGACAGTTAGACAATTGAAAGCGGCTTCGTGGACGAAGACGAATTCCTCCGATTTGTCGAACCGACTAGCTATGGCAACTTTGTGATCTGCGAAGCCCTTTGAACGTGTGACACGGGCCACAGGGATGTATAAAAAATGAACAATTAAAAAAAAGGGTGACTAAGCCTTTACGATCGGCTAAGCTGTGAAGGATTCCACCAAGTGTCCCGTCTATCATCTTCACACAGAAAGAGTTTCCAGGAGGACGAAGGAGCGACAGTGTTTTACAGCACTCAACAACTCTCCGAAATGGCAATGCTAACTTAAAGGGTCGGCCCTGATTTAGATACAAATCCTAGGCAGATAACCGATACTCGCAGCCAAGACCGGGAGGATAGTTTGTCAAATCCAGTCCCCCCCCCTGACGCGCTAGAAAACGGTCAGTACGCCGTGGATCATCAGGTAACCGAAGGTGATAGCATGCTAGGTTTGCTTCACCCGTTCAGTACAGACGTGTTCAACTTTACACTCGACGATGAGATGATGGATCTTCCATTGTTTGATATTATAACCTGAGCAACGACTATATAATTGTCATTAATGCTTCAACAATAGCAGTATAATTCAACTTGTATCACCGAAAATGCAGAGTGCGCAACAATAAGGAATGATCAGTTGAAGACTACAAATAACTGCGCCATTATGGTATAACATTTGAAGCATCGAAATGGACGCTGTATTGCAACGTCCCAAAAACCCCGCTACAGAACAACTTCCCATTCAAGAGTTTCTGATGGGTTTGAGTGGTTCTACAGGCCTACAGAGACCTCCTACATAACTTACCATTCTGCCTTGAGATTTGCCGCCCATCACTTGCAGCACTTGCACATAGTTAGTCAGTCGGTAGTTTGCTCTTTTTTTTTTTTTTTTTTTGGCTTTGGACAGGATTCAACCTGTCTCTTCGACAGAACAAGTTTCCTCCGGTTATATGTAATCCTTGGCCATTTTGTCAATAGCCTCCCGACATGCACCATGAAGTGCGGGCTCCATTGCGTACTCCTTGCGTACTCCTTGCGTCATGGGTTGCATCCGAAATACCACGTGTGGCAGTTGTATGTCAGTTTGTATAGGAAGGACAAAGCCCATGGACCAGTCTAAAACTTTGTTCTTAAGGCCGTTTGGGGTCTGGCTATATGTGGAAGGGTCGTAGGAAACATCTCGAGCTTGGGAGCGAGATAATTAATTGTGCTGACTGTCCCTGGCCGGTGCTGTAAGAGCTTATCTTTCTAAATAGGGGCGATTTTTGATGAAGCCGAGCTTCAGCTCGCAGTGCACCCAGCCTCCATCGCGCATAACTTTAACACCTAGCAGTGCGGAGCGGAATACAATCGCCGCCTCTATCGTCATGCCCTTAGGATCTTGCCCGATCGGCAGTTCGATTACGAAGGGATACCAGGTTCAAGCCCTCTGAAGATCCTCCTTATGCGTTGTGGTCAATTCCGGATAGGATACTTAGGTTCTTTATGTTGAGCAAGGTCCCCCAGCTGACTTTATCAAATATGGGCTTGAGGGTTTCCACTCAGCAACCTCAATCTCAGACTGGGCAACTTCGATAGAGCTGGGTGATTGAAATAGCATACGCCCAAAGCCAGAGAATATTTCGCGTGCTATCTTGCGCGGTTCAGGATCTTGTCACGAAAATAATGTCTCCTGCCGTTACGAAGGGGACCTCTGCTACCGCCAAAAAAGTGATCCCTTCTGCGCGATCATGATCTTCAGGAATTCGATGATGTGCTGCATCTTCGACGCGATTTTCGAGGGTGAGCCAACTTCATATACCGAAATACCCGGCGCAAATTGTGAACCTACCTTACGCCTTATGGGCTTTTTTTATAATTTCTGCCGCGCTGCACACTTTAGGGAGTTTTATAAAGTCCATTCGGACGACGTTTTGGGCTTTTTACTTAACCAAATTCTGAATATACACATCAAGATCTCGCCAACTGGAGGCGAAAACTATTACACCACCGTTAATGAGACCATCAATACCAATTATTTCATAAATCTGGTCAACAAACTCATCATGCATTATTATGAAGAATTCGCGTTCATCTGCATGTCGCTTGACAGGCAATTCTTAGGTCGCGAAGACATAAGCTATACCTTCACGCGACCGCTGAGTTGCGAATAATGCTGTTAAACCTGACGAGGGAGCCCATTCTACCGTCGCGGTTCGTCTTGAATCGTGGCATGATGGGTATACTATTACATATGCAACTCAGCTCTCGACTCTATCACCATCGTGAGCAAAAGAAATACTCGCCCTATATTCATCGCCGCTATCATCGACAGCGTGGTAATGTCGATTCTAAAGTAGTGGGACATTATGATGACGGGATCAGGTGTCCTCGGAGTAAAGTGAAAAAGGGAGTAGAGGTTGGGATCGGTTGTGATCCGGTTATGAGATTTCCTCATGCTGGCCGCTGGTACGGTAGTTTCTCTGCATACAACTTCTTCGGCGAAGAAGAGGAGAGGGAAGCTGGCTTAGGTGGCCGCAAGCGCCCACAGTGGAAAAAAGGAGAGGGGGGCATGTGGGGAGAGGAGGCCATTTATACATTTGCGAAAGGGCGAAAGCAGCGGTCTAAGCTTGAGCTTGGGCTTATTCAGGTGTCCTAGAGAAATTTTGGAGTGGTATCGCAGGAAGTCAAGCTACCAGAATGATTTTCACGGTGTAGAGCTCTGTCATCATGCAAGAAGCCATCTGCAATCAGTTCAGCTATCATCTGAGTAACTTGCAATGTAGCCGCTTCTCACAAGTTATTAGACGGCTCGACGCTCTGATTGCATCCACATATGAGACATCTGACGTAAAAAGCCGATAAGAAGCCGTCAATTTCACACATTCCTTCCACTTCCTCACAGGGAGTTTCCCGAATATTGGACAAGTCGCGGTGTGCACTGTTGACTTGTTTGGTCAATTCCAAGGAGCGTTACAAATGCAATTACATAACGTCTATGATATAGAAGTTGATGTGGCTCAGAAAATATCAACAGGTATCAGTCGAATGGTCTTCATGATAGCAATGGCAATGGTGTGATGGGGCACACAATTCTGACATTGGATTAGAGAAAAGGAGACCGATACAATTTGTGACATCGACCTTGCAGGGAGGATATGATCATTTTGAAATACCTGTCACAGATTGATGCGCCACTAGGAGGTTATCTGGTTTAGATTTGGCCCTCTGCGTCCCTTGCGTGGTGATGTTACGTCAAGTCAATCTGATCACTCATACTAAATGGGGGAATTCCGCTAACACTGCAGGAGGACCAACGTTCATTCACTACACCTCTTAACTTAGTAAATATTAACAAACGGGTTCGCTATTACACTGAATCGGAGTTTCCAATGAGATGAAGAGTTAATTCAGCTGTTAGACGTTGGTAGAATGTGGTACTGCACAGCCGTTGTGCGACAAGCTGACTTACGGAATTATCAGATTGTAACATGTCGGCCAACTCACAATGCAGCTAAGTGTAGACAAAATATGAGACACTTGTGCTTGAAAATTCCCGAGAAAGAAGTAGACGAGCGACCTATAGAGTTTTGCCTGGCCTCGTCTGCTGCTCTCTCTCATTCTCCATCCGAAATTTATTTTGTCGACAGAGTCCGATGGATGAGAATACCGTATAAGCTCATGTATGATACAAAGTTTGGCTGCTGAAGATTTATAGAATAGCAAGATCGGGGTGCAGTTGTTCTTAGTCGTGAGCAAGTTCTGTTTGTCTCTCTCGGGATGATAAGCATGGCGGGAGGGTGCTTGCTGAGTATCTACCTACTTAGATATGCTGGGCGTCTTGTCTGTCTTGGCGGAGGTATGCTAAAACGCCAATAGTACTGATACTTGACCAATGCCAGCAATTTGACCTCAGAACTTGTTACAGATACTTGCTGCGTAGGCACAGCGAAGGTGCCCGAGGGGATCACCTTTTTTTTTTTTTTTTTTTTTTTTTTTTGGAAGTCGCGGGACCAAGTAAGTAACCTGTTTATCAACTCTACGATGGGAAAGGAAAGTACGACGAGTTGCAGCTGCAGTTAACTAGCTGAGGCAATGGAAGCCACTAATTTCCCGATGGCATTGCCCCACTGACGCGAAACTGGCGCCCTTTAATTGGTCATCACTATACCAGGGTCTACATACCTTCGTTTGGATGATTTTTCTGGCGTCGCTAGCACGTTGTGAAGTTAATACTAAGTGCTTTAGGCATTATGGAATAGACTGCTCGTCTGTCCCTCCAGCTTCGAACCAGCAAATATTGGAGATGCCTCTGCTACATCCATGAATGCGTTCTCGTGTGAGTTTCAACAGGTAGGTACCTACCCACTATTACTCCTATATATAGTCTCACGATACCTATCTAATCCAGTATCTAAACCTATACTCGCAGGTACCAACATTGATGCTTAGGCAGGCTGCTGTAACATGGTTTGGGCGGTTAGGTACCTCGTCTTAGCCTAGGACACGTGAGCACTATATTGAAGATACTCGGGTAACTGCCTACAGTTTTGCTGACAAACTCCAGGCGCTTCATGTTCTTTGAGTCGCATCAGCGTGCCTTCCTCTCCGTGTCTTCTGGAGAACCAATCAAGGGCTTCTGACTCATTGAGCACCGAAGTCTCTCTCTGGACAAGAGTGGGCCTCTCTTCCCTTCTCTGCACGAGCTAAGTTTGTAATTCGCCCGAGATGCTTGCACAGTCACCCACTTCTCTGCCTCTGGAGTTGATCGACTCGGTAGACTCCGGCCTCCATAACACTTGGATCACGGAAACAGCGGACAAATCCTCCCCCTGTGCACAAGAGTCGGGAGCAGAGGTGCTTATGACTGAGCTTGTCGATGAAGCTGATCATCGAATTGAGAATGGATCGGGGACTCGGGGAAATGATCGGCCTAAAAGAGGCAACGTGGTCGTTGAACTGCCTTTCTCAACTCTAACTCAGTCGGCTTCTCATTACGAGGGGTTTGTCCCTCCTGCTCCTGAGCATAGCGAGATACGTGCCCTTGGTGCTCTTCTTGGAGAGTTGGGGGCTTACGGCAAGGATGGTGATGATGTTGAGTTGGAATTGAATCATTTTTCAATATATATTGATAATAGTACTTTTCCTAACGAGCTTCGACCACTTCAGCACCTTATATCGCGAACCGTCAAATGCATGTTTTTTGATGGTGTTCTGCAAAATGAACGTGGCAAATTCTATCTCCGCCGGGTTCCATTTCATAAGCTTCCCGTTGGTAACTATGGCCAGTTAACTCACACTGTTGGTGATCAGATCTGGATCTTATCCAAACTTAATGAAGATTTAGGCAGAAAGATCTACTACAAGTTACGGATGCCTGCGCCCGAGTATCGAAGATTCCATATACCGTTCTTGTGGATCGCAGATCTGGCTAAGCACGTCATCGACTACTGCGAATATCGTCAAGAGAGGAATGCCCGGGTAATCCTTCGCGATTTCGAATCCCGGTTCAATACTTGGATGTTGTCTATGCATAAAAGTTCGGTGGTATTCAACAAGTGGCACGCTGCCAATGTTCACACCGACTTTCGAGGGCCTCTCATCGCGAGTATGGATTACATCTTTGCACAAGCAAATGGCATTAATCCTGAAATCACATCCTGGCATCATGTCTGGAGAGAGGTTAAATCGTTTGATCACTACCAACCGAACTTGGGCTCATATCTTTCTCTTGGGCAAGGCGAGATGCCGCACCACGTGGAAATAGCCCCAAGAGGCCTCAAGAACAACACTGTATCACAAACAATCGTCACCCCCTATGTCCATAACCTATTCTCTCACATGGTTTTTGGCAAGCTATTAGAACCAAAAAAGGCCACGAGGTCTGTAGAGATAGAGAAGACCAAGTTTATCAAAAACACACAATCTATGTATACCCAACCCAGAACATTCCGCAGCGTACGACGCACTTCCACGGATCGAATTACTTTTATCGAAAGTATTGCACTGGGCGATGTCATTTCTACGCTACCCGATGATGATGCAACTACAGACACGAGGTGGAAACGCGGAGTATCTAGACATCACCAAGGAGAGTACCATTGGTATGGCCTTGTCCAAAAAGTGCACCAAGCTTCAAACGGCAAGCGGTCTTTCGACGTGTTGTGGTTATATCAACCAATCGACACACCTTGTTCCGGGATGAAGTATCCGTGGGCGAACGAACTTTTCCTCTCAGATAATTGCACGTGTCACCCTAGCATCGGGAAGGTTCAGGGTCACGAAATTCTTTCTACTCACGAAGTAGAATGGTTTGGCAGTCCCTCGACAGCTGCAGAGTTCTTCGTGCGGCAGACATATGTCGCAAGCGACTGCCGGTGGACCTCGCTACGCAAGGAGCACCTCGTCTGCGGCGATGAAAATGCATTTTCACAAGAGCCAGATCCCCCAAACCAGTACCGTACTAGTGATACTGTGTTAGTAGAAACTAAAAGGATGCATCTAGAAACGTTCATCATCGAATGTCTCTTTGAGGAAAAGGGGAGACAGTATGTTCGAATGCGACGGTTATGGCGGAGGAAGGATGTTGATAAGGACGCTCGTTCAGCACCTCCAAACGAATTAGTGTATTCACAAGAATTAGTTGAGATAGAGGCTAGGAAGATTGATCGACGTTGCCTGGTCCGAGCATTTCATCCGCATGAAGAAATCCCACCGCCATATAACCGAAATGGAACTGGCGATGCTTTTTTCATTACACACCAGGAAATTGAGGAAGGAGGTGTTACGGAGTATCGCCCATTGGATAGCGCGCATCTGGAAACATTCCGCCAAGGCTTCGACCCGTCCTATAATCAGTTCAAAAAGCTTCAGGGTCTGGATCTCTTCTGCGGCGGAGGTAATCTAGGTCGAGGGATTGAGGAGGGAGGCGCTGTTGAGATGAAATGGGCGAACGATATATGGAAGGGTGCTATTCACACATATATGGCAAATACTGACCCTGCCCATTGTACACCCTTTCTAGGCTCAGTTGATGACTTGCTAGGCCATGCCTTAGAGGGAAATCAGGGAATGCCCTCACCCGGCGATATACAGTTTATAGCTGCTGGATCTCCATGCCCTGGATTCTCGGCGCTAACTTTTGACAGGACTACGAACCATCAGCGAAAGAGTACGTATTATCCAGTCTTCATTCCGGCTTCCTGCTCCAAGAGGCGCCAAAAAGGGTCCGGATTATACATCCACGGCGAGAGCTGACTTTTGATTTCGAACAGATCAATCACTTGTCGCGGCATTTGCGTCGTACGTTGAGCTCTATCGTCCACTTTACGGCATACTCGAGAATGTCCCTAAAATGGTTGACAGCAGTGGCTTCCGCGATTCCTGTGTATTTTCACAGCTGGTGTGTGCTCTCGTTGGTTTGGGCTATCAAGTGCAGGTCCTTTTCTTAGACGCGTGGTCGTTTGGATCTGCTCAGCAACGAACTAGAGTATTTTTGGCCTTTACAGCCCCAGGACTCCGAACGTTGAAAGCGCCAAACGTCTCACACTCTCATCCCGATAATATGCCGCTCCATAGGTTGGGTAAAATGTCCTGTGGTCGGCCCTTCGACAGTCGAAAAAGGGTGCCTACACCCTTCAAATTCGTTTCCATGAGAGATGCTGTGGGCGACTTACCAGATATTCAAGATGGCAAAGCGGACTATTGTGTCGGATACCCTGACCATCGACTCTCAATTTATTATACCCCAGCAATGCGGAAGCAGCTACAACACATACCAACACACCCTTACGGAATAAACTTCAGCAAGTCTTGGTGGGGAACCGCCGGTTTGCCCCGGGTTATGACCAGAACAGAACGTGACTTATTTCCAGTAGAGGGTACGCAAAGAGTCGGGCAGAATTCGAAAGGTTGGGGCAGAATTAATCCAAACGGGCTCGTGGGAACTATTTCTACTCAATGTTTACCAACCGATTTACGCACTGGTCAAGTCAATCATTGGGAACAAAATCGTCCAATGACTGTGATGGAAGCCCGCCGCGCCCAAGGTTTTCCCGATCACGAAGTGCTTGTTGGTAGCCGTGCGGACCAATACAGGGTCATTGGCAACAGTGTATCAAGGCATGTTGCGCTAGCATTAGGCCTAGCCATCCGCGAGGCCTGGTTGGGGACTCTGTGGGATGAGGACGTCGGTGCGGTTCCCGCTGTGGAAGCATCGCGCCAGAATTACGCAAGCTTGAATGAGATCTTCACGGACAGCTCTGAGAATGCATCAAGAAGTTCTACGCCTGGTTCGGTAGGTATTTTCACTCCGGCTACGAGCGAATCCGTCGCGCCACTAGAAAGCGAGATACATCGCAAACGATCACTGCCAGTACATGTTGAGCTTATCGCCAAGAGACATCGACGTGACATCAAGCCTGACGAGTTCGTATTGGTCGAGTAAATGACGGTTGTCCGGTGGCTGCTCTCTCTGAAAAACACGACGGCAGAATTTTTTGGAAGCACATATGGCTATAACAAGTCTTATTACAAGTTTGAAAACAGCTGATTCCGGTACAAAGGGTTCAACGATACATTTGGCCAGAACCGTCATGGGCCCATTTCTAGGCTGATAAGGAACGGAGAAGTAGGATTAGTGCACAATAATTGGGTTAAGGGTGCCAGCATATTTTGCCTTTGCATTAGGAGAGATTTACTAGACCAAGATAGAAGTGGCTAGATTTATTGCGTTATCTAGTTTGCATATTACAGGAGCATTGGTTGGTGTTAAGCAACAGGCCGGATATCACATACAGTCCTCCAAGGCTGGCAATATCAGCTGGCATATCGATACAGAGCATTACTCATCCGCACACATGAGAATTATTCGATACGTAAGTATTGCATCAAAGGTGTGCGTGTCGTTTATAGGGAGAATGAAATAATAAAGAACCTGTCGTTACTACCATCGCATGGAGGGGTGGGTCACTCATGGTGGTGCTGGGAAGTAGCCCAGGATGTCTAGAGACAGACAGTCTATCTCGCAGCATTGAAATCAGTTACAGATCATAATTCATGAACGCTAAAGCTAGCATACATGCATCATCAATCGACCATCCCAGCTGGCAGCACGGCAATGTAGTCTAACGGCGCCGTTTCACGACCGTTAGGCAGAGTCTCGATACGCACAACATCACCTTGTCTGACGCGGACGTTCTTGAACGTAACACGTGTTGCCGCGGACCCATCTATGCCACGTGTAAGGGTATAACCAAGCTTATGCTCTAGATCGCCGACCCAGGACCCCAGACTCTTGTCGTTGAGGAATAGTTCGTACTTAGCCTCGCCCTCATACAGGTCGTAGTATGCGACGGCGAGGTCGTACGTGCCTGACAAGTAGTCTAATTTCGTTTCCACATATGCGGCCGTCGAGTTATCGGTCGTCTGTACAATTCTAAACCCTGAGGCGGCTTGGAAGGGGTTTACCCCCGTCACGCGGTAGTTGTGCAAGGTCATATCCTCGGCCTCGATGCGCCAGGGGTGGTTGCCTACACGGCCGGCGGCATCGGGGATGCCAGAGATATTGTTGTAGAACTGTACGATTGAGTCTCGCCACACGATAGCGTGGCCAGCTTGATATTCTAGTCGGAACAGCATCTCCTCGAAGCGCTGCTGGTCGATGAGCCCCTTCAAACTTGCCCACTTCTTCGGAAATGAGGCTGCTGTGTCTGCCCCGTCGTAATGCGCGTCGTAGAAATGTTGGATGACCGTTTTGCCGTTCTTGAGGACGTGTGTGTAGGGTACGTGGTGGAACCAGAGAAGCAAGTCATCCGGTGTCGTATCGATACTTTCAAATTTCGCCGCCACCTCGCTTGGATATTGGCCAGAAAATCCTGTACCGTTCCACACTGTTCTATCCATACCAATACTGTCGCTGTCCGCTCTCGTCCATTGACCCCATGGATTGTTATCCACTATAATAACTTAGCTTTTGAAACGACCGCATACGGCGAAGATCTTGATTTCATTCAAGGAAGCAGGAAGGAAATATGGGGAGAACATAGAAGCGAATTCGCGTTATTAAAGCATAAAGAAAGGTATGAGAGGTACGTACTACTTTGTGGGTTTGGCCCATAGTGGTTATATGTAATGTCTGTCAACGTCTGAACGCCCAGGTTGCCAGTGTAATTTTCATACGCTGGCCACGACTGCATGGACAATTCGGTGATGGTGTTTAACACCTTCCTATCGAGTCCATATGTAAGGCGAGCCCAGTCTTGTATGATCGTCACCTCATCAACATTCGGGTCCCATGCCAACCGCCCTACGTGTATAGCAATATGTTAATCGAGATCTCTAAATCCCGCGTCATAGAACTTGCTGAATCGCACGAAACAGGAGTGAGGGGTGAGTTTTTATACATACCATAGGCGTAAAGATTTGACATTGCCAGATGCGTCCCAAGCCACGTAGTATTCTGGCCTACATTAACGACGGCAGCGTAGCCCGACAGCTGCTTGTTAAAACGCTTCCCTGACAAGATATCTTCACCGATAACTGACTTCTTCCCATCGATACGCAGGTCAAAATTGAGAATCGTCTTCCACATAGGCGCGAGGTAAACTAGATGGCATTGTTGGCCCATATACTCCTGCGTCACTTGTAGCTCAATCGCCGAGGCGGTATGCTGCACTACAACATTCGGTATTAGTTATCATTATTATTCTAAGCTTGGTTTATAGGGAGTTCAGAAGTGTCCAATCAATGCCACAGAGGAAGGTTTATTCTCGGAAAGCTCACAAAATGAGAAGGGATTAGTTCCTATAATTACTTACGGTGTGCAAAGAGTGGCGATGGTGCTTCACGGACCTGGAAATCGATAGGGCCATATTTCACCTGCACAACAACGTTGTCGTCGAATTTATCGTCAAGGTCACGGAAGAAGTCCACGGCCGCATTTGCGCGGTCGTCTTTCCAGTTGGCCTCGTTCAACGTCTGGTAATCATATACGAAGGCGCGGAACATGACGATGCCTCCATACGGCCTTACAGCTTTCGCAAAGAGGTTCGCTCCGTCTGCCAGTGTGCGATTATATGTGATAGGGCCGGGCTGGCCTTCACTGTTCGCCTTTATAAGATAACCCGCCATGTCAGGGATGTGCTTATACAGCTTCTCCGTCTGGTTATGCCACCACGAAATGACCCCCTCGTCGAGAGGGTCAAAGGTTGGCAATCCGCCGAAGGACTGCGGTGAGGCGAAATTTGCCGAGATTCCTACTCGGACGCCCCATGGTCGCATGGCCTTGGCGATATTGCCCAAGCCTGCCATATTCTCATCGCTCAGGATAATTGGGTTCGTGTTCACGTTGTTTACGATGATGCCGTTGACGCGAATCGAGGCAAGGAGACGGGCGTACTCTGCAACTCGGGTCGTGTTTGTGATCGTAGTATTATCCTTGAAGAATATCGATAAGCCCGCGTACCCGCGCTCTATCGTGCCATCCATGTTATCCCACTGGTTTATCCAGCGGATCGGGGCGCTTGGATTGGTGGCGTAGGCGACCTTGGTGAAGTTCCCTTGCGCAAGCATGGATAAATACTCAAAGGCACCATACAACGCCCCTCGTTCATCATGTCCCAGAATCTCAACCGTCTTGCCTTTGGTGTTAAGCCAGAAACCATCTTCACTGAGCTCTGGAACATCGGACTTTCCACCGGCTGCAATAAAGGCATCAAGAGTGCCGACAACGATCGATGAGCTCGCGTTGCTCTTATGGCTAATAGCGAGATCTTTGCCTAGTACCCCCTTGATACCCTTCTGGATTTCCAGACCGGCAACATAAACCGGACTTGTTTCTGTGCTGTTGAGAGAAACTATAGTAGACGGAATTTCAAATTGGCGACTAACGTTAGCTGGCAACCGAGCGTAACGCAACCATGCGCTCAGACCATTCTCCGCAGCCGCCAAGCCGAAGCCGAGTGATGCCAGGAACCAAATCACACGCATGTTCAATTCTCAGCAACAATCGAAGGGATGTAACGCTTTTGAACCTGCCGCCATTGAGGGAAATCTAGCTGTTTATACATATTGGCCCCCCTCGTCTTTCCTCCGTGAGCATGCATCTTCGACGTCCGGTCGAGACCTTTCTGAGCGCTGGGCTGCTAGTAGACAACGTGGATTTAGGCTAATCACGAAACGATGGGTCTATTAGCCTTGTGAGACAACTACGAATTGCTGGCGCATGCTGTTCGGTAAAGTGAGTGACGAAGGGTTCTTCCGATTTCCCCGCACAGTGGTGCAGATGTCTCTTCATAGCTCTAATTTTGGAGTGGGGAATTGGGGAATCCTTGCACTATGTTACGAGGAGTCTTTTAGACTAGGATGAGGCGGTATTGAGGACAAAATAAGAAATATTCGTGCTGTATGGGCACTGGTAGTAACTATTAATGAACCCGTTCGTAAAGCTTTCAAACGGAACCCATCATTATAGTTCGAAACATGTAAAATAGATTTCCCGGGCATGGCACTTAAAAGACAAATCGAGCTGTAAGCGTATTTTTTTTCGTATTAGAATGATTCGCGATGGTCGAAGACAAATAGGGGTCATCACGTGATCCGCCCCTTTTTCTTATTATGAGTGGCTGGAAAAAAGTTGATAACTCCCGAGCACGAGGGGTTGAGAATAGGTTTAATTAGACTTCATGTTATCGTCAAGCCCATTGCGTCTTTTTGCACAACCATGTTAGCCTAACATCCAGAATTGATGCTTCTTCATAATATCCTTTCATCCGACGAAGCGATAAGACTGGTATGCCGCGCAGCTATCAATGCCCTTGATCCCCTTCAAGCCATCCGCCGTCCGCCGTTCACTCTCATCAGTCCCGTCAGCTCTTTAACTGTAATAGACATCACAGAGCAGTGATGTCAACACTGCTCGGCCTATCCCATACGAGCGAGATGGTGCTTCCCGCCCATGAGCACCATTGTTTGTACAGTTTCGACAATGGCCGTTGGCGGGTTAATTAGGCAACTAGCTGGAGTAGGATCTCTCGTTCGTGAATCAAAGTCGAAGTCTACAAGCCTGTCAACGGTAAAATTGATCTCATTAGAGTGCTAACACAGCGGCCAAAGCAATACACAAACTTCGCCATCCAAGATATATTACTTGTATTCACCGTCCCGTCATCACCATAATACCATGAACCCAGCGTGACAAGCCGAGAATAAACATTGCCTTTTCAACACCTGAGATTCAGTCTAGAACCCGAAGACAAGAGATCCAAGAATGGGCCTAACCGTACTGCCCCAAACGCTTCAGGCGCCCAAACAGAACAGAAGTAAGCAGAACTGCTGAAACAAAAATGCCATATAAAATAAGAAATAAAGAGATGGCGCCAACGAAGTGAGCTCTAACCTAGAGGGAACCGAGATGGCCGAAGTGCTTGTTTCGTACCCAAGAGACCCCTGTTCGATTTTGATTCCCGATTGGGTTTAGCATATTAGGTGGTACTCCATAGTATCTTCCGATATCGGGCACGCAGATACGACGAATTGATGAAATCGCGAATCATGCCGCCTCTTGGCCAAAAATGAGGACCTACGAACACGACGGCACAGTCCGCATTCCACGGTTAGGCCAAACGATATGTATGGGCTAATGCTGTCCCAGGGCCCGCCAGGCCGGCCCATCCAACACCTAACCTATCACGACGATGCATTGCTAGTTAAGCCGTTGGCCTCTGGCTTCACGTCAGTTTCCTATATATAATACTATCGACTGGAAATTGGAAACGCGAACCGTTTTTTGGTGTTTCTAGAATCGTCTCGCTCACAGATGCAAAGATCGGTTCGTACTCGCGCTCTCGATCCGATGCCGATCGTGATGGCCCGCCTGCCACAATCCGAGCCGTGACCGAAAACGTCGAGTCCCCCATAAAGAGCTGGAGTCTGTTCGTACCCAAGTTTCTGGGCTCTGGACGCTGGCTGTGGTTTGTGAACCTAGATCCATGTTAGGTATTTGATCGATATCACTGCCACTGGCCATCTCCTATACGTCAAAGTACAGAATCCAGAAAGTAGGAATTCGTCTTACCCGACGCTTCCATGAGTAGCCGTGTCTGACCTTGGTTCGGACATGCTGGCAACAGTGCTGCGCGATATCTCACCAAGATTGGCTGTTTCAATGAACCAGTAGATAACGAAGAACAACGGTCTCAACGAGGGCCGGGACGGAAGATAATGGTGGGCTAGCTTTGATATCAAAACACCCTCCCAACTTGGCAGGTTGTGCTGATGAGGAAAGGTAGATGGCAGTGTCTGTTTTGGTGCAAGTAATAATGAAAACATGAGAGGGTATTAGGTTGACAAGTTCCTAGGCACGTCGTTAGCTTATATACTTGAGCAGTTCACTCGAACCTGAGGGGTGAAAGCATATGTGTGTATGTGCTGCGCTGTGCTGTCGTGGTCTCGATTTTTCTCTCCAACAAATTTTTGTCGCAACACATAACAGACGCTTCCCCGCGCCATTGTTAAATTGCTTGCGCATGTACACTACCTGTCGTACGCCGATTCCATCGACTATCATCGACACCGATGGCCTGTCAGCGAAGGTCAGTAACAGGGGTCGGCGAAATTCCCAATCTTATTCGATCCGCATTAAATTCGGCAACTGGCAATTGCAGCAGACCTGCACAACATGCAAAAGTAAGGTACCGTATCTGGCTAATTCAGCCAGGAACTTGCCTACTATTTAGTCTAGTTAACGGATATAAAAAAAAATACTTTACATGGCTACCGCTTTGCATGCTTTATTATGGTAATATGGCAGCTTCTGACCCATCTGGTTTAGTAGAAAGACAAACATAGGTACATGTGAATCTTTAGTAACCCTCATTGTTGGTATGCAGAAGCTTGCTGTATGAATGTATCCCCACACACACCGATACCCTGTTTACCTACTGCGTTGCTTCATGTTGAGGCTACGAAGTACCTATCTCACAAAGGGGAAAAGGCTATACCAGGGTCTTCCCCATTTGAAACTAGACTGATGGTCCCCATGAAAAGATGCTCACCTCGAAGCCCACCGACAACGCCAAGATAGAGTAGGTAGTGGCAATGCACTGATAGAACAACGCCAACATCTACAATAGTCACACACCCCTACATGGGATGATTCGAAACCACGTACACATGCAAATTTGGTAACCGGACAATACCGACACCCCAAATTATACGAAGGGACACACTTAACCTAGTCCAGAATTTATCAGCTTGTAGAGCGTCAAGACAGGCTGTACACTCGTCCAAGCATTTATTGAACCCTAGTCAATCACATACAACGCCTAGGTACAGGGCGTGATCAGGTGTACGAACTCGCAGGGCTGATCCACTACCAATTGTATGTATGAGAATTAGGTACTTATGTCATAATGATTAATCCGTCAGCTCGCATATTCGGTAGCGTCTAGGAGATCGATCCCCCCCCTTGCTAATGCAGGTGAACAACCCCTCCGCTTAACAAAAACTCTTCACGGTTCGCCTAACTTTTGGTCTACGTATTAGTACTAGTACAGGCAGATAGACACATAAGAACCACCCATGATGACAACACAGTTGTCGCACAATTGTAGCTATTAATGCCTGCCTCTACGACCAGCTCAGAATGCAATCTACCTGGGCATTCTTTATAGATACGATAACCTCACCTCTTGTGGCAACACAAGGAAACCGCTTCGCAATCACTGAAATCAACTATCTGATTTATGGGTACTTTAAAAGTTGAAAACTATGCCGAAACATGTAGGTTGGCAGAGAGTCCATCAAGCTGCAACCTAGCGAATGAGGCTACAGTTGTATTGATATAGATACCTTGATATATGTAGCACTTTTGAACTTACGAAGCATTCCAAGTCTTTCGAGGAGGGTATGAATAGATTAATTAAAACATTGTCTCCTTTGAAAAAGCTCACTAGTATAAGTAAGTACTACATTACCTAGCTCCCCCAACCTGTTGACATGACAGACTAAGTACAGACTACAAAGCTAGCTTGCTTATCGTCCCGCCGCTAAGATCGCTGCAGGGCTTCTGGGAAGCCCTTGCAACGGAAAATCAGGTGCCATCCTTGTCCCCTTTTTTTTTTTTCCCTATGGTGAGTTCATACATATGTCTGACACCCCAACTTCTATGCAAATATCCAGGAATGGTAAACCGAAAGCTAGATACTACACTTTGCGTACCTTGCAGTGCCCTCCAGGTGCAGGCAGGGTGTATTTCAAGTGGATTCGAACAGGGTACCACATCACGACGAAACAAGCGTGCGCTCTTCTGAATGGGGAGCTCAACTTGATAAGGCTTGTATGGCATCTGCACACTTGAACGCCTGCAACGATCCTTCCATATTATGGTCCAGTAACGATCTAGTAGCGTACGCAGTGTTCTCCGCTTTTGTCGGTATATGGTTCAGATCCCCAGGGTCCAAGCCAGGTCTGGCTAATTGCCTTGACTGCAAGGTTGAGTTGCCTGGCCATTACTCGGCCGAATAGAATGGATCCAGTCATCCTCTATGTTCTATTCTATCGCTTCCCGAGACACTACTTAGTACCCACGAGTCATTGATTTTACATAAGTCCCAGATTCGATTCACGCCTCACTAGGGGAGAAGTCGCCTTAGTTGAGCGAGTCTTGGCCACAGTATGAGGTTGGGGGATGCCCATGTCATTACCAATGGAAAAAAACGGTTGTTCTGGTGTGATACAACAGCAACGAAGCTCGGCAAACGCTCGCTGTCGGCTCTACTCCTCGGACTATGTGGAAGCGGTGTCAAAATTCTGTTAGCGAGCACTGGCGCACTCATAAACTTTGAAGTTATATGTAAGTCCAAAACAAAAAAAGTTTAAGCAAGTTGCTAAACCAACTAAGTAACGTAGAAGCTCAGCACGTCAAATAACCAAAGGCAGCCAGATACCTACTGGGGAATGAAATTATCTTCATGATATTTTGGCACTCCATTGTGTTTTGAAGATGATCTAGAATTCTACGACGTAATGTGAGATTGCCATTCACAGCCCCTTTGCGTTGTCTGTCGTACATGATCTACCTAAAGTATAAAATGAAGGATCCCAGCTTCTATATAATTTAAACCGTACCCATTCCATGCACATTCCATTTCCACTTTTACTTTCGTTTTCATCCATTTCATTGTAACCTTCTTAAATGTGACAGCTCATAATTCTCCCCGAGGGATAAGCAAGCCGTTTGCCTAACTGCATAGAGTAATTACTATAACGGTCAACGAGTTCTAACTTGAAATGGCTTTAATAAGTACCTATAGTAGTCATTTTGGAGAGGGTTTTGCATGCCCAGTATCAGGAGTGGCAAGTTTAATTTACAATGCGCAGCTTTAGACGCTGCTGCAGGTCAACATGCGGTCAAAATTCTGCAATCGGACATTACACTAGACAGGTAGATATGCGTTGGTGCAACGTTTGTACCTAACGCCTTTTGCGTTATTTGGCTATGTTAATGTTGAAAAAGAAAGAAGGTTTCATCCAAAGGAATGTCGAGATATTGCCATAGACAGACAAAATCACGATTGATGCCATGGAAGAGCAAGATGTTAAGTAGGAAAAAGCACGATGCGGATGTTCGGTTAACTATTGCATTAAGCGCCCGTACTCTTCGTCATCCATTGGTCAGTTTATGCATGGCACTTCGCTACGCCCCGATACAACCCAACCTTAAAATATTACTACGTGCTGCTGTTGACAGCCAACATGGAGGAGTAGGTATCTTTCACATCATTCTGCATGAAGTGTTTTTTTGTTTCTGTTTTTTGTTCTTTTAATTGACGAAATAGAGCTCATCAGGAGACCGAAAGTGCAATTATAGCGGCCACGTCACAGGAGAAAATTTTCTCAGTAGCCGAGTCGGAAGGTTCCAGGACACTATATTTACTCACAGGGTACTTATCGCTATTATTATCTAAGATTTGCAGTTGTCTCCCATTCGCTATGGTAGCCGCGCTTTACATGGGGTTTGTGAGGGTTTGAAACAGGTCTGAGATTACGTTGCTGCATCATAAAAGCGATAGAGTGAGTTTGGCTCCTGGATTGCGTACTTATCTTTGGCCAATCTCGAGCATCGAGCGGGTTCAAACTACACACACCCCTAGACTAACTTAGCTGAGTCCAAGCTCATAAAACAAGGCTATGTGTGCTCAACAGAATAGATGATCAGACGACATCCGTACTGGGATGGACTATCTAATCAATCGGCCGAGACGCCTAATATCATTACATCCTGCGCCAGTTCCATCATATGTCAGATTATCCTGTGCCATTTCATTTGGCTTACACAATAGCTTGTGAACTTAATAGCTAGTCTATAGCTTGTGAGAAGAGAAGAATACGTATCAACTCCCTCAGAGTGTAGTAGAGACAAGCGGTTTAAACTGATGTGCGTCTAGTTTTTCTGCATACAAGCTGTCATATCGGCACTGCCTAAAGCTGTGAGTTCACGGATCTGCATAGCATTGCAGATCAAGCCTATATCCAACCGAATCACGAAACAACACCCCTCACCCAACTAACCTCGGATAGATCACGTATGCAACCCTACTAGCCAACGTCTTGCCCCAACCAAAAAGAACCAGTGTAGGGAACGCCAAGTACTAGTGCTCAGCCTGCCTCGATCCTAAAGATGGCGGCCCCATTAAAAAAAACTGTCTTGGTGTACTCAACTAGGTCCTGCTCAACATTCTACACATGTATGTTGTACATTTGGAATTGATTCAGACCCCGCCTCCTTCACCTGACCACCAGCCATCACTGAGTTGACGAGGCCGTGAAAACAAATACTAGTACAGTCCCCACCTACCACCCGTCGAGAATGTATTAGTATTTGTTTTCACAGCCTCGGTTGAATCGTATCAATGCTGCAAGTTAGCCCCACCCCGTTGTAGTATCTTGCATATGGGGTGATTCTGGAATGAGCTTGACAGTGTACATACGTCGTATGGTCTACGACCACACTGTCGATGTAAACCGGCCTCGAAGATGCCGCGGGGCCGAGAACAAGCGCGCCAGGGTGAGCATGGTGAATATGGGGTGCCTTTAAATCTATCTACCTGTAGAAGAATGATCAGATCCTTTCCCCAGGCTTGAAGTTCGGTTTAGCACCGCTCCTTTTATTTACGCCCCTGTTCGGACCGGGTACTACCTAGGTTAGCACTTTAACAACCCGTAATCTACCTAGTAGCAACTAGTGAGAACAAGACATTCAATGTGTATTTCAGTCTTTCGCTGATCCGTTATTACGACGCAAAAGCCATGAGGGCTGTATTATACCAAAATGTTATACATGCTAGCTAAAAAAAAGTTTATTACTTACTTGTAGTTTCAGACGCATCAGGACGTGTGAGTTCCTAGATCTTGTAATAACGTGAATGCAAACTAAAATTTGAATAGGACCCAGTCTCCATAACGGGCCGGGAACTCTCCAGATTGCTGGGATTTTGCGCGTCATTCTAGGGAGCCATGTCAGTGGGTGTCAGTGGGTCACATGTTTTAGCTTCACTGTACGCCAGATCAGGCAGGGTGGGCACTGTCAGGTCCGTCCACTCTCAACTGGTGGTAGGCAGCTACACTGAGAAACAGGGTCTGAACAGGGGACTAAGCATATGCGTGCCAGGCATACCATGCCAAACGATGTCAGTAGTATACCTACCTCAAGTAGTGGACTATTACCTAGAATTGCTGTTCCTACCTGGCGTTCTGACAAGAACCTATACCAATGCAGTGACATACCTGTAGAAATCTCGTAATTACAAGCTCATAATTAAAGGAATATCAGTCCCACCGTTTCATAGTATCCTACCTATAATAGATGTGTAAAGACAATACAGCATGGGCGCAGCCCGACCGGGGGGTGTAGCTCATTTACACGGAATCGGGATATGTCGGATAAGTTGCAAAATGTTTGAACAACCACCTCAGCCATAACACGTTACTCAGCCAGCCTCCATCCTTACCACAGAAAGTATTCCTGAGAATCCGGGGATTTATGATTTGTTGAATGATGAGATAGCGGTGACGGGTAAGTAAAAGTTAAAAAAAAAAAGGTCTTGGCAAAACACAGTAATTTAGTTTCTTTGCACCGAGATAAGACGCTCTACGTCACTTATAGCACGTTGAGAAATTAGGATCCAGCCAACATAAACGTCTCGTTGCCGACGAGGAGAATTTCCCTGCATATTACCCTAAGAAAGAATCTGCAATGTCCATATTGGTAGTGAACACTCTAAGTACCTGGATCTTATCAGCTGGCGGGTGATGAGCGTAGCCAGTGGCTTGCTAAGCAGTGGTCGCGACCTGTAGTCAAAGCTAGAGAAGTGGTATATAGAGGGGGTGTTGTAGCAGCTTTCGGATGTACAACTTATTTGAATCCGTTGTTCATTTCACAATTGTCATGAATACCCCGAGGCATGGGCATGAGGAATAAGCTAAGAAAAGCCTTGTAATATGGTAGAAAGGGCAAGCATTTCAGAAGGTAAAGGTCAAAGGTCCCGATATCCATAAGAATCCATTCTAAGCCTTATCAGATTCACAAAGCTATAATCTATTAGCCTCTTACGTTTATTATAACCAATTCGCGTCTAGATATAGTCAAAGCCACTCAGACCACTCTTCTCTTCAGGATCCTGCTGCGGACTTGGTAGCCAGCAAATCGAAACCATTCACCTATATTTAATGCAGTCTTAAGCCAGGCTTAGTAAACCTTGAAACATGTCGGCGAACAATCGGGATTATCCTGATTTAAGAACAACATAACATAACACAAAGCATACAACGTCTTGCCATAATTCTGCTCTCTCGCTCAACAACGTCACCAGCTACTTTTGAAAATAACCATAAGAAGACAGTATCATTCAACATCACACGCTGCTAGTGGGGATGTTGAGCGTCGTGAATAGTCAGGTCTTTCCGCTATCTGAAGTTGTCATCTCGCCACCGGTTGCCCCCAAGTTCCAGCCGCCGGGATGTTTCCAGTTAGGATTTGGACTGCTCAGGATCACGGACACATTCTCCCAGCCTAATAGTTGCCAAGTCAGCTATCTATTTGGTACAAACCAGCTTATTGAAAGGAGAGAGGCCTGTCACGGAAAAGAACTGCAGCACTATACCACAACACTATCAAAAGATAGAACGTTGTCAAGTCGGAGACTTGACCGTCTGCAGCTGCTTATATAGTTGGAGCCGTAACAAGGCTGTACTATGTGCTGGAACAGCGGCACAAGGACGCGCCGCATACTCCACAAAGATATGAAAGATGATTCCCTTCTGACCTTGACCTGGAAAGCATTGTTAGCTCCTTGGATCGTAAGGTGATTCCATATAATGTGCGACACACTCGTGCAGACGCTCGATACCAGTTGGTTGTTGACATAGAGGCTCTGGTCCCACATATTTATTGATGATTTGAGCTTATATGCGAGTAAATTTAGGGTTTGGCTTTTAGAGAGTCATTTCAAGGCTAACAATGTGTTCGAACTCTGGTGCCTGGGGCAGCAATCACTGGTTTTCCAACCTGCGCGTTTGCAGTACGAGCACATGCGAAATTGCACCAGTTGCTCCCTAAGTTGGTCCAATAGTCCAAGCCAGCAGGCGCATTCTCAGAACCCCCCTGAATAAAGTCTTTATCCAGCTGTATGGCATTCCATAAGGAAAGATCACCCGTAATGGGATCTGGAACGCTGGGAAGGATGACCGTAGCTGAAGCTTCTACGATAGTTGCGCCGCTCGAGGTATAGAGACTGATAATGTCGAGTGTTGCAGCGGCTCGATGGATAAACGTCAAACAGACGGCAACGGCTACGGAGCTTCCCCTCATAATAGCGACCTTGGGTTAGATATTGGCCCTTGAGTTGGTTTTCGATTTGCGAGGATGGGATTTAAGCTCGCTAAAAAGTATTATAGGATATTTCTGCAAGCAGAAGCTAGTTGTCCCAAGACATAATAACCCGGAAGCTTGGGTGCGAAATGGAAGTCATAAATGTACCAATAATGGGCGCAATGACGCTAATATTGCTTTGTAACGCCGGTATAGAATGGTAGAATACCCGGTTTATATGGTTCACCATCCAGCGGCTTGTTGAGATGTAATGAATCATGACATATTGACTTTGATATGCCTCCTATTGCGTTTAGTGCGCGTGGTTTTACGCTATGATAAACTCCGTATTGCTCACGGCTATAAAAACTTGAAAATGTTAGTCTTGGAGGATCAATAACTTCGGGCCCTCGGTCAAAATATTGGACATTGAAAGGTATGTAAAACATATGGAGTGGCGCTAGATATATATACATATATTGGTTTGGTGAATGTCGTTCACACCCATCTCTCGTTGAACGGCATCTATCTGGAGTACCCGTCCATATTGAATGTCTGTAGCCTGCGTATCATGCCGAATTCAGTTTTGCCCCAGCCTTATAAAGAAGCCAGAGACAGCTAAGGTTACCAGTCCACCATGTGATGCCACGGATCTGGCTCCAGACATCGTGATCGATGAAGATGTAGACAGCACCATATACGAAACGCGCAACAGTGTAGAGTAATCCCGCGCGGTTGATCAAATGAGGCTCGACGCCGGCGAATGTGGCGAAGCCCATAGCCGCTACAAACAAGGTATAATTCTCAACTGAGTTGGCGTGGGCCGATTCGTTACGCTTGAGCATGTTTAACTGCTTCTGTGTGATCTTGCCCGAGCGCACCGCCGCATCGCCGTACTTGGCCAGATCTTCCCTCGGCGACGCGTTGTGATCGATGCCGTACCATTGCTTCAAAGTGCGCGATGATAAAAGACCGTAAGCGAAGAAGAATTGCCAGCTTAAGAGCCCTGGCGCCCAATTGGCAACTGATAGCCCAGTTCCGGCAGCCCGTAAGCCGAGCGCCGTTGCGAGAGATGCCATGGCGGCTGTGTGGTTGTAATCAGTAAAGCACGATCTCCCGTATAACGAGCTGCAATAGAAGTGGACACTCAAACTGGATTGTGTGGTTAATTGGGGTGGCTAAACCATCGAATTGGTAGGAGACTGAGATATTTTAGTACTAAGAGTAGCTACAGATGTTCAAGGAACACAAAGTGAGATGCCTTCTGAGTACGTGGTGGGCCATTGACTAGCGTGTCGAGAACATGATGTCTTGTCCGAACGACAGCGGGATTAACATCAATGTATTCACGAAGCTAATAAGCCTAAAATATTACAACACTTTATTAATATAGCAAATTGGTAAACAAAATGAGTCAGACTGGGTAAAGGATAAGTCAGAAGGTTGCTCACTCGTCCCCTGCTCGGTGAGTACTTATCTGTAGTGTGGAACGAGCGATCTTACCTTCGGATGGTTGTCCAGAAAATGCCGACAAATAGGTCCTTACTGAATCATTTTCTTCTATATGCTTGTAAGGACATTCTAACAATTATCATAGACAACTGAACCGTACGCTTGAAACTATGCTGATACTGACAGGTTTAATATAGGGGCGTCAAATGACCAATCGCTAAAGGACATGAACTTCACTGCTTGGTCAAGCTTGACTAGTCCAAGTTTCGTCGGAGGTGGGGACAATTCATAAGCCCATCCAGGCTAAGTAAGGGCTTCCGAAAATAAATCCTGAGTCCTGAGCGCACGATTCCGGAATTGAGTTGCTCGTTCTGTGTACTTAAGGTTTGAAGTTGGGCAAACTCGTCGATTTTAACACTGCCAATTCATATGTCTAAAAGGAGGCGATTCAAACCTCGATGCATTAGCTCATGGCATCCGCAGTGACACCTGGCTGGCCTTCTCGTTTGATCCTCTGCGCATCGGAGCGAAGCGAATTATTCGAACGAGCTTGGATAAGAGTTAAAAAACTACATTAGCTCTTAACGGCGTGGAGGTTCCGCCGCATTTCCACAGTTGGTACTCGGTATTGAATGAGCTTCCTTATGTGCTCTTCGGTGCAGGACTAACTAAAATTCAGTGAGATGATACCGTATCACTTTGTAGACCTGTAGTAGCTTGTTGTGTGATGCCGTTCTTCGAGGAGAGCCGAGGACTAATTACTACTAGCTAAACTACAAAACGGCATAGTCGCATCGTGATAAAAGCTTAAGTCCGGATCAAACTGCACGCTTACTGGCCCATGCGGCGCAGACTAAGTATATTAATCACACAATCATCCAATAACCCTGCACGCATCGGCTTTTATACTAGACTGGCTCTGGTTGGCAACGTTGCGTTCAATGGCGCTACGACAAAAGAACCGGCACGCAGGGCAGGGTAACGAGACTCGCAGCGGTGTCACTGGCTGAAATACTAACTCGTAGGCATCCTAGAACTTGGAAAACTTTAGGGCCGGGCTTGAACGAATTAATTCATCCGCTTGACATGTACTTGGTGTTTTGGGAGAGCTTGTGACATTGGCGTCCGGGGTAGGAATCGTCTACCACTACTGTACGTAAACTCGGTAATGGAGGATCTCCTAAACTCAAAACGATAGATATCGTGCGAACGAAGGAATCAAGACCCCTTGCATACGTACTTAGGTAGTCGTAAAGCCGGCCGATTGGCTATAAAGCCCTAGCCGTGATGAAAACCCACGAGAGAACGGGTTCTATTCACACTGTACAGTAAGTCCTCTGCATGCCGCTTAGCCCAAAGTACGTAGTAAGGAGAGGAGACAACCAACTAGGAAGATGAGAGTGCCACTAACGGGCCGCTCGAGGCGAAGAGCTATAGTTGGGGAGTTGCTTCATCTGTAAATGTTAAAGATTATACTAGTCATTGCTCAGTCCTTTGCTAGGCTCGCTTACTTCTAGTTCTGACACAGTAAGGGGGATCCATCGAAGGAATCGAACCAGACCTTGTCGCGCTTTGGTAGAGCCTGTTGTTTCGCCTTATGGTAGAGATTAAGTGCTGAACCCTACTGCCGCATATGGTAGAGCTGAACAATGATCGCGTCATGTAATGGGGCGCATGGAGCCGAGTATGCATCCGTGGGACAGGGGGGCTGAATGGTAAGCTCGTGAAAGCTGAGTCTCTGATAAAACGGATGCCTACACGTGGAGGGCAGGGTAGATGTTTGCCCCGATCTTCGTCGAATTGATAATTCTAGTCAACTTCAATCCCATCAACGCTATTGGGATTTGTCGCAAGACAATCCCCACGCGAAATGGCCTCAACGAACGCGAGATACTGGCAAGAACAGGCAGATCTTGAAGTTGTGCCTCCGGAAACGGGATTGCACCCTTTGCCAGCGCTTACGCCACTTCATCCAACAACACATGAACCTTTGCCGAAAGAGCAAGCCGTGGATATAGAGTCGGGAGGGGGACAGCAAACACTATCTCAAGCTCAAGGTGACCCTGTGAAGAATGCGAAACCGACGATACTAGGACTTCCCGTACTAGTGTTCTGGGCTCTGATTGTGACGCTTTTCATTGTCCTAGCAGCAGGAATTGGTGGTGGTGTAGGTGGCGGACTCAGTGCACAGCACAAATCTACGTCTACATCTGGTACTTTTGGGTTAGTAGTTCGCAGGATAATTATGTGCTTCTTTTGCTTAGAAACGCTGACAATTGATTAATTAGAGACGACGGTAACCCAAATACCAGCAGCGGTGGAAGCACCACCTCGTCCGCCGCACCAACAGCAACATCGCCTTCGACGAACGACCCCCTGGTCCCAACAGATGGGGGTTGCCCGGACATAAACAACCTAAAATACACCCCATATTCAGCGGATGGGAAGCCAATACCAGTAAAGGCAAATCAGGATCCGCAAGAATTCAGAGAGCAGTGTTGGACGAATTGGGTAAACACGGCATCTACGCATGATATTCTGAGAACTTATACGCCAACTCTGGAGAATTGTATCACGGTGTGTGCGGAATACAACAAAGCATATGCGACCAACCTCGAAAATAACAGTGGTGTAGGTGGAGGTCCTTGCGTCGCTGTTACTATTGTTAAAGACCACGCGGGATTTTGCTACTTGAAAAACGGCACAGGGACTAATGACACGATGGGGGCGCCAAACAATTATTCCAGTGCTGTTCTGATAACAGACTGAAACAGACTGAGTGAGGGGGATAGGTAGCCCTCTCGTGCTACTATTGAGATATCACGGTCTCTTACGATAAGCCCTTCCAACCTAGGCCATTTGGACGCTATAGGGCATACAGAGTAATCGCTTTTGCTCAGACGGCAATGCGAAGTTGTTGGTAAAGTGAGATGAACAACCAGTGACTACGGCAGGCTCGATGCTGTCCACTCACTCAGGGTATATGGGCTCCGAAACACATCTTGATGATAACGACACACACTACAAAATGGGCAAATTAGCTGGGAACCTGGTACAAGCCAATGGCAAGACGACGTGACGGGCTTGGCATGGGGTTTGAAATCCCAAAGGCGAAAGAATCTATCTTTGCATCTGATGTTTCCACGAGCCGAGTGTTGCATCACAGGACACTTGCTGTCAACATCAGCTGGCTGAAGGCGAGTCGTTGACTGTTAGGAGGGGTGCTGCTATGCGACCTATAAATTCCAGGCATGAAACTAATATGAAGTTACATAGCAGAATGTATACATTGTTTTTTGAGGATATCAGAATGCTCAAACTTCTAGTTGTGATGACTCTAGCGCGACCTCCTGGGCGAGGGGTCTTTGTCTCGAATGAAAAGGCCGTTCCTGTCAGTTGCAGTACGTTCTATCAGCAACTAAAGACCTGTATGCGCTTCTCAGATACGACAACGGGAATCATAGGTAGTCGAGTCAGAGTCAGGAAAGTGCATCCTCTTGATAGACTGAGCTTTGCATTGCAGTGTTGTCAAGGGTCCCCAGGCTCGCGCCACCAGCGGGAACGGTGACGTACTATGCGTAACTCTGATCCCTTGAGCCTGTCAATCCACCTAGCAGAGACGTCGCCGTATATGACGAAGGTGTGTAGTTCCTTTAGACTTTCGATTATCTCGAAGAACTCGGCTTCCTTCTTCGCGTTGACGCGCCCACTCCAACCATGCTCCGGCACTGGCCTGGGGGTCCAATCCAAGATCAGGACCTTGAGGTTGGGGGTGTGGCGAACCACATCACCGAAAAAGTAGAGCCACTGGTTCCAGTTTGGATATTCCAGCGGTATCAGAAGCCAGAGTTTACGTAGCCGGTCGAACCGAAGCGTTCCATGGACCGCAAACCCAATACGGCGGTCGACCCGCCCACGTATCTCAATACGCATTGCGGCCTGGCCGTGAACGATGGGCGACATCTCCTCGTAGATGCGCTTGCACGTGCGCATCAGGGCGGGAAGCGGCTGCGAATATACGGCGCCATCTAGGTAAAGCTGGTGGGGTTGTAGTGAGTCCCCAAAGTCGCCGTGGTCATAAGTGAGATAGAAGTCATAGATGCGGTCGCGAACTTCGCTTGGCAATGAAAAGAAAGGTGAACTGGCCTGCATTTGACCTGGTGAGAGGGAGCTCGGTAGCGCAAGGTGTTTGAACAATGGGACGTCTATAGAATGAAGAACTAGACGCGCACTAAGTACAAGACAATTCAAGTTGTAGGATGAAATTATTAGAAGGCCACAGTCGACCATTTACCGAAATGTGAAGTATCTAGGGAGCTTATAAAAAGATAGATAGTACGTAGCCATACGTTGCTGTTATAAGCTACCCGGATATGACCTCAGTTCAAGGATTTCTTGATAGGCAGCAAGGAAGCAAACTTGGAATAATGGGAGCCTAGATTATTCATCAGCACATTGGAAAAATACCCTATGTCAGTTCCGCGGACATCAAGTTTTACCTAGATATCGAACTAGCCTTTTTTAGTAATTTCCATGATTGAAAGCTCCCAACTGCTAAAGTATTAGAAGCGCTCAAATAAACTGCCGGTCATATTACAGCTTAAACGTGATATATAATACACTCACGAGGCAAATGAAAATGGAAATCAAGTTAAAATGTTTACTGGTCTGCTATATGATATCCACGGAGCTGACCTAAAGGACGACGCCTTTTCCCGCTAGCATTAGTCACCGCTAAGCTAGGTACATACGCGGGGTGCCGGAGTTGGTTCTATCTATTTAGGTACTTAGGTATATCAACCACGACTGACGATTAGTCATCTAGAGTTCATACCAGTGGTAAACTATCGCCACGCTTCCTCAGATAAGCGGACTCGGGCATAAGCAGCTTCTCCTAAATACAAGGCTTAGAGGGAAAGCCGAATAAAAGAAAAGGTGACAGCGCATCGTATATCTATACAAGGGCAAATGCTATATTATAATAGGTAAAATTTATAACTACAAGTTCGCTTCATCGGTAATATTATCTAGTAATACTAGGAAATCCATTTCGCCACCCTCATTATTCATGTAGATCTCTTAAACTTCTTCCCGCGCAAGACAGCCGGCGATGCCGCAACGGCACGGCCATTATCGGCGACGTCGAAATAGAATGTACCGAGAGCCTGGCCTCCATACGTAATTAGATTATTATTTAGCCAATCCGAGTTCGTGGCAAACATCTTCGAGAACAAGCCAGTGTACTCCGCTGGTGGCGTCACGGGAGTGATCACGAAACCGCGTTGCTTGGTCTTAGGATCCATTGTTGACGGAGCTAGCACGAGTTGGTCACTGCCCAATGATGTCTGCATTAAGGAGAGCAAATTGTGACCGTTATTGACGAGCGATGTGAGGGTCAACCCAAAGCCGGCGCCGGCTGTCTGGTTATAAGTGAGAGTGAGTGTTGAGGTGTTCTGTCCAATCCCAGTGTAGGTACCTTCATAATTACACTTCGTCTCGGCGGCGGCCTGATCTCGCAACGCGGGGAGTATTGTTTCGCTTATCAGATCTGCCAGGAGGTGGGCTGCAGCGCTACGCTCTGCAGCCGTGACAATTCCGCTGGTCACCATCACTGAAAATCCGAAGTCGTAGTCAGGCACGACGACAATGTAGCTAGCATAGGCACCAGCATCGCCCAGCTTCGTGTACATGTCGGTTATATGGCCAGTAACCTTGTCAGTGTACCGATAGATCTCCCAGCCCATTCCAAGCGCGAAATCAGTGCTAGCGGTAAATGAATTCGGTTTCATCCACCTGCGCGTTTGGTCAGCCGGCAGTAGGGTGGCGTTCAGCATGCTTATACCAAGTTTAGCGATATCGTTGGTTGTTGAGAATATGCCGCCAGATGAACTCGTGATGCCGCCTTGGAAGGCAAAGTCGTCCGCACTACCTGCAACAACATAACCCGAATACGGTTTCTTCGTAGGGGAAAGAGACGAGGTGTTGGTCATATTCAAGGGACCAAATACAGCCTTTTGGAACCACTGCTCATTAAGTGGAAGCCCTGTCAGTTTCGAAATCACCGTGCCAAGAACGATGAAATTTGTATTGGCATAACCTGGGGTCTGGAAGGAGTCGAACGTGGGAGATTGAATGCCTTTGAGAAACTGTACTGCGGAGCAGTTCACATCCTGACAGGGAACGTTGATACCCGTGCTGTTGAGAGTGAGAGGGGGCAAGCCGAGGGTGGTTGGGTCGACCGGATTAGTGAAGTAAAAGACAGTAGCGAGTTCACCGGCATCAAACGGTCTCGCATCGGCAGGGATGCCTGAGATCTGAGACGCGAGCGAGAAGGGTGTGATAGTGTCCCATTGTATATGATGAACTGGATCATTCTCTGGCAGCGAGGAAATCTCGGGGAAAATCTCGGTCAGTGGTTTGTGCCAATCGCTTGGTTTCAGAAGAAGCAGGCCAGAGTAGACTGTCATTACTTTGGTCATGCTCGCAACTCGATATATAGAATTTCCGTCCACAGTGTTCACGCCGAATGTTGCGTTTCGTACATCTGGACCGGTGTGATGATATTGTAGGGAGCCCGCAGCTTTGAGGTCATGGACCGAGAACAGGCCCAGCGAAAAAGTAATCTTGTCTAAGCCAGATAGTGCTTCATTTCGTGCCGTCCCGTTCAGATGGCCTTCCAGTGTCGAGGTGATATTTTTCCATTGTGATTGAACAATACTGACATCGCTAGTAAGGTCAACGGGTGCTGGATTGAGCGGTCCAAGAAAGCGGGCAAAGACTGTTGGTAGACATAACGACGCGGCCGCGACGCTGAGCGGGAAAGGGTGCATTGTGATCGAGGATGGAGATGAAATTAATGATGAGAGCAGATTCTTACCATGACCAAAGCGCTCATCGGAGGCATATTTTATAGAATTCTTGCTACGCCTACGTAGTCCCAGAAAACAGGAGATACGACCATACGTAGCCCATGGGAGGGAGGATCAAGCCTCCACTGCTGAGGCTCTCTGGATACGTCTGAATACGTGAGCACAACAAATTGTGAAGCTGGACGAAGTACCTGTCAAGCGTATACATTACGTCAATGCAAGAGGCGCTGGTACGTGTAAGGCTAATGACTATCTATTCATACAACAATATTGCTAAAATTGGAATAATACAGCCTGGTTTCGACTGACAGGAGCCGACAGGCCGGAGCTGCGTATACGCCGTATTATAGTGCTGAAAAGGGACATTACACTGAAGCGCTAATCTAGTAGCACCCTACGCTAACTTACTATAAACTCAAACTAGGTACTAAGTAGGTAATTTAGGGTATAGCCGCACCATAGCAGTCCTTCCGAATAAGGTAATGTTATGGCCAAGACACGTTCTGACGTAGTGGACGCCGTTTTCATTTAAGCACATGCCTTTAACACCATCGGTGTATTGTAACAAGTGGGTTAAACCACCATAAATCGGAGCTTCATTACGGGTACTATATAGGCATTTACTGTGGCACAGCGTTTTGTCATATATCATAGCGACCTAGACTTTTCCACACCGCTCTCATTCCTAGGACGACAGTGCCATATATTCTATCTGTGTAGGGATGAGACACTCAAGGTTTGCATTTCTTTTAGCACTGCCTCGGCTCCTTTGTTAGGTAGCAGTACAGCCTCCTAAATTTCTACCATAAGTCTCACTCTCAGAGATCTGTTACCTTGAAGTGATATACCGATGTACCCGGTAGTACCCCGGACTCGGGCTCCCTATTTCAAATTTCAGAGCCCGACCAAGACTAGTAGACAACGGAGGAGCACTTATGTCATATAGTGTTTTAATTGTTATCATGAACATGACAGCCCCTTCTAGAACATTGTCTAAATTTCTAGTAGATACAGAAAACAAGTTTCAATATGGCAAAAGGGAGAAACCCCTATTCACTCGGTAAAACTTGCATAAGTTATGTAGTTCGACCCTCTAGGGGATAGCTCATGCGTAGTAACGTCCCAGTCCCGGCCACGGTATCCCCCAGCCTTCTACCGGGTTTGCGTATTCTGAACTATATTCTAAGTTGAACCATCGATTTCCAATTACAGGTTATGCTAAGCTGGGTATCTTTGCTTGTTGACTACGTTGTTTTATTTATTGAAGTATGATGTGTCATTAGACTTGATACTAAGGTTTGGTTACTGGATAATCAACTACTCCATGCCCAGCGTCTTGAATTCATTCGGGGTTTGAGGAAAGCACAAAACGATGGGGAGAAGAAGCCGGCCTGTATTCCAAGGACGTAACTGTGTAGCCAGTCATCCATAGCAGAGCAGAGGGTAGTAGACGGCTATGGCATGAGACTCAGGCTCAAATGATCAGGGCAGCGATGGTTGTATAATATAGTCATTTGAAGAATGCTTATCTACATACTATAGTGTGATATCACTTTTTTGTGGCAGTAGTAAGTATTGTTTTAATAGTGTATTATCATAATTATAATTATTAAGGCATGATGCATGTTGCCAATCCGACCATGTCTTTACTTTTGTATTAACACCTCGCACATCGTGCGAACATAAATATTTGAATAAACACATTTGTGTTTACGTGAGCAAATTAAATTTTACAATGATTAGTTTGTCGTGCTGAAGGTTTGAAAGAGTCTATTAAGCTGACATAACATAAGTTTGAATCTGTCCCATGCTGGATACGTGGAATGTTCTTAGGAAAGTGTTTAATCAATATTTTACATCCAATACGAAGCAGGGAATTTACAATCACATTTCTCATCTGATAATGATATATGGAAGGTGTAGGTATAAAAAGGAAATCCTCTTGTATCTTGCTAAATCGACCTCAACACTCCTTGGAACCACTTCCCGACTTCTTTCCATCCTTCTTCTTCTACACAAGTTACAAGTCCAGTATAGCCGTCCGGCCTCACAATGACCAAGGCGCCTTCCCCGGGATCAACACCGTAACCCTCATATGCACGACCATGCCCGTTATGATAACTCTCCTCATCAACGAGGACTTTGCCATAATCCCAACCTAATTTAGTATCAAAAGGATGATAAACATCATGCAAGTCACGCAAGATCTCGATATCGGCGCGCTTAGCCGTGTGTATCAGAAGCACGTCGATAACCGAGGGGTGACAGCTACTTTTGAACTTTGTCGTGCCACCGTGGGGGTCTGAGCCAGGACACAATTCGATTCGTGGATACCTGGGGAGCACATCCGTTGAAAGCCAGGCGCCAAGGCCATTCACAAGTGTTTGACGTGTTGGCTTGGAGATGTCCCCTGAGAAAACTACTAGGCGGAACCGCCCGTCAGATGGCATTTTGTGATGAAGTTGCCAGGGTCGTGCGTCGGATTGCGCGACAACTTGAAAAGAGGGGAAGCGCATGCCTGGCTTGCAATTTGTCGCTAGGCATAAAGTGCTCTGCGCTTGGTCGTGAACAGCAATTTGGTCAGCTTCGACTTCCGTGTGACTTTTGATAACGCGACGCTCTGGTGGCTTCGCGACCAGGGCGCTAGGCTTGTAATCCACGCCTATACCACTTGTAAACTAGGATGCGTTAGCAAGCTTGCCAATTAAGTGGTATGATTAATGATACAAACCATATGGCTCATATTGAATGCCTTAGAGAACTCCTCCATCGACACCCCGGTCTCGTCCATGATGTCCTTGGCTGGTCTGCCTGAGAATAGTCGAGAGAATTTGTGGTCAAATGCAATGAGCTCCTTGGCAATTTGTTTTCGCTCAAGCTCGTACGTAGATAGTATTTTGCGATGCATAATTTTCTTGCACACTAAGCCGATCTTCCAGCCTAGATTGTACGCATCTTGCATTGAAACATTCATGCCTTTTGTGATAGAGTCAGTTAGTCTTAAAAAATTTTTTTACTTCAATAGAAGAACAAAAATCACCTTGGCCAGCTTTCGGAGAATGAGTATGAACAGCATCTGCATGCAAGATAGTGTTAATGTGGTAGTATCAATGTCCTAAGGGTGCTAACCTACCACCAGCGAGGAATACACGATCCGACTTGCTGAACTTATCTCCAACTCGCTGACCGATCTGGTATGCTGTCCACCTGACAGAAGTGCTCTTTAGCAAATACAGCTTAGCTAAAGGTGTAGATGCTAGACATACCAATCGCAATAGTGATATTCTAGCTTATATGGACTGATGATCTTCTGGGCTGCTTTAAAAATGACATCGGGTGTGATTTTGGATCTATCGACGCGTCCGCAGCCCGCTGATACTTCTGTAAGCTGTATATAAAGGCGCACAAGCCTGTTCTCTCGAGGGATAATCATTAAGCTCCCGGATGTGGCACTATGAATCATGCACCGGTTTCGAATATCGGCTATTGAAAATAAGTAGTTGTCATGTAAAAGCAAAGAACGGGTATACTTCATACGGAAATCAGTTATAGGTACGATATCCAGTACACCCCAGATGAAATCAGTCATCTCACCATGCATTTCGAAATCTTTCCCAAGTATTTTTCTCGTCCACGAATGCGCGCCATCACAACCTACTACGTACTTTGCTTTCACAATTTCCTCCCTCTCGTCTCCCCACCCATTCGAGTTTTCAATTGAGTAGGCCGCATCGTCCTTGGTTAGGTTGCTCCTAAATAACCCATCGCTTAAATTACTGAGTCGTTGCGTCGGCATGGCTTCCGCCTCGCTGAGATGTCGAAGTGTAACACTGAGTGGGTAGGCATCGTCGTCTTCAACTTTCTCTTCATCAATCGAAAGTGAAGTAGGGACGACCATTCGCTCAACTTCGACCTGGTGATCCGGGGTGGCGGGGTGTGGATATGACGCAGCAATGGCATCTAGAAAGAAACCCTCCATGCGCCCTTGATGTAGCACGGCTTCCGTGAAGCGGGATAGGCCCACGAGATTATCCGGTGCGCGGCTGTTACACTGAATCCGACCGTCTGGACTCGGGTTCCAGAAGCTCACCTCTACCGTATGTTAATGGGTTGGGGTAACCAATGATTGCGGAGAGCTTGTGCCTCCAATAATTTATTTGGTGTCATACCAAACATGCGATTTGCTTCTTTCCA
The DNA here is from genome assembly GCA_007182795.1 of Xylaria flabelliformis. Classification (NCBI taxonomy): domain Eukaryota; kingdom Fungi; phylum Ascomycota; class Sordariomycetes; order Xylariales; family Xylariaceae; genus Xylaria; species Xylaria flabelliformis. The sequence goes on from VFLP01000053.1 coordinate 61,421, forward strand.
AATCCGCTCGCCTATACCAAAGCTGTCGAGTATTTCAAGAGTCCGTGCTTGGAAGCTGGGAACAATTTAGTGAATATGTATGCATTGAGTCACTTGAAGGTTGACTAACCCATCGGCTTGCCCAGAAAACACTTTGTCGGTTCGTTTGTCTACGATTCTGGCCACGATCCCAAGTCTTGAAAGCCAGAGCGAGAGCATTAGCCCAGCTGGTCCAGCACCCACGATGAGCACGTCTACCTCAGATGGTTTTGTAAGAGCCATTTTTGACAAAATACTGTGATATAGTCGTTGGGAATTTTCAGGTAGACGAAATACCGGATCTTATGGCACTTATAACTAAACGGGCGAGTCACTTACGGAAATGGCACAGTCGATCTTATGTATTATATACATCTTGTGTGACTGTTAGCTCAATTGTTTGTCGTTGTATACATCATCCGAGGGGGGTAGAGTGAGATTTCCGTAGAGTATCTCACTCTCTACTCTCAACACGCATAGCTTGAATATATGTGACCAAGAAGCATTTGTGAATTAGTAGTGATGATCAAGCATGACAAAGGGCCCGAGTGGGATTGGCGGGGCGTTAGGAGGGGGTTTGAGGTGAGAATCGAGTTCACTAGTGGGTGGCCTTCTCAGACAGGATAGTCTTGTACAACTTATTGCGGTTATAATTGGGCCTCTTGGACGGGGTTCTTGCCGATTATCGTAGCCGAATCGTCACCTGCAACTACCCAACTAGCCGGACAGGGATCAGCCCATGGGATTGCCAGCACGCCCTAGATCACGGCGTACCCTCCATACTTTGGACCCGGCGCCGCGCTTTTGATTCCTTGTGAGGACTTCAATCCAGGGCACTGACCCTGCGCTACTGTAGGAGGTGACGGCATTGTCTCCTCTGTCTTCCTCCGCATTATCTGTGCCTTCTGTTTGGCTATCCGGATCAATGCCTTCATTTCCGTCGTTCCCCTCGCCTTTCGATTGGAGATACAGGTCCTCTGTATAAGCCCAGCTCGGCGGATCGAATTTGCCACTGACAAGAACGACCTGTCCTCCTCTTGCTGTCACGTCTTCGACCTGGCTCGTTGTTATGGGACTTAGAACATGAAGATCTCCATTTTTGACATCAATGCCACGAATTAGGACTAATCCAAGGCTTCTTGAATATCGGGGATCAAGAGTGAGCCCGTGTGTTGTGTCGATAAACGGGATACCTTCTGCTGTCAAAGTTGTGATTCTTTGCTTAACGAGTGATAACGGCAGCGGTTTGGGTTGTTTTGGTTCGCTTGTATCCAAGTCCATCGGTGACCCAGGATTGACATCACCATCTAAATTGTTTGTTGGAATTTGATGGTTTTCCATCCCACGAAACGCCTTCGGATTTTCAACTTCAACCGCGGCGAGAACGGCTCCATTTATCGCGTCGGCCACAAGGTCTGGTTGTGTCTGGAAGTCATAACACAAAACTCCGAAGATAGCACAACTAGTACCTCTGAAGCGGACTTGCCATGGGGTCAAAGCTGTAAGTGGTGCTCGGAACCAACGGATATGATCTCCATTGTTATGCGGTGTAACTGGCTGTGCATGGAAGTAAGCCATTGTATGCATAGAGCGTAAATTCGCGGCGCTTCGAAGGTTATTCTGACTAGGCTGGGATGGTAAAGTTGAGAAGCAAGCTGTGTTACAAGCTCCTTCGAGGGCCTCCACAGCCTCAGCGGGCCCTGTTTGGGACATATATAATACTTCAGAAGGACGCAGTTCGATGATAAGGGAAACTAACAAGTCCAAACCAGTGCCCTGTATCCAACCTGGAGTATTGACGACAAGTGGGTACGACCGCAAAGCATTGCGGTAATGGGTTATTAGATCAAGGGCCATGTCAATGTACAACTCTGGGTCTGAGGCTGGAGAAAGCGAAGCTAAAGCGTGTGATCTAATTGTGCGAATCCCGGGGGTATCAAGTGGCCGGCAAAAGGATGGAGATATCACAGGTTTCGTCACCAAGACCAGAGCTATCTGACCTGGCCCGCAGTACTCTGGCTGTCCTGGGTCAAGATCGAGGACAACGACCCCGCCACCGCTCAGTCTCTTAATATTGGCGTTTGTGTCGGTAAGAAAACGATTTGTCAAGATCTTTCCAAATGTAGATTTTCCGGATGATTTGGGACCTGTGATCATGATCGATGGGGGTGTCGAGTCTTTTGAGGCAACCAATGTTGCTGTTGCTCGGTTCCATTCCGGGGGCGACTTTAGATCCTGAAGAATGGCCTTCTTAGGGCCATCCTCGGACGTGTAAAGCTATCAAGATGTTAACTTTATAAAATTGAAACTGAGGAGATCGCATAATGCCCACTATTCGAAATGTATCGCCAGATCCAGCACCCTTGTCCTGGGAAGCAGAGCTGGGGTTCTCCCACCAAACCTTTCGAAATAAAGGTGATAGGAATCCTAGGTCTTTCAGCTCCTGGGCACAAGGATGCCGGTGCAACTCTAAGCTGGCGTCACTAGTACATCGTATCACCGGTAGTGCATGGGATTGCGGTGCATGGACCCAAGATACACTTTGGGATTCCTTCAGCGTGGCGCCATAGATAGTCGCCTCACCGGATTCCACTCGAAAACCATAGCTCCCAAGAATCACTAATCTCTGTGCCGCATTAACTTATTGATACAAGTAGAATTGAGGGACAGACAAACCTCTCCCTCCTTGAGCTTCAGCTGGGTCAACCCGTTGTTCCTCTTACGAGGATTGTCTTTCGATGGGCGGAAGCTCGACAAGTTAATAGGTTGAGTTGGGCCATTGGCGTGGTACTCATCCTCGGTTTCGTCGAGCGAGAAAGGGGATAGACTCCTATGCACCTGATCGACCGGGCTCGCGTAAGACGCTGGTAGTTCAACCAAACTTTGGCTCCGGTCTAGCGGCAGGTCACTTGACTGACCTAGAATCTCCTCATTTTTGACAGAGGTATGCCGTGTTGTTTTCGTCTTCCTTATCCTCTTACGTGGACTAGTTACAACTTTGTCGGTATCCGTTGAGACATCAGTCCCTACAGCATTCTGCTGTTCAATTGAGGGGGGCACAACTTGGCTCTGCTGGGCCAGTAGTTTTTTCCGAAGTGCAAAGGCACTCATGGCTGAACAGTCAGTAAGTATGGCTGGCAGATGTACTTGATGAGATATAGACTCACGCTGAGGCGATTCCTCCGTGTTCAATCTTCTTCTTTTGCTAGTGGACATGATTTTGCTCAAGACGAGCTCTGTCGTAACAACATGAATTTACGATTTGTCAAGAATCGCAATTCACGTCAAGGCATAAGACAGGTAGGTAGCACGGGGAAATGCAGGTAAGTGCCTTGTAGAGGTAGCTTTGGCGAATTGTAGGTCCAGTTGTCCAACCCAAAACTGCCCCACTGAAAAATCAAACTAGCGTCGCAAAACTAGCGTCGCAAAAATACGCTGTACTATGGTAGTTACTGGGGTCGCGGTTCTCATAAATCAAAGATGGCGCAGGCGCGCGTTAACGAACTTCGAGCTCCAAAAAAATTCTTGTGACCCAATTCACGCCCACCTTACCATCCTCACTCTTTACTGCACTCAACACCACCGATCCAGCATTCACCAATTACCCGTTTACCACGTACTACGATAACCTGGATGTGATTTGCCACAATGCGGAGCACCAAGGCCAACATTGGCTCGCTCAGCAGCATGGCCAACAAGGTGCGGCAGGAGAAGAAGAACAGCGCATCGGCGAAGTCAAAAGCTCCACTTGCGCGTGCGCGTGAATCTAAGAAGCCCTTTAAGAGCGCAAACACGGTCGACGAGTCTAGCAGCGATAGCGATTCCTCCAGCGATGGCGGCAATAGCAATGGCAGTGATAGCGACTCCGATCTCGATGCTGCGCGCGCTAAGTTCCTTGCGAGTAAGGCAGCGAAACAGAATAAGAACAACAAGACTGCCGAGCAGAAGGTCAATGGCGCCAAGTCAGCAGCGACACCCGTAAAGCCTGCAGCGAACGGAAGCGCCCCGACATCTGCGCAGAAGTCAGCCGAGGAATCTTCATCTTCATCTTCATCTGAGTCCGATTCAGATACGTCAGATTCCGGCGGCGCTCCATCCAAAACCGTCACAAGCAAACAAAATTCAGGTCCAAGCAAGGCGAAGCGTGGAAGTAGTAGCGAAAGCACTAGCTCCAGCGGCAGCTCTGATGAAGATGACGAAGTTGGCAAGAAGAACAACGCCGTCAATAAAAACCAAGCTCTAGCAAGGGAACAGAGTGAGGAAAGTGACAGCTCCAGCGACGATGAAATGCCTGACGCTGGTACTGAAACAAAAGTAAAGGGAATTGCGAAAGGCGCAGTCGTAGATGCTGAAGGCTCTTCTAGCGAAGAAAGTGATAGCGGCAGCGAGAGCGATGACGAGGGCGATGGTGGTAAGACGGCTGTTGCGAGAACCAATGGGAAAGACGTCACAAAAGAATCTGTATCTCAAGTGTGAGTTCTTTGCCCGGCGCTCCTCGTCATTCCCTGTCTAATTAACTTTCCAGATCGCGAGCTCAATGGCTGAATAACTCGGATTTCATGCTTCGCAAAGCGTCTTCCGACAACCCTGGCAAGGAGGTCGCCGACTTCTTCAGTAACGCTAACCTGGAGGGCAAGCAGGTGTGGTACTTTACTGCCCCAGCTTCTCTCCCTATAACGGTCCTGAAGGATATGGAGATTGACCTGTCCAAGGCGACCAACGGTGGGAGCCTGTTAACCCATAATGGCGATAATTATGGATTGGATCTTGAGTCTTATGCAACCAACACTCAAATACAATTAATCATTCCCTCCAACGGTGGTGATAAATACACATCCCGTAGGTTGTTCAAATCTGTTCGTCTCGCCCAAAGCTAATCTTCATAGTGAATCATGGCATTGATTCCACTGTCCACCTGCGACGCATGGCCAAGTTCGGACCCGGCGGTGAGGTTCATGCCACTGCTACAGATAACTATATTCCCTTACCCAAACCCGTTCGAGAACAGCCCGAGGGTCTTAAGGTCCGTTATACACCCATCGGTGTCCCTACCCCTGTAACTTCCAGCATAGCTCCGACAAAGTCCATTTCCACAAATGTGCCTAGCTCTCAAACCAAGAAAACGGCTCGCATACAGTCTCCTTCTAGCTCAGAGAGCGAGTCTGCAAGTGATTCCGATGTGGAAATGACCACCCCATCTGCATCGATCACACCTGCCAGCCAGGTGAAGTCGGCGAAGTCGAGCACGACAAACGGAGATCGGAAGCGAAAGCATATGGGCGATGAGGACCAGTCGACCAAACGTCTAAAGGCAGTAGAGTCTACTGAAGGACCTGGCGTGAAACAAAATTCCACCCAAGGCTCTAAATTGGGAAGTACATCTGATGCAACGCCCTCTAAGAAACCTTCTAAATCCAAGGATAAAAAAGAAACGGCAAAAAAGAAGACGCCGAATTCTGCGGCTATGACGCCTATCAAAGCGAAACAAACGCCCATCCCTCTTCCGTCTTACCCTGGAATGAAGCATTGAATGAAGCATTAATGAGTCTCCAGGCCGTACGCTTGGTTTCCTGGGCGCATAGCATTTCATATGATATCCTTGTCATATAACAACCAACAACCGCCCCAATTAGCCCAATGTACGTGCTAGCAGCCGTTCAAATGCTTAACACGATATTTCGTTTGGAGGAATTATATTTGCATGTGTAGTTAGACTGCACGAGGTGTCTGGCGTTCAGGATAGCTCACAAAATGGTATACCCTGTATTTGAGGATACCCTAGCCTATCCCTTCCCATAGTTTGACCGCAGTCGGAGTGTTATATAGTTCAACATAAGTGATGAGGAAAGGATTGGCGTTGATTAATACGCTGGCCGGTAAACTCACTACCGAATCTAGCAAATTGTAGCACATTGGAAGAAAAAAATAATGCGATTGCCTACAACTCGAGTGCGTTGCTTGACAGGTAAACATTATTTTGTTGCCTTGCACGTCCTGTCCATTGTTTTCTTTTCCTCAGGGGCAATACAGCTGCGCCTAAGACCCAGTTTCGGGTGCGGAGCGGAATGGCCAACTACTTAGTTAGTGGGCCCTTCTGTTTGAATATAACTAGGTACCTAAGGATGCCGCCCTGTTCGGTTGCGCTTTTCCGGTCTCTTCCCACCCGTCTCGCGGGTTCGTGCTGTGTAATCGTACTCAAAGCCCACTTCGTGCGCCTTGAATTGCCCACATGTCGTCTTGAGAGTCCCACTACGGTTCAGCATGCTCCGATATCCGGGGCAGCTCGATCGGAGTCAACACCAACCAAGTCGCATAACATAGGCCAAGTAAACAGGCTTGTCTTACAAGGCAGCGCATGCGTCAATAGGCCTAACAATCGAACGGTTAGATCTAAATCTCGCAGATAAACCTGCATCTTGAACAGAGCCTTACACCCCCAAACTTATCATGGCACCCACGGTATTGTGCATCGGCAAACTAACAGATGCAGCTGAGGAGTGGCAAGCGCTGGGGTCTAAATACACGCTTTTGGAGTTTCAGTCCGGGACCCGTGAAGAGTTTCTCGCTAACTGTCGTAATGGTATCTACGACTCAGTAGTCGGGTGTTATCGATCCAACGGCTCGACGAGGTTCACGGGGCGATTTGACGCTGAACTTGTAGACGCACTTCCAAAGTCGTTTAAATTCATTGCCCACAACGGAGCCGGTTACGACACTATCGATGTGGATGAGTGTTCGCGGAGACAGATCGCCGTCTCGAATACGCCCATTGCCGTCGATGACGCTACAGCAGACGTCGGGATATTCCTTCTTCTTGGCGCGTTGAGGAGTGAGCCTTGACCTTTTTTACTATTGTGTTTTCTATTTGTGCGCATATTTGTGCAGAAAAAGGGCCGATCCTGCAGAGCATTCTCTTGTATCTACGAAATGGATGCACCATGAGATGATGCTGATTCTACGCTAATCTCATCCTAGTGGCACACTTCTCCATCACAGCGCTCCGAGCAGGCAAATGGATGGGCGAAACGCCACGAGGCCATGATCCAAAGGGAAAGATTCTCGGTATTCTCGGCATGGGTGGAATCGGGCGAGCGATGGCGCACCGTGCGCGTGCCTTCGGCATGCGCATCATCTATCACAATCGTCGACGCCTGGATCCCTCTCTTGAGAACGACGCAGAGTACGTCTCCTTCAACGATTTACTGGCGAAATCAGACGTATTGTCTCTAAACCTCGCGCTGAATGCGTCCACGCGCCACATCGTCGGCGCCCCGGAACTTGGGCGCACTAAGCCTGGCGTGGTGATCATTAATACCGCAAGGGGCGCTCTTATTGACGAGGCGGCGCTTGTAGAGGCGCTAGATTCTGGCCGTGTGTCGGCCGTGGGGCTGGATGTTTATGAGAATGAGCCGAAGATTCATCCGGGCTTGGTGAAGAATGAGAGAGCATTTTTGCTTCCTCATGTTGGCACGTATACGGTAAGGGATTCTCTGAGTCATTTTTTCTTTGTTGTTTAGGCGCCTTTCATAGTTCAGAGCTCCTTTCTCATGCTGAAACCCCCACAAACTACGCTCTAAATAGCAAAACTGACTTTGTGGGTGCTAGTATGAGACAGGGCGCGATATGGAACTGTTGGTGTTGAAAAATCTAGAGACGGCTGTTGATGAGGGAAAGATGATTACGCTCGTTTCTGAACAGAAGGGTCTGGAGTGGGCGCCGCCAGCGAAGGACGTAAATGTTAGTAAATTCTGAAAAGGGGCATGATCTCGCATACAACCTGAGGTTGGACAGGAGTCACCGAAATTAGACGCTACCAAGTCACTATACTTATGTGCCGTATTGATAGAGGGAAAGGCTTGTGTTCAAGGGCCAAATATAATTAAACTATTGCTAGAGTCAATGCCAGCGTGCATTGGGATCCCAATCTCGGCCCGGAGTAAGCAGTACTTCTAAAATACTTGCTCGTTGGACGGTGTAGCCAATATCTCAACCGGCTCAGGATGAGGGTACTCGTAAGTGATGTGCCTCACCTGGCCGTTATGAAACTGCCATGCCCTACCGGACGCCCACGGCCATACTTGCTGGTACCTCTCATTATTCGGTTTGTTGTAAGACGTCATACTAGGGTTATCACACACCTCACAGTCGTAGTTCGCCTTCATACTGCGCGAATAGCACATGTCTATCTTCAGCGGCTTCTTGGAACTTGAACGACTGGCCTCTTCGCGCGAAATCCAAGCCCTGAGATGAGCATGATAGCCGCTGTGAACCCACCCTAAAGCCAGCATGTAACCCATATGCGTCATCTTTACTCTCTCGAGGTTACGGCATTGATTCATGATGTATAATGCGTGCCAGGTTCCCAAACTCCTACACTCCAGCACCCGGACGTTCTTGAAAGTCGGTTTTTCCAACACATCCCGAAACCCCGTGCCGTAGTTATTCAGCTCTGGGCCGGAGATCAGATGTAATTCCTCGAGAGGTTGGCAATACTGGCTCAATTGCACTAATGTCGAGACGGGAATATCGCCATCTGCTGATTCCCAGCTATTTTTATCTTGTTCGTATTTATTTTACTACGATTATACGGCCCTGAAAGGAGGGGACTTACGTGAAGATCTTCAAATTCGGAGTGTACTCTAAGAGTTTCCGAATCCTTTCCAATGTTTCTTCTGGGAAAGTAGGTCCGTTGTTGACTATCAGCTGGAGATGTCGAAGATCAGAAAGATATGGCCCCGCTAGCAAGCCATCGATAAGATGCTGGACGGTTTCTTCGTCGTCATCCTTCTCTATGCGAACTACAACTAGTTCGGCCAACTTGGATGTGAAAACACAGTTGAATCTCCAGCTCGACAGGCATAAGGACCAGAGAGTGCCCCGATCATCTATCTTTATATCGATTAGGGCCGTCATTGACTTGAAATTGGGCAAGGATAAGAAGAACTACTTACATAGTCGGCGAGGATCAGAAGAAGCTCCTCAATTGACGCGAATTTTGCTGCCGCTGACCTTGCCATTGCTATTGTCATGCTGGGCAATAAAGATACCTGTCGATAAGTTCGAAGGATTCCGAAGTCGCGAGTAGTACTCTATTTTTATCACTTGTTTCGATTACTTGTTGCCTGCGACTGACGCGTATGCTAGTCTTAGTGGCATTCAAGGCAGCAGGAAGATTAAAGAGCCGATGAGGGGCAGCAACAACGCCTTAACGTCTTGCACGACACCATAACAGTCGCCAAGGCTGTAGGAATCTGGTGGCTTATAAGTAGGTAGTTTTCGGATTCCGACGTCCGATGAAGCAAAGTCCGGTAGCGCTCATGGTCCGTGAAACCGCAGCCTCCAGCGCACCTTCATCTCCCCTGAGAATTAATAAAGAAATAGCATCCTCCGCTGAAGCCACGGATATGACGGATGAACACGCTGTCCCATCTCCATTTTATATTTTAGCCATCGCCATGAATACCCGTCATTTGATCAGGGTTTACTAATAGTCGAATCTGGGGATCGCGGGGTACCATACCTATCAAGCATACTAATGATCCTTCCAACCCAATTGAGAACCGTAGACCCCCGGCGCCCTACGTGGAACTGAGACAGCTTGATAGGCTACGATTTCCCGTCGGAACCGAAAAGTTACATGGTGTAACGAAGAGGTTTTGAAATTCAGTTCCCTATAGTTTCATTTACAGGGATATCTCGACCTACCTAGGTACTATATTTATACCTAGGTCTAACATGACCCTCGCTTAGCGTCATTTATTACAGCGACTCTCCGCTTAGTAAAGTTTTAACAAGGCGACGTTTGGTATACACGCGTCGCTCAAATATGTATTGCAAACTGTCCATTTGCCTATAGTTGAGTATTGGTAATATCATATTTCGGACTATGACGGTGAGCTTCATTCCCACTTTTGGGTCGGAAACTTCGCATTTAGGTATAGGGTGTTAACAGAGCCTCAATCGCTCCAGCGAAAAGTTAGAGATTAGTTGAGCAGCCCGTCTAGAAGAGGGGAGCATTTCGAAATAATAGTCCAGCGAAACAATGAGGCTATACTTTGAATGTAACATAATTCAATACAGGTCATGAGTGACATTGGTCTCGCGATATCGAAATTCGCCTCGGCCAATATGCTGTCCAATGTCTTTGCATTAGAGAGAGGTAGGAATCGGATTTGTAATAACTGCCAACGTGTCAGGTATGGTTCTTGCAAAGATGCTTATGTTTTCTGAAATCCTTGGGCCACCTGGACAATTCTTTTAACATCCATGGACCCCTCTCAAATAATATTTATCTTCACAAAGCTTGCACGTAAGGGGCTTCTCATCTAGTGATTATGGAATACTGGCAAAATCCTGCACTGGCCGGATTGCTAAGAGTAGGACAGCAGCAAGACCTAGAGTAGATGATTTTCTGCTCCAGATTCAGGTTGGCGTTAGCCATCAAGCTCCCGCCCTCATTGTACTTGTTATGTGGTTCCTAGGTCGCTTGCAACCCCCATCGGTCTCGTTCTACACGAATTATAACAGATAGAACTCAACCGTAATGATGTGTAGGAACAGGAAAGCTCTCTGATGCCTATTATTGCCAAAATGGAATGTTATATATATGTCATATGTTTAGAGCGAATTCCCGTATCCTACCAGCACGGTCACAGAATGGAGTAATTTTTTTCCTTTCTTTCTTTTTTTTTTTACTTGAAACAACGGCGAATATTAGAAACGCTGAGTTCTTCATACGGATGGGAATGAAGAATATTCACTTAATATTCAAGACTTTTACGTCTACCTCAGTGCTTCAGGCGGTGCTGATTAACGGAGATCAGTGGCCCGTGCACTCAAATACAGAAGTGAGAATCGAATCTCACTCTGTCTCATGAAGGCGAAAAGGCCACAACAACCCGGAGCAAGTACAGGTGGTTCTGATATTTTGACGCATTCTGAGAAATATAAATAATTCAAAGGGCAAATTACATACTAGTTGTAAGCCTGGATCGTTGTTCACGATCTCCTTATAGCTAATAGTACCAGCAACAATGGCATACCCCACCATCACCTCTTGTTCGATTAACGTGACATCATTCTTCGCCAACACAGACGAGATTATCCTCCGTCTTATTCAAGAACGATTCCCCCAGGAACTCGAACGTCTCAAGCGAGCGTACTCCATCCCCAATCCTAATGCTACACCCCCATCTACGGCGTCCCCGTCGCAAATCTTATTTGGTAGCCAGTTCGGTGAAGTCAACCGCACGCTCGTCGGTCTCATTGCGCTGCGATGGATCTATAATGACCAATACGATACTTTCCGTGGGACGCAGCCCGATCCTGTGGCCTTGACTCGGGAGTCTTTCAACTGGATGAGGCAGGTATTCAAAGCAGGACTCAACAGCGAGGATGATCTCACTGCCCTAATCACCTCTATCGTTGTTAATGACTTAGGGAAGGACCCGCAACTAGCGGCGGACTATTGCTCCGGGACCGGTGAGGACATTTCGGCACAAAACCACGACCTCATCCTCCTCAAAGCCGTTGAGGCGGGTCTTGTCCCCAGTTTTGATCGCCTGCCTGAGAATGATAAGGCTGATATTCGGCGTGGCATGAAGCTTGGCGCCGAGTTCAACTTTGGTCAGCTAGCTCAAGCAGAAAATGTGCCTGTGTGTCTCACGGCTTTACTTGAAATACGAGGCCACTCCCGCGCTTTCGAACTGCGCTTCATGGAACTACTGCTCGATATCGCCGGCGCGAGTGGCCATGAGGACTGGACTTGCGCCAAACGATTTCTCCAATCCACTCTTGACACGTACCGAAACGTCTACGATGCTGCGCAGGCTGTTATATCAGGCAGCATGGGATTGCGGGATGCATACGACCTGGTTCTAGTGCGCCGGAGTCAGATGTTGCATGAGAAGGGGTTTAGGCATCTCGACATAGCCAATGCCGAGGATCGTGCCCTGATGAGACTGCTATGCATGGGCGGGGTTGCGAACCTCTCAGCGGCCCAGCTTTATGACTCGGTTTGGGTAGACCTAGAGGTTGAAACAAAGGCCTCGCTTATATCTGATCTCAATATTGATGGTTCCGTTGACCAGCCGGCGATCCTCCCTACGTATGCGCCTGCGCTACTAAGGAAGGGTGTTGATGCCAATGGCCCGGGGTCGACTGACGAGAAGCGGAAGCGGCTTCGGAGCCTATTGCGATACTTATGTCGGGTCTTGAAGCTGACAGGTGCAAATATAGACGGCTCGGTTGTCGTGATAGAGCGAAGCCTACTGACGATTGTACAAGATATTGTAGGATCTGAGGATTTCTGGGCCAACCCTGAAATTTTGGAGGCCAAGGAGGTCCCTGAGGGCGTTGTTGCCCAGACCAGTCGAAATATCTAATGGAGGCAAAGCTACTCATGCCTTACCTGGCTTGCCTTAAAAACCACGTATCGAGTTTGCATTCTATCCCATCTTCAATGATCACTTCGAGAAATCCGAGAGGTTGCATGAGACCGAAATTAGCGAGCTAGAGAACAAGATGCGCCGGAACAAATCCAGCCGGAAAGACCAAGGATGCTACATATATCAAATTAGAGTGAGCTGGAGTACCACGCAGTCAAGAAAGTAGACGCGCAAAAATCATATCGTACTTCTTGGTTGTATTGCACCTACCGTCTAGCAGTATCCGTGTCGACGCCGTCTATATAAAGCCTCGTACACGGAGTGGCCAATCCAATTCATATTCGAAAATGCCATTGCTGACACTGAGTTCTATAGGTTTACTCGGCGATGTATGCGGGCGGCGGAGACTGTTTAGTCCGCACGTTGAATTCGCGTGTCTATGATGGCTTGCCCATGGACATATAATTTTTAGCATTGAGAATCATTGCGCTATCTTTACCACTGGATTCCTTACTGTGCGGTATGAATATACCTACTCTATGTAGTATACTGGTAAGCCCACTCCCCTGTGCAAGGGTAGGGGGCTTGGTCTGACGATGATGGGGCTTTCTATCGAATGTTCGGGTCCATCCGCAGGCTAGCTCTCCCCGCACTACTTTGTAAGCTGGTATATACTCCAACTTCACGGACCGCGATGATGACAATTCAAGCCGTGACGATTTCAATTCACAAAACTGCACTAGAATAGAAAGTACAACATCAGAGTGCGTCAAAAACTGAACATGGCTGACAAAGAAGAAACGCCCGTCCCTTTGCCATCAGCTCCCATCGTCCATCTCGCGGGAAACGCGACTCTACAGCCACCCCTCACTCGGCGGGGATACGGACCGGGTCTTATTATCATCACGCCGGGAGACCCACCGTCTACCGAGGGAGCCCCGAATGAAGGTCAGGAAAAGAGTGGTAAACCTGACAGCACCAAAACCAACCCGCTCGATCCTCTACCTCAAAAGAAGTGGGCTGAGGAAGGCTATGCGGTAGTGCAACTAAACTTTGGAGACGGAAAGAAGGAAAAAGAGGAATGGGACATTGAGACGGCCTTGAACCAAGCGATCAAGGCTTTGGAAAAGCTGGAAACGTGTGATGTGCATGATCGGTTTGGCTTGATCGGTAAGAGCGCTTATATAAATCCATACCTCAACTCTTAATCAACCACAACCATGACATAAAATACATCTTCAGAGCTCGATAACTGATAAAACAACGTTAGTCTACGGGGAACCCCCAAACTATCCTTCTGGATTCGCATCCAAGCTCAAGGCAGCCTACGAATCCGAGACAAAGCTCATAGCTTCAGTATCCTTCAGCACAGACTGGGATCTCTCGCTACGTCCAGAACTAGTCCACCTACCAGGATCGCCGTCCGCGTCCGCCTCGTCACGCGCAAATACGCAGCAACACAACTACGCATCCGCAAAATCAGTCTCGTTCATCATCCCGTCGGCCGATGATTTCCAATACGGCACGGCCAGCGTGAGCCACACGCGGAGCCTCACATTTCTGAAGAAGCACCTCGGCGGGCCCATCTTCGACCTCGAGGCCATCTGGGAGGAGCACACGGCATTCGAGTTCGCGACGCGTTCCGTGGCCCAGACCATGGGCACCATGGTCGATGAACCATACGTAAACCATGTACCCGTCATGACTGGCGGAATGGGCCGCGCCGCGCTGACAACGTTTTACCGCGAGCGCTTCATCCACAGTAATCCCGATGACGCGGTGTTGGAGCTGGTCAGTCGGACGGTGGGCGTTGATCGAGTCGTGGATGAGTTCGTGGGGGTGCTCACGCACAATCGCGTCGTGGATTGGCTGTAAGTTCTCGAATCCTCATCCTTATATTATATGCCCTTTACTGACTACAGTGTCATAAGCCTTCCCGGTGTCCCCCCTACACACAAACACCTGCGCATCCCCTTTACCTCCGTAGTCAACATCCGCGGTGACAGGCTGTATCACGAGCACATCTCCTGGGATCAAGGGACGGCACTCGCTCAAGCAGGGCTTCTTCCCGCCTATCTGCCTTTTCCGTATGCGCTGCCAGACGGCCGCACCCCTGGCCCGGGGAAGCGCTTCGAGTATCGTGTCCCCGTCGGAGGCGCCGAAACCGCCGCCAAGCTCGCAGACGCCGGCGCATTCGAAAGCAATGGCATGTTTGACTACGAAATCCGGGAAGTGGATGCATAGAATTCTAAGACAAGAGGTAGGGTGTGTTATGGCGGAAACTAGAGGCGGTAACTCACAGGCTGTGCCGCAAAGAGCCAAAAGTTCGAAAGTGGATTTCAGGAGATTTCGGAAATACAACAAGTGCACATTGAAGACCAAGGCAAAAGAAGCATGACTTCTGGCTCAAGAAGGGTTGCTGGGGGATGAGTAGCTGAGGTGCATTGAAGATAGTGCCTGGTTTCTCTCTTTTGTCAATAACAATGAAGTGCTGCAAACTATGAATAACAGTTTAAATGCCGTGATGCGGTCAAAATAGTATTCGTTGTCATCCCTACGCGCTGTGTGAAGTCGCTATCTAGACCAGCTAGTAAATGAGACTGAGAGAATGCCGCTTGCCATTAGCGAGTTCGCCTTGCCCGTGTACAACACCGCGGGTCTAAGGAGTAATCAGAATCTAAGTCCAACAGTTCCTTTCGCTATCATATTGCTCTTCCATATCAGATTGGACGCTCTCTCGGCGCCTTGTCCTCGTAATTTAGTGATCGTTATGTCTCCCGAATCTGTAGCGCGCTAAAAATGCATGATATTTCTCTGGCCGAGTCAAACCAATCCTCCTTGCGATAATGCCGTCTCTCTGAAATTCCAATGACCAAGCAGAGAAAGTGCCGTTGCCCTCGTTATTCAAGCTCAAAAATTGATATAAAGACAGATAGTTTTACCTCTGTGGCTGACTTGCGCTCCAGAGACCCTTCGACGTCTCGACCACCTTGTTAACGGCAGCACCGGGCCGCAAACTCGAAGGAAAGCCGCCCGCTAGTGTTGTCCCACCCATCTCGACGTCCCCGTCGCGATTACTAGAATATCCCGAATCTCCCTTGTTCATAGCCACACCACTGTCCTTGGCCAAGGGGGCAGCGCCTTTCGCGGGTTCGGCTGACCGCGACCCGTCCATAAGCCGAGCATGATGCGCTTGGCCTTCCCGTAGTTTGTTGATCGCCCGAACGGTATCGATCGCAGCATGCAGCGTTTTCCGCGCGTTGAAGTTCTTCTTGACCGTTGGCAACAAGTTCTGGCCCTTGTCACCATCAGGGTTTACATTGAAGCCAGCGACGAACGGGTGTGACAGTGCTTCGTGGGCTGTCATCCGCTTATTGGGATCAACAGTCAAGCAGCGACGGATGAAATCTTTAGCATGATCACTGACCCCACGCCAGTAGTCAATTGGCTGGAAGCTGTAGTCAGCATTTAGGATAGCTTGCATTTCCTCAAAGTCACTGTCACGGTCAAAGGGGGTGTACCCGCACAGTAGAAAGTACGTGATAACTCCCATTGCCCATATATCGACGGGTTTCCCGTGGCCCGTCTTCTTAAATATCTCGGGCGCCATATACCCCGGGGTCCCGCAGGTTGTGGTCAATACGTGAAACTGCTCTTCATCCATGATACGTGACAGCCCGAAATCGGCAATGAGGAGGTCGGCATTATCTTCGGGTGTGCGAAACAGCAGGTTCTCGGGTTTGAGATCGCGGTGTACAATACCATGGTCGTGGAGGTAAGCGACGGCGGACAGAGTAGCACGGATCAGATCGGCAGCGTCGGACTCGTAGTACGACCCTTTGCGGCAGATCCGATCGAAGAGCTCACCGCCCAGGGCGAGGTCGGTTACGAGGTACAAGTTGTTCATGGTTTCGAAATAGTCGACGAGCGTCAGGATGTTCAGGTGGCCCATCGAGACCTTCTTAAGGACAGCGATCTCATTTCGTACCTGTAAGTGTTGTAAATGGTTAGCGACATGGCGTACATGTGGTGACAGGAGCCGAGAAAGCTCACCATGTGTTCTCGACCAGCCATCAGTCTCTTGTTTATGACCTTCGCAGCGTAGTAGCGGCCGGTGTCAATGTGCACACACTCCTTGACGACCGAGTACGAGCCGGCGCCTAAGGTCTTGCCAACCTTATAACGGCATGGCTGTATCTGGGTTGCCGGCTTGCCAGGGGAGCCGTTATTGGCAGTGTCTGCGGTTTTATTCATTGTGGGAAGTAGAGAGCAAAGAGATGCCCGAGTCTCGCAATCGCTTGGTTCGCTTGGGCTCTAATAGAGGAGCGAAGCCAGGCGCCGTCGACGTCGTGACGAGCAATAAACGGCCTGGTTTTCGTCTAATGCCTAAAAACTAGCGGCGCAGATATGTATTCTGGTATCCGTCGGCCTAAAGTCTAAAGCGGGAGATTCTGTAACGATGGAAATTGGAAAGCTGGCAAAAGAAAGAAACGCTCTATGGCGTGGTTCACGTCCCGGTACACCTTATCGGCAACAATCGAGCTGGGTGTTTGATGGCTCTCGCTCTGGATGTCTGCTGTCTGCTGTCTGCTGCTGACTCTGCGATAGCGACAACAGGTGGGCTGGATCAAAGTACCTGTGGTGGGGAGCGGGAACGGGGATCGCGCCCGATGGCACGTGGGCTGATAGTAACCACGTTGAGTCGGCTGAAGTCTGTAATGATGTGGTTCTTTACAATTTGTTGTCTCGAGGCCATGCGACGTTTTGTGCTTGTTGGACAAGGTTGAAGGGTCTAACTGTCTACCTACTTAGACCTACTGTCTTACTTAACCTTAGGTATAACTAGCGTAAGCTTGCATGTGGATAGCCCCGCTGTTACCTTTGAAAGCTGCCCCTCCCCCTCTGTAAACTTGAAGCTGGCCAATGCATCGGAACCCGCCGCTCTATCACAACAAATGTTTGTTGTTAATTAAGAGTTATACATAACAAAGACAACGCCAATTCCAAATGGACACTACGTGTTAGGTCAATGCCATTGATGTAGATACCGTTTGGCATTGATTCGACCGATATCCAAACTTTTATCGGTTGATATTAATATCGCCATGAATTCTCAACTTCGAGATCGTTGAATCTCCGAAGACAAGGTCGCAACGAAGAGGAAAAGGGCCTTCAAAAAAATGAGCCAAGGATCGTTATTTCGTCTGCTTAATATAAGCCTTAGTCATTTTGACCCCCTCTCCGGGACGCCTTCTTCGAGCTCTGATATTTCTTGTGCTGGATTCTATTCTGATGGAAAGCTTTCTCTCTTTATAGGGCAGTGTCAGCTTTGTAATCACAATTTACTCATATATTGGAAAGTTCCAGGGTTATATATTCTTACGCCGTTTCGTGCTTTTTAATCTTCTTCTCACTAGTGGCACCTGGCACTTGCTCCTGGTATATTCGATTTATTTCTTTGAGAAGCTTATGGCGGCTTTCATTTGTGTTGGCCGTCCGGCTCCGCTGTGTCTGTGATTGTATTGTGATCGAATCGTTTCCCATGGTATAGTACCGTGATGACCTTAAGGCGGAGCGCATCAGTTTTGGCAGCGCCTTGGATAGCTCCGCCACGGGCCAGACTGATGTTGCTTTGGTCTCCGTCCTGCTGCACGTTAGTAGGTTCCCCTATCGTCTCTCTCTGCCATCTGGTCGTGTTTTGCATACTTATTGACATGCTGACCACCTGGTCCACTTGAACGGGAGTACTTGGTTTGGCCGTTGGGCAATGAGTCTTCATTGAATGTAGCGTGCCATTTTCGTGCTTCATCTAGGTCGTCCTGGTCAAGCAATGCGTCATATGCTTGGTATCTAACTGTTCTCCTTTGTATCAAGGACGCTAAAGGCGATGAGAGTGAAGGATAAGTGTTCCTTAGTAGCAAATTTGCAGTCGGGACTGGCAAAGGAGAAAGCTTCATGACTGCTCCTTTGCAAATTCCACTGAAAGAAAATCAAATGAAGGTTTAAGGATCATTTCCATACGAGCCGATTTGTTGATTAGGTTATTCGAATGCTTCAATGAAAGAGGGACCTTGGGCTTATAGATAGTTGAGGTAACACAATTATCGATACTCGGAGTATTTGATGCCGTAATGCTAATAATGAACATAAACAAGCTATAAGCTCGTTCCCACGGATCAGAAGATGCGTATATTTCATACAAGAAGTATGAAAAAGAAATTGACCAGCTACAGTTCAATCAGTCAAGCTAATCGATTAATCAATCATCAAACCTTTTTGGTGGTTGGAGGTCTAAGTCTTCGAGTAGGTACGTACTGTGCACGGACCACATATCATTGAAGCAAAGTTCCGGGTGCGGCGGCGTACAGTAGTTGTTCTGCAGCGTTTGTCATTCTGTCCCACTACATATGCGGAAATCCCTAGACTGTGGCACTCTTAACAATGTAATAAGAAGATCGACTGCTCACCTCTTTCCGTTATCATTGGTACCATCAAGTCACATCTGTATGCAGTGCTAAATTAGTGGCAGCCTCCAATGCTTCGAGACACCTCTATACCCAGGTAGCCTCTTACTAATTATCCCACTGGACCCTGTTCGAGAATGAATGCTGCCCCGAAAGCTTTAATTGTTGATTGACATCATCTGCCACCCAGTCGAGCCTTGTGTGCCATTACTGAGGTGAAACTCTTGGCCGACTACCTTACCGCTTGCCAAACAACAAAACTCTCGTCGCCATCGTTATTCGTCCTCTTCACCACGAGCGCCAGCCTGGTTCTTCTGCGTGGCTCTTCTGCCATCGCTTTTCTGTTCGACAAAACAGTCGCCGTGTTCCCGGAACAGCCTTGTGTGCATTCAGCCCGCCCATTTGCAGAGCTACCAAGTCAAACATCTCCTACGGATTTGCAACCAGAGCTTGCCAATACTGCGAGCGTGTTCTCATTACCTCTGGTATTGACGCGTTGGCTTGTCGCGTGCTTACGCGCAGCTGCTGATTGACTTAAGGGCTTCTTCTGGCCCTTTCCTGCACTTTGTAGTCCCCGTCCTCATCTCACACTCTCTGCACCTTACATACACTTCTTGACAGGCCAACATCATTATCGCAGCCGAGCAGAGTTGCGTCTTTACATGACTCTCATCGCCTCATCCTCACATCCACCTGTGAACCACCCGGTGTTCGCCACATTGCACAACCCGCCCCATCTTCCACTGCTCTTGTCTGTCCTAACTATCCGTTCTTGCATCAGATCATCTTACACACGAAGTGCATCTGTATCGCACTTATGCTACCTGGTCCCTTTCAACATACTCGGAGCCCCTGAGAAAAAGTAAGTTGAGGTGATATTCCATCTGGCCCTATACGCCCACCATCAGAATCACAGTTCCAGCTCCATATCAAAGCCTTTTCTAGGTCTCATGCCTAAATTATAAGCTACGGATTCATTTTTCATGAATCATCTCAACTTATCTATATCCATTTCATCGAGAACCTTGGAACTTGAACCATTTTGACCGATGACGAACAACCCACAACTCTTCAGTTGGGCTGCTGCCGACCTGGATCCTCTTTCCCCAGCACCAGTCCATCCCCCTTCTCCTATCGTTGTGCCGGCTCTCCAAGATCAAGCAGATACGTATCTCAATATATCCTCCATTAGCGGTAATTTAATGACGTCGGCTGGAGCTCCTTCGGCCGGGGCCCTGAAGGCCAATGAACAAAGCCACGTACCATCAATCACCGTTCACAGCGATAACAGCGCAACTACCGACACCATGGATCCAAGACATGTCAACTTAGGGAATACGGATCCAGATGAGGCTGTCAATAACGTGGCTGAGAAAGCGGGGACGGTATCGGTCGGCATCCATGCCGAGCATATGCAAGATTCCGAGACTTCACAGCTAAATGCTACCGAAGCTGAACAAGATGTATCCAAGTCGAGCGAATCCACTCATAATTCAGATACGGCTCATCCTGTGAGCGATCGAGTTAATGTCGCTGTATCTGCACATGAAACCAGTCCGCCTATCTCGCAAACCTCACCTGATGCTGCTTCAGTTTCTTGCCCCAGTGCCATATCGCAGCCATCACACAAGTTGCCAAAAGAGAGTCAGACCGTACTCGATGCAGTCGTGTCAAACGTCGACAATATTCAGCTTTCCCAATCACTGCGTGAACAGCCACCTGCAAACAATAACCATCATTCTGGTATTACTAGCCATGCAGGTTATCCAGCCAGTAACATCCAAGCTCTTGTTGACAACATCACCGCCCGTGCAGTAGACGCAGATGCAGATGCAACCCACATTCCTATCTCTGAAGGCACTTCTAGTAGCATGGTGCTCCCACAAAATAGCGTTCTGCCTCCAAAACCACCCGTCGTCCCGGGGCCGTTTTTCACCCAGCCATACCCCGCAGCCGATGAGTTCCTGTCGCCCATACCAGGAGTTCCTCAATCTAGTAGCATGCCTTTGCCGCTGAGCAATGGACTAGCTCTAGGTAACTACGCAGGTACAATACCGGGGATGGTAAATTCACATGCCAGTGGCATGGTCATACCTGCGTTAGGTTCTGTGCCCAATTATCAAGCCACATCTGCTTCCCAATCTGATTCCACCTATCGGTCATCATCAGTCGATCAACTGTCCTCTGTTGAGCATCAAAAGAAACGCTGGGAAGCTTTTTTGCAAGATGAACGAAAATATGTATCGGAAGCCAAATGGGATAGGTTCCCAGAAGGGTCCCGGATATTCATCGGTCGGTACTTGCCTCCTTCTCCACTGTCTCTCATTCTTAACAGTTTAGCAGGTAATCTGTCTAGCGAACGGGTTTCTAAAAAAGAGGTGTTTAATATATTTTCAAAATACGGTCGCCTTGCCCAGATATCTCTTAAACAAGCATATGGCTTTGTTCAATACCATACAATTGCCGAAGGCCAAGCTGCGATGGATCATTTACAAGGAATTGACATCCGAGGCAAGAAGATCAGTAAGCTTTGTAACAATGTTTGATTTTTCAATATGCTGATGTTTGCTAGATCTGGAGTTCTCCCGGGCACAGAA
The DNA here is from genome assembly GCA_007182795.1 of Xylaria flabelliformis. Taxonomy (NCBI): domain Eukaryota; kingdom Fungi; phylum Ascomycota; class Sordariomycetes; order Xylariales; family Xylariaceae; genus Xylaria; species Xylaria flabelliformis. The sequence goes on from VFLP01000053.1 coordinate 82,886, forward strand.
GAAAGATGGCGAAGGAAGCCGTTCCAGCCGAGCGAAGCGCGATAACGACCGTCAAGACGTCAATAGAGGACGACGAGATGATTACCGCCCCGGTAGACAGACCTCACCCCGACGCTCGGATCGACGATTACCTTCTTATGATGGCAATATGAGAGGCCGAAGTTTCCGAGAGAGCAGCTACTCTAGTGACCGTCGTCGATCCCAATCTCCTGGGTACAGTAGTCGTGACTCATACAGACGCCGCAGTCCCAGTCCGTATCCTCGATACACATCGTCAGTCGAGCTAGACCTACCCCGTCGCTATGGTCCAGAGGTGCCCGATGTACAATTTCTTCTTCTTCAAGATGTTAAGCGCGACTTCATTTCTTGGGCACAAAATGCCTTTGTTAGCCAAGGATTGAGGGTTGACGTAATCTTTCTCAACCCCCAATTCCCTCGCGATGCAGTTATCCAGCGTCAGGTCATGGAGGGAGTGCACGCCGTCGCAGAGCTTGATTTTCGTGCTCAGGAGTATGGCAAAATTCCGTTGCAGGTTTTCGATCGATCAGCTGGATATCACAACGTGCGATTCGATCAATACCAAGACCTCGACCCCGCGATCGCCGCCCAACTAGTCGCGAGGACCAAGTCTCAGTCTCAAATACTGCCACCTCCCTACCACGGCAGCCAATACCTTCCGACACAGCAATATCCACCATCCACGCAGGGTCAATATATGCCGCCATCCTACCCTAGCCAACCCTATCCTTCCCTCGCTGCGCCGGGTCCAGGGGGGGCTCCTCTGGATTCTGCCACAGTCCATAAAATCCTAGGGTCATTGAACGGCCAGCCCAGCAGACAGCCGCCATATAGTGGCGGGCCTCCAATCGATGTAAATTCGTTGTTGGCCACTATAGGCAATCACCCTCATGCCCCTCCGTCCGCTCAACAAAGTATGGGTTACGCGCATCCCCTTCCTGACATGCCTCGAGGTTCTCCCCATGGAACCAATTCTGCGCGACACGTTCAGGACATTATGACGCAGCTTGCTCGATACAGGCAATAGATGGTCTTGCCTGGTTTTCCGTCTATTAGCCCTCCCCTCCTTTTACATTTATACTAATGCCCTTGTACATGAATTTTCCTACGACCCTCCGGTCGCCCTCATAAACGGTGAATAGAATTATTTCTCTCGCCGGTGGCTGCATGGGAGGAGTTGGTTTTCTGAATGGTAGCTAGCTCTACCTTGATTTTACTTTTCAAAGCTACCTCTCCAGCTTTGCTGCCCTCAACCTCTCTCTCGAATTGATACCCTCGTTACTCCCACTGCAACATTTTAGCAATTGTTCAGGGGTTTAAATGAACGGGATAGAAAGCACCGAATTGGGTTGCGGATTCCCACCGAAGTCCGCGTCCTATTTTCCTTCTGCAGTGTTGTCAGTAGAGTACAGGAGACACAAGAAGGATCGCTTAATTGCGAGGCATACATTGTATGAGCATGGTGGGTAATATTGATATACTATTTCAGGCGTCATGGTTTAGGTTGAGGAAGGACGTGGCAGACATGTGGAAGGACATTTGCATGGGAGGGAGTCTTTGTTTTGCCAGGTTACAATCAGGAATTGACGAGCGTGACGCTAGAAGCAATCTCCGGCGACGTTGGTAGTCCTAATCTATTTAGTTATGTGGAATTCACAGCATCATGCTGCTTTTGAGAGGATCTGAATTTTGTTATTGCTGTACATTTCTATGGCTGTGACTGTACATCGAGGTGATATGCCATATATACATTTATCTTTTGGCTTTTGGCCCGCCTACAGTACAAGTACAATGGGATTGAGGCGTTGAAAGAAGAGTAGCGCAGATTCGAATATCCAGCATCACCGTATCGATCCCTCGAGGCCGAGCAAGAGCCGCCTGACCTTGTCCGTAGCCTCCTTTAGCGCTGCCTCTACATCACCCGTCTGCGAAGGCGCCGACCTCGCAACCCAAGCCTCGAGCCGACTTCTCAAAGAAGCGACATCTTTTCCCAGGGTATCAATACCGCGCTCCTCGCACGCAAGCACGACCTCGTCATCGACCAGAGCGCGCACGCCGCCGCCATTCTTCACCATGGCGTCATCCTGCACTATGCGCTTCACGACGTCCGCGGCACGGGTCTTCGCCCACGGCACGTCGAAGCCCGTCCTGTCCCAGAGCGGGCTGCCGAGGCCCAGGCTGCGGCAGATGTGTCCGTCCGCCACCTTGGCAACGGCCGTGGGTTCGGCCGTGTTGACGTAGGATAAGGCCCTGATGCTCGCGGCGCGCCTCGCCTCGATGGATTTGCGAATCACCGCGGCTTGCGTGGGGATGCGGCAGGTGTACGGCGTCAGGCGCGGGAAGACCAGGACAATCAGCGGCGTGAACTCTCCGCAGATCAGCACGATCAGGGCGAAAAGCGGGAGCCGTGCCGAGTCATGACGCACGCGGGCGCGGAGGAGCAGGGAGGCGCGCGTCGGGTTGGCGCTCTTGTCCAGGGAGCGGGATAGTGCAGACCCAGGCGCATGAGCTGCGCCGGCTATGGTCGCTGCTGATGCGCTCCCCCTTACTGACGTCGCCGGCGAGGGGAGGCCGGGAGGAGGCGTGTCGGGTAGATCGCGGAGGAGTCGGCGGTTAGTGAACACGGCTTTTAGGCCGGTCTTGTAGAAGGTGGTGTAGGCCCTGCCGAGGTGAAAAAGGTGTGTGAAGAGGTTTGAGGATGGATCGCGGACCGGGAGGTCAAGTGGAGGCGGCCGCGTCGATGCCGGTGGGTTCAGGGAATCTGAGAGGGGTTCTGGCGAGGTGGGAGGTGGTGGTTCCTCGAGGCCGATATCTGGAGTCTTGCGTTGAGTTGCTGAGGCTGAGGCTGAGGATGTGGATGCCAGGCGGAAGTGTGATTGCGACACATTTCTCGAATATGGCGAGCACGTGTATCTATGTACCTGGCTCAAACCGAGCGGGAGCCGAGGCGAGATGTGTGAGACGGAAGAAGAAGACCCTTGGCAAATCGCATGAAGATGTGTGGGTTGAACACGCACGAAGCGCGCTCTGGCGTTAAGGCTCATCAGGCGTTGGGACGATACCCTACAATGGTCAGTGACGTAATTGAGTATAAGAGAGAGAGCAGAACAGAGAAAGGGCTCTCGAAATGTTTTTCGTCTTGAACACAGGCAATGTTTCGTCGAAAAAGTTTAAAGTCGGCGACGTCAGGACTAGGTAAGCAAATTGGCCCAAGCTTGGCGGTGTTGTATTGTAAAACCTTAGCATTTTAGTGGTCTACTATGCCGCGGATCTACACCTTTCCGGCTACCCGGTAACAAGAGCCCTGCTGCGAATCAACCCCCAAATAATAAGAAAAAAATAATAAAAAATTACCAATCCTAACGATTTTTGTTCTCGGCTTTGAGTTACAATAAAACAGAACAATTCAAATTCATCGTGCAACGACTTTTAATATTGACACAGGGTGCTTTTAGAATTGGGCATGTATTCATCTTCGTCTGCTATACTTAAAGATTCGATGGTGGATTTACAAAAGCAGTACACTCAATTTCCATCTTCGCTCCCATGGGCAGTGCACTAACTGCAACGCAAGTTCGGCACTACGCTTTGTCAGTTCATTCACTTATTCATTCATCTCAGTATTAATTATACTTCACAACACAGCATGGGAGTATATAAATAGTTCAAAACTTAGACAGTAATAGGGCTGAATGATCAACTCACCGGCTTAGGGTTGATGCTTCCAAAGAACTCGTCATAGACCTGGTTCATAGCCACAAAGTCGTCCATCGTCGTCAGAAAGACGTTAACCTTGACGATGTTTTCCAGACTACTGCCCGCCGCCTCAAGCACGGCAGCAAGATTTTTTATTGCAACGCGCTACAGGCCATTAGACGTTGATGGGGTGGGAGAGAATCAATAAACGTCTCTTACCGACTCGGGCTGTACACCCCCTTTCGCCAGCTCTGTCGTCGCAGGGTCTCTACCGATGCTTCCAGAGCAGTACACCATACCGTTGTACTTGATGGCCTGCGAGAACTGCGGCAGAGGCGCCGGCGAGTTCTTTGTGGAGACGGCTTCTTTGGTAGGAGACATTGCGATGGATTCAAGTTGAGATAAGTAGCTGGTCGGATTCGGTAACCGTTGTATTACCATTCTGCTTTGGACGAAATAGATGTAGATATATATATACAGATACCAGGAAATGTTGATTTATAATGCCAGGGAAGATGTTGGCCCTGGACCGGACGCCGTTGCGCTAAGAAACACCATCTCAAGACCACAAGACACTTCCGGGTGGAGATCTCAGTCCGGCTCAATGACTCCCCAGGGACATCCGGCATGATGAATATCCTGACAAGAACTCATTTTCCTATTGTGTCTTAGCTTGCTCTTGAGCTGGTTCCGTACACGTCAATGAATAATATTGACATCCTGACTAATCGACACTAGAAAGAAATTATCCTACGGCAATATTTTAGAACCATTCGACATTGACGAGTGTTCGAAATGTATTTTCCTATTCGATCCTGTTCCCAACTTGGAAGTATATGGGTGTTCTAATGAGTTCTTTGTCAATAGGAAATAGGTCCCTACGTCATCAGGACAGGACATACTGTCCATGGCCAGATTACATTATGGAAAGAGCTACCTTATATTGTGACATGAATTGTCAGCGTAGGAAGGTGGCTCCAATGGGCCATCATATCTGATAATCTTGAATGGGTATTCACCAATATATGATATCAGTACCTTGCTTACCTACCTACTTAGCTCAGGTGGGTAGTTCTAATGGACTTTCCCGTCGCTTGTCTTACCTACCTCTTCTATGCACAAGTGCAAACAAAGTCCATGCATTGCCTCCATTGGCGTAAAATAGCGACGTGATTTCGATCTGATGTGCTATGATATAGCATCCCCTTTTCACCATCTTACCACTTAGCTACCGTACGCTTCGAATTGGAGCAGCAAAGAAGTCTCTTCATCATACCACCGAACTTAGCAAGAAGATATCACGACGTCCTCACATCTTCAAGCTCTTTTCCTGAAAGTTTATCAAATCCCACAGATTACGGCGCTTTTTTAGGTATCGCTCCAACTAGCCTTCCTTCATCATGCCAAAATCAAACTTTCGTGCTCCAAAAATTCAGCATTGGCTTATGGTTTTCAAATCCCGCATGACACAGATCGAGCGAAAACTGAAGGCAGAAGGAGAGAAAAGAGATCGAACGTTAGCTCAGGCGATGGCAGAGCAATTTTGCAGACTCACAGACGAAATGTCATACCGACCTCGGAGACAGTCTCTCCTTTATTTCAGTTGGCGCGTATATGAGGGCGTCTCGAATCACTTCTGTTAGTCTTCTATTCTCAGTTTCATGAGCCGTAAGATCTGGATTAACACCTCATGATTAGGGCCGGCGTCAGCGTTGCCAGAAGATAGACCATCTGTAATCCGAGAAGGAACTAAGCCATTCTTATGCGTGGGCAGATTTGAGGCATTGGATACAAATGCCATGTCATTTGAAAGAATGGTTGATTTCATCCAATGCAACGGCGACAAATATTTCCGTTGGCCAAAAAAACCCAAACGGCAAAGGAAGTCAGAACGAGATGCAAAGAAAGGACAGTATTTGAAGACGAAATTGAATCAGCCTGGCGACCATATATCCAACCCAACTGTCATAATATCACCTCTGCGGAGCGCCCAACCTCGTGCCCCAGTACCCCTCGGCATCCCCGAGAAAATAGATTTATCCAACTCACTTTGCCCTCCACTGTTTGCCTTCAGCACACCTGACAAAACGCATTCGTTCTCTCCTATTCCACCCATATGGAACATTCCAGAGTCATCGCCTCGCAGAACACGGCTTACTCTAACAAAGATAGATTCTTGCACACATAATCTATGGGATGAGGATATTGAGACAACTGAGGCTTCTCGGTTGGAAAATCCGTGTTTGAAATTTACTCCGAGGTCTCCAACCCCGAGATTGTCTGTCATTTGCCAGCCAGGCTGGGACTTGAACAATAAGGCAAAATGGATTCCGGCTTCGGGTGTCGAATATGAGAATGACATTGTACCTTACCGAAGTGACAACGCTCAGCCTTTAGGCCCCGTTGAACCATCTATTGGCACTGTTTCATTCAATAAGGTGCCGGAGAAGGATGTAGAGGCATTTTTATCAAGCTTTCTTGGAAGTGGAGGGGTTTGACTGGGCATGCGAGAGACACCTGGCAACTGACATGGTATTACCCTATTCTCTTGGGCATGGAGTGGATGTGTAAAGTATGTCCTAAAACTAATCAACAGTTTTTCAAGTAAAGAGCTTCCCAAGAATGACTAGTTGACAAGAGCTTTTTACCTGATGGTAACGACAAAAGTAGGGTAAATATGATTTGTTTCAACTTTGGGACCCAGCCACTTAGCAGGATATTGACCTCGGATTATCTCCGAGATGACGAGCCAAGACAATAATGAAAGATCAGTAAATACGAGCAAGATGCCTCCTTGGACATCACAGCCGCTAAGCCTCGCCTATTCCCCGGTGTCTTGACAATGCACTACAACTAAAGAGAAGACAATCACACTATCATGTGCAATTGTATCTCATGTATCTTTAATATAGACTATACGCTGCGGAGCTATTAGCTCTTATTTAGATGGACCGTAGGTTGCTTCCCAGGGATCATATTCTGGGTTCAACATCAACTGCTGTAGGTGTCGCCTTCTTATACCCACGTTTCCCCCGTCAAAAATGGGTAGAACCATAGCGTTGGTTAGCAGCTCCGCAAATGGCTGGCTTGCATCATAAGCCGTACTAAAAATCCGTATCAGCAATGATCAGTACCGTTTAAACTCGAATAACTCACATCCCAACAGCATTAATAGCGTCGGTGACCGCCTTTACGGCATTATCACTGCAGTAGACCTTGGCAGCCAAAGCCAGCTCTCGCCTCGCATTGTAATTAGTCAAGTCGTTCTCCATGGCATGTGCGGCTTTCCACGTTAAGGCGCGGCACGCCTCGGTTTGCATCTTGATGCCTGAAAGCAAATCCGCCACGGCCTGGCGCTCGAGCAAAGGCACTGCTCCACGGCAGTCATGACTCTTGGCGAAAGTAAGTGCGGCATCGAAAGCGGCGCGCATGATACCCACGCTCATGGCACCTACAAGAACGGCACTGCAATCGAAGGAGCCGTTCACGATGGCGGCGCCTTCGCCTGGCATGCAGAGGACGTTCTTGCTCGGTACGCGGACGTTCGTGTATTTGATATGGGGACCTGACACTGATGTGTGGCCCATAGTCTCTACCTGGCTTACAACTTCGAAGGCGCCAGAGCCATTGCGATCTAGATCTTGCCTCGTCACTAGCAAGATCATGATATTATCTTTCGGGTCGTGATCCTCGTTCTGCTGACTTGGAGTATCGGTCACATCCCGACAAACGACACAGGCCAGATCCGCACCCTTGAAATCCCAACCTGCGCTATTCGTCGCCCAGATCTTCTCACCATTCAAGACCCATTCATCACCTTCCTTACGCGCGGTGGTATTAAGGCCCTTGCCACCTTTCTCCAGCCAATTAGCTACCCCGCCTGGCTCACTAAAGACAAGAGAAGCAAGGGGAGCACCCGTGCCGGAAAGAAAAGGTGCGAGAAATTCGTTCTTTTCTGGATTATTTAGGAGATTGAAGGGTGTGAGACCGAGGCCGGTTGCGAAAATGGTCAATGATGCCGACGGCTCGACTGCGTAAAACTCCTCGACTAAGATCGCGGCCTCGATGAGTGACCCGGAATTGCCGCCGATGCTGGGTGAAATTTGGCCTTTGATTAAGCCGCCGGCGACGCCGGCTTCATATGTTGGCCGGGTAGCTTGGAATCTCTCGCTATTTAATGAGTAGGCCATATACGTAGAGCGTGCCTTGGCAAGAACGTCGTGGGCGAATCTTGCTGCAGCAGCCTGCGTCAGCACCTCTGACGTGCTGAGATTGAAGTCAATTGGCATGATGCGATGATAGCTACTAGGTAGCTAGAACTGACGATGCTCCTCCCAAACAACTTGAGTAAACTAGGTTATACCCTTCACTTTGTGTTGCAATAGCTCCTTCAGAATAAAAAAGATATATATATATATATACCTATAACTAGAAACTCGCCTGTGAAGATATTCAGATCCAAGAATCTATGCATTGAGATTCTGACACATTTATTGCCTTAGTAATCGGCCCTATTGGTAGAAAACGGTCTCGTGCAATACGGACCAAGGTGTTAAAGCTAATACACGTCAGACCAATCCGATCCGAAGCGCAAATAGTTGGACATCGCGTGTGTATCTCGGCTTGGCGGGGTAAGCTCTGCAGGAGATCCAAGGGTATGTGAATGGCCAGATGGTATACTAGTCTAGATAGGGGACATCTTATCTTTTCGATTGCATTTTAGAAGTACTGTAGCGGGCTGGATATAACGGGATTTATTATCATTGAAAAAATCATGCGTCTGGGATGAGGGATCATGTACCCGAGGTATTCGTCAAGGTGATGTCAACATTCTTCAAGACACATTGAATTCTTAGACGGCACTGGCCAATCCCTATTCTCTCACTTTAGCTTCCAAGTTATTCCTTAGCTACCAGACGTAGAGGCAGAGATATCAAGAGCTCTATTGCAGGTTATCTCTTGCGAAGATGGGGTCTCCTACATTTGTCACATCTATTTCTAATCCTCAATAACCTCTTTCGAATCTATGACAGTGGACTCCGCTCAATTGTTACCTTGTCGTAGTTGGGCCGTGAGTAAGTGGCGACAAAGTCCTTGCCCATTTAACATTCTCATAATAGTCAAAAAGGTCAATAAAATAGAGATCGGCCTGTGTTTATTTTCCTTTCGCCCATGTTATAATTACTCCTATTATTAATGAAACCCTGACGAAATGCCCAACCTCGGTAACTTTTCAACTATGCTCGTTTTTATGTACAACAATGTTGGTACGAAGTAACAGGAACACCATTTTGTGAGAGGAAAAGGGACGGAAAAAGAAACTACAAAGGAATCAAGTATATTGTTAGGATTGTGGCAAGTCGTCGAAAGCTGGCTAAGCTATTCAAACTCATGAGCACTACAAAGCCTTATGCGTCTTCATACCTGCCCTCGAAGTAACTCTGAGCCGGGACTCGATTGTGAGCCCCTGTTACTTCAGGAGCCATAAAGATTGTGTACTTGTTGCCACCAGCCAGCCTGGATACCATGTTACAGACCACCACCAGCCACATCACCATTACCACCATTCCAAATAGTGTGCCAAATACTTGAAAACCCTTAGACGGTAGGTTTATGCCCATGGTAAGAGTGGACATGGCGAAGACTCCCAGGGGAAAAGTGAATGCCCACCAGCCCTGGCTGAACGGCACCTTTTGCCTTGTAACAGATAATACTGCGAAAAACAGCCATAAGAGGCCAAAGCCCCAGAGCATGATTGCAGCCATGAAACCCACGGTATACAGAACTTCTCCAGCCAATACCTTATCGTGTTCCCCAACGGCGGGGATAGTGCTGGTTGTGGGAAAAACTCGTAATGCTTGTTCACCAAGCTTTTGTGCTGCAAATCCGCCCTGGCCTAGAGGACCAAGTGGCAGAAACGTACTGACCATGTGCTCAGTTGGCGGAAGTTTCTTAGTAGCTACTCTCATGAAATAGATAACGATGATCGAAAGGGCTGCTGGCAAGCCGGTGCCAAGGATAGCATAACTTGTCAAAATTGTGATGAGGGCACGGTCTGGATCAAGAGCCGAAGCAACTACCGCTCCGGTAGCTGCCGCAACAATGGGCGCGACAATTGGCAGGAGCCAGCCGGCAGTCATCTTATCGAGATCTGTTATCCCGTGATGCCTGACTTGACTGTGATATCCGAGTCAGCATGATACACTTGATTGAGGGGAGGGAGGTAACTTACAGTAACCACGGTACTCCTAATGCTGTAGCCATACTGACAGCTACATCTACCCACCAAAACGCCCATGCGATCTCAGCCCAGGGCCCTCCGAACCGGGGAACCATAACATTAACTGTCATGCTGATTATAGTGGCGAATCCCATGGGAAAAGTGCCCAAATACATTGCTTGGCCGGGATCGCTAACCATCATGACAAACAATTTTGGGTAGAGTATGTATCGAAGAATTGTCATCATGAGAATGGAGCTGAATAGGACTACATTGGCAATGTAGAAGACGACGCTGAGCCGGAAGAGCATGGGACTTGCGTAGGTGTAGATGTTGGAAAATGTGAACAGAAGAATAGCCACGATCCCAGTTCCCATTGTAGAGCCATACCACTTGAAGTCGAAGTTCTGAACCAACCTCAAGAAGCCAGCATCTACCGGTTCGATTATCCATTGGTAATGCTCTGGCTCTGATGCTGACAACAGTGGCGTAGATTCGCCTTGTCTATCTCGTCCATCGAAAGTCAAATAATTGACGGTAACAGGCTGCTTGCCCGTAGAAAGTGGACGTAGGGTTTTCCACAAATTCTGTCGACCTCTGTTTTCGAAGTCATCAGAGGAACTTGATAGAGGTTCGCTATGGGTTGAGCTGACGTAGACCTTGGCTCGCCTGGCCTGATCTATGGAAATAGGTAAAGTGTGTGGTAGCTCCGAGCCATAGCCGAGTGTCGTCATTGTGTCTAGGGCTCTCGTAGAGGGAGAGTAGACACGGTATGTTCAGCTAAAGAACACAACTAAGACTTGTTGCTCGACACGTCTCGGTAGAGGTATCTTACATAGCAGTTAGAAGATCATATGACTTGACAAAGACAACTTGACGATATTTAATCCCTAGTTCTCTCCGAGTTCGGGGCTTGTAGTACGTCCCTGTCTGGCCAAGAGAAATAAGCTGTACGACCGCGCACAAGGTATGACCATCGGTGTGGATTTCGAGGCTCTTGGAAATGAAACGTACAGCTCGCATGACCTCTTCTCCTGACCACTTTCTATAGTAACAGTAATGATACTAGGCAGGAAGATTCTAAAAGATTATTAGATATGATTTAGGTGGGAACAATAAGGACGGGCCAAGAAATCGACGTATAATGTGGTGTGTGGGACGGGCCGTAATGGGGTCAGGCGAGCTACGGGGGAGGAGGGTCAACCAGAATATGTGTATGCCCTAGGTTAATACAGTGTGAATTGAACCCGCTGAAAGTATCGAAATTATTCTCACGCAACAGTCAACGATGCCTGAGCCTTCTGGTGCTCGGAAGATATTGATTTTGACTCTACTGGGGCAATGCGTTACTAGAATGTGATCATGCTGGCACAACTTGACTGCGTCAGTGGAATTTCACATATGCCCAGACTGAACCCCCTCAAGAAACGATGAGACCCGAGCTTACGGCTGGCTAGAGATACTTAATATCCTTAAATCGACCCTGTTATCTCTAAAACATGCAGCAGCATTGAGTGCCACCATATACGGCTAATATCAATTGCATTTGAAGTACCAACATCATCACGATCGAAGACAACGTACAACAAAGATCCCTTCGAAATCGAAAAGCCTCAATACTAAACAAGATGCACTTTGAGATCGATATGGACTCAGAATCTTCCGAGTCGGGGTATGCCTCTGGCAGTTCTTCTTTCACCCCATCCTCTAGACGACCCCAAATCGTCTTTACAGAACTTCATCTCGAGCATCTGAATCAGCAGTTTGAACGTCTTGCTCCGCAAGAAATCCTACGCATGAGCAAGCTCATCTTTCCCAATCTATACCAAACCACTGCTTTCGGTCTCACCGGCCTAGTGACCTTAGACATGCTGTCTAAGCTACATGCCGAAACGCCAGGCTCGTCACCCGTGGAGATCATCTTCTTGGATACGCTGTACCATTTCCAGGAGACATACCAGCTAGTCGCCCGCGTACAGGAGCGTTATCCTGAGGTCCGAATCCATACTTTCCTACCCGAAGGTTGCAAGACTGCGGCGGAGTTTGCAGAGCGATACGGCCACAAGCTCTGGGAAAAGGATGGGGAAAGATACGATTACTTGGCTAAAGTCGAGCCCCAGCAGCGCTCCTATGACGTCCTCAACGTTGCTGCAGTGCTCACCGGCCGTCGACGGTCACAAGGTGCTGCCCGAGGCGACATTGCCGTTGTGGAAATGGACCGTGAAAGGGGGATTGTTAAAATCAACCCTCTAGTAAACTGGTCCTTTGATCAAGTGCAAGACTATATCAAGACCAACAATGTACCCTACAATGCGCTCCTAGACAGAGACTACAAGAGTGTCGGCGACTGGCATTCTACCCAACCGGTAGCTGAAGGCGAGGACGAGCGGGCCGGTCGCTGGAAGGGTCAGCAAAAGACAGAATGTGGAATTCATAACAAGCAGAGTCGCTATGCCATGTTTCTCATGGAATTGGCAAAGAAACAGGCTATGGAGGAGGCAGAAGCAGTAAAGGCAGCTGAAGTGACCAAGGTTGAAACGACTGCCGACTCGCGGGTAGACATTGCCGTTGTTGACCTCACTGGCCCAACGTCAGAGACAGCACTTCCGAAAACTGTTGAAAATGACACAAGGGTCAGAAAGTCACTACTGGGTGCCCGGCCTAGGGCGACTAAGCCGGGAAGGAAGATAGGATTCTCCAGTAGCTCTTGGAGGGCCAGAAACTTCTGCGTGATAATGTAGTTCTGGTAGAAGGTTTCATTGAGGTGTACATGATTCAGTTGATGAACGTCGGATAGGGGGTGGATGTGGCTGGTAGCAATGTGGCTTTGTGGCTCAACATTGCCGGGGGTTATGATGCATGGCATGTAAAGTATTGCAACATAAATCTAACCCCGGTCAGGTAGTTGGCATCTTTAAGTTACTACATTATACATGATATTGATTCAACTCAGATTTGCAAACTCTTAATAGATTGCATACTAGCGACTCGTATAACACGTTCCACTTTCATTCTCTTCGGTTGGCTACTTGAATTTTGGGCTTCTGGCCGACTTTTTGATAGATAAGTAAGTAGGTTGACACAACTTTCCTAGCCCTTGTTATGAGATCCTATTGAGAGGCTCTAAGGAGGGGTAGTGGATGACTCTAGATTCAACTTCAAGGGATATAATTAGAATTACTACGAAGTGAGTCAAATAGGTACAGATGTCACTCCATTCGCCTGCCTGGTCGCTGTCCAAGCTTTAGGCCCTTAGGCCATGGATTTTGCCCGCTTGGTCAAAATTGCTCCCTCATCTAGTGTTCGTCAAGATTGGTAATTATTCCGAGCATGTTGCAAGGGACCATGTCGGTCCCCGTAAGGCTTATCTCTGACCACTAATAACTCGTTGTAGCAATTAGGATTTCTAGTTTAAGACAAAATTGCGACCTAAGACATGAACATAACCCGTCTGTTCCTACGATCCTTGATCAACTTTGTCATTCTCTGTTCGAAGTAGTGGCAAAAGCTCGAGAAGCGCATCATGTGGTGCGAGAATCGCTCAAGTACCCAGATTGCAACAGCAAGGTTGCAAATGACAACTGCTGAATCAGGATAACCTTCATGCAGCATCCGTTACCCCGATCGCTTCGTACTACTGCTATATACTACGTAATCATGCACGGCAAATTCAACAACTCGGCAAGCAGAGAGGGGCAATTATTCCAAGGTCGGTAGAGAAGTTGCCGAAGATAGTCTGGACGTAACATTGGCCCTCCATAGCTACAATTCCCTAGTGAAATTCTGTGAAGTATCGATACATACGCTAGTTTGCCATGCCCATTCTCCCCAGGATCCACAGCCATGATCCTAGCATACGCCCCAGAGTACTCCGTACACATCATATATCCTGTCACTGTATGGAGACCGTAGTAGTCAGCAGACCAAAACCTCCCCCTTCTCATGTTACTCACAACTTCGGCTTCACGAAAATTGGAGTTTTGTCCTAAAGTCCTATACTTCACCGATCACCCCTGATAGAGTTAGCATACATCGGCGGCAATTCAAACAATGAAGACCCTAGGCCTGCTCGGTGGCATGAGCTGGGAATCCACCACCACCTACTATCAGGAGATCAACCGGCGCGTGCGTCATGTCCAGGGTGGGTTGCACTCAGCTCGCTGCATTGTCTTCTCTTTCGACTTTGCTGAGATCGAAAAATTGCAACACGAGGGCAAGTGGGACGAAGCCGGCGCCCTCCTCGACGACGCCGCCTCCAAGCTCAAGCTCGCTGGTGCCGATGCCATAGTGCTCTGCACCAACACCATGCACTTCGTGTCTCACGGGATTGAGCGAATCTCGCAGCTGCCGCTCATCCACATTGTCGATCCCACCGCTGATTCCATTCTCAAAGCGGGTTTCAAATCGGTCGGACTCCTAGGCACCCGTTTCACCATGGAGAAGGACTTCTACAAGGCTCGCCTCGCTGAGAAGTATGGTCTTCGCGTCATCGTCCCAGAGGATGCAGGTCGCGATACTGTTCATACAATCATCTATAACGAACTATGCAACGGAATCATCACCGAAACCTCGCGGCAGAGTTACTACAATATCATCGAAGAACTGGCAAAGGCAGGCGCCGAGTGCCTGATTCTGGGGTGCACTGAAATTGGTCTCCTAGTGGAAGAGGCCGGGTGCCCAATTCCAGTATTCGATACAACTAAAATTCATGCGATTGCTGCTGCTGATTGGGCTATGGAAAGCTGATATATATAGAGTCATAGATAGATACAATGAAATATAGACTATCATAGAATAAGTTTGATCAAGTTGAAACCCGACCCTCCTGCTAAATAGAAAATTACAGGGAAAAGGGGGGGTAATGAAATTACCGGATTGGCATGGTTATGAATCCTTTGGCTCGCCCATGGGACTGCATCTTACCCGGAAATGCCACCAGTAGATCGTCAGTAGCAAAAATGCATTGGTGAACCGGCTGTAGTACGTTCTCATCTCCATCCATCAGCGTCTTTGTGAAAAAGGACGACTCTTGTGTAACTAGTGCCGGCAGTTGTCGCACTCCCCTAAATTGCATTATCTTCGCCGGTACTTTGAGTTGCTCAATGACATCTGCCTGGCTTTCCCATAGTTTCTGCAGTACACTACAGAAATCCACAAAACAGACCGGTCCGAGCCCATAGTCTCGGCAGTATTCTCTTAGTTCATCTGTATCCCCGGCACTAGGAACCCCATAAATTGAAACGAATCTGAGGAAAGCTATGGTGGTGGTGCGATTGTTGCCGTCGACAATGACGGGGCGCGCATCGTGGCTGGAGCAAATGGGATAGCTACTGGATACTGTAATGGGAACAATGGAGCACTGCTCGCTCCCCGAGCTACCAATGATGTCTTGAATCATTCCGACAACGATATCTACGCATGCAAACTCAGACCGGGCCAGCTGGTCTATGTCCACATAGCTGTATACTAGCTGCTGATCCCCTACAAATTGGACGTAACTAGCATCGCGGACAAGAGGCTGCGACAAAAACGACGACTCAAGAGCCAGCTGTGCGACTACTTCCTCCCAAACGGCCTTGCTGTGCTGCGCACCTTCGAGCTCGGGTTTCAGCTTGCTGAAAAGAAGGGCGAAAACCTCCGTCTGAGTAGCAATATCACTGCGTAGCCCACCAACAGGGTCCTTGAGGAATGAATGTATTTGGAGAAATGAGGTGACACGCGCGAGAGACCATTGACCTTGAATAGTGAAGTCTGCTAAGGCCCGGAGCCAGAAATCCAAGCTGAGGTTCCCCTCCTCACTCTCTGGTTCGTACGGTGTTACATTTTGAACAAAGTCCTTGGCATCAACCGGGAATGTGTCCGGCGTCTGACGGGCTTGCATGTCAAACGTGATAGTGCGGACTATTATCCGGGCTTGATTTCTCAAGAAATCCATGGAATCAGCCCAGTTCTCGATGACGTCGTCTGTTTTCAGCAGGCGCGCGACGACAGGGGCCATGACCTTTGGGATTCTGCGTCTTTCCAAGCACGACAACATATAAATGATTCTGGACAGCTCTAGGTTGGCATGAAGCGACTGTCTTCCGCTTGCCGCGGCAAACTGCATCTCTAAATCCCCAGCTGTGGGGTAGAGGGACATGGGATAAGATTTGAAATTGCCTTGCATAATTCTTCGAATCCTTGATTGGGCTAATGCAACAAGAGTCCAAGGTGTTGGATTTTGGATATCTTCATGGGGTGTAGCTGGGCAATCCGCATTATTGTTAGCCCCGCTTATAGTGTGATGGCCACAGGCTGATGCGTACTCCGTCGATGTATGCTCATTGCCATTCATCCAAGCATGGGATTGAGTTAAGGATTTTAGCGGCCATGAGTTGAGTCTCTGCTGCGAAGAGATCTTTTCGCTGTGAAGTACCGAGCGCAGACAGTTTGCCAGTCGGAGATATTGATCCAAGGTATTATAGGCCTGAACGGACAATCGAATTACTCTCTTTGGGTATGAAGGCCAGGAGTAAACGGGTATGACGATTCCGTGTTCTCGCCAAAGAATTTGTTGGATGGGCAACATTCCTTCTTGCTCAGGCCCGGGGGAGTCGGGTAGAGGTATGGTAGCCATCGCACCGATCATGCTGTCTGGGCATGGAAGAGGGATCCCAAGAGTTCTGCAGACAATTCTTCGTGCCAGAACCGTGAGATCATGGTTTCTGGTGATCAAGCCGCTGTATCCACCAGGCATCACTGTCTCCAAATAGGAAATAGACGTAGGCAGAGTCAGCACGGCAGAAGGACAATAAGTGCCCATCCATCCGAAGCTATGCTCCAAATGCGAATGCTTAGACTTGTTCACGACAAATGGTGACCGCGCAATAACCAATGGCTTAATGTTCTGGGCTCTGTCGCGTCGCACATGAAGAAAACCAACTCCACGCGGGGCACACATCCACTTGTGACAGTTCGCTACGTAGTATGCAGCGTTGATGTCCGTCACATCCAAGTGTATCATTCCTGGTGCGTGCGCGCCGTCAACTAGCGTGTCAATGTTCAGGCTGGAGAGCTCGCTGACAATCTCCTTGATAGGAAATATCAACCCAGATCTGCTGGGGACATGGTCTATGACTGCGAACCGCGTCCGAGGCGTGACGCTAGCAAGCACTCGCTGTAGGAGAGCATCCGGCCCAGATACCTCCAACGGAATATCGATGACAACGACACGAGCGCCATGTCGATTTGCCACATGCTCAAGTACAAGTCTAACGGAACTATAAGCATGGTTTGTGGTAATTATCTCGTCGCCACTCTCAAAGTTGAGACTCTGGATCACCACATTCATACCACTTTACTCTCAGTCAGTACTAATTTCCTCTCAAATAAAATATACAGACCCAGGAACTTACTGCGTAGCGCCAGGGGTGAACACCAAATCCGCAGAATCAGCATGTAGAAAGCTAGCCAGAGCTTTTCTGCTGGCATCCCATGACGAGACATAGTTCCGCTCAAAGAACTCATGAGGATTCTCTTCAATCCAACGCCGGATATGTTGCTGCTTTTCTACAACCATCGAAGGACAGGCGCCAAAGGCGCCATTGTCCAGATAAACGATGTCAGATCTTATCTGCCAGTCGCCGAAGCTTTCTACCATAGCGGTAGTAGTATCCAAAATGGGTTCCTCCTGGTCGAGGACACATTTATCAGATGCCTTGGACCAGGATGATTGCGTGATACAGGTCGAACTCATCGTGATTTTCATGAGAAGACGAATGTTGGCAATGTATTGCTAATCTTAGACAGGTGGTCAATAATGAGACAGGATAAATATATTGTTAATATTCTGAGAGTGTAGCACATGATGAATACCGAACTTGGCGGGGCCTTCACACACAGGACAAGAACGGGCAAATAATTATAGGCTGTTAGTAAAGAGTCCGGAAATAGTCGAACGCCATAAGTGTGATAAGTCCGGCTCGGCTTGATCAAGCTGCGATCACAAGCTGTATTGACTGCTTAATCTCTCTGCCTCACTATGCCGCAGATCATCAAGCTTCCCCCTCTCATTTCATCGCATGTTCCCTAAAAGGCTTCAGTGATCACGAGGAAAATATACATGTGTGTATTCATCTCAGCTGACCGAAACTTACCTGAGGACGCGTGTATATGGGTTATGCATCTCGTACAAGTTGGGATAGATGGGGTTGATAGCTATGGGGGGGTGGGTTGGATGTGTAAAACTCAAAAACCTGCAGGGAACTTAACGAGGTTATTGAAAACACGTTACATAAGGGCGGCGTAGGTTAAACCCCTGGAGCAACATGACGACTGGTGACTACTAATGGTATTGTACTAGGTGTTATACGTTCCTGGTTTCGGCCATGGTAAACTAGGGAGTATAACGGCTGGGAGCGTACCTAAGCAGGTCACCTAAGTCCTTGTTAGACACAGGCAATACTTCAGATGAAATGACTAAGAGTTGACTTCCCTACTTCAATACCCATGTAGGGTAGGCAACCAAAACGGCACTTGCAACTACAGTATGTAGCCTATACCACGAGGTACTTGTATTCGCAAACCGAAGCATTGTCACTGAACATTCCTTGGTAGCGTTGCAATCCCACACCACATTGTCAAATTTAGCGTGAATGTTCGCAGGTACGGCGTGCAAGGGTAGGGCAGAAATCCATGTAATCGTTCGCTTGATTGGTTGCCCAAATGGGAACCCCTCGGAGGTTACATTTAAGAGGATCAAGCCATGCGAGTCGACTTAGATCCGGACTTTAAATTTCTCAATCGCACTTAGAGATTATCAACTAGTGTCAACGACATCCACCCTGAAAGCCATTGCAACATTCTTTGTCAGATCGCAACATACTTCCTCGGCCCCCGGTTGGTATCCGATGATCCCGGGCAGAAACTCGCGTCACAGGCTCGCCAGTGTCCGTGCGGAGCTGGGAGCCAAGACTAGTTCCACCAATCCACGCGGTCTTATATGTCTACACTATTTCGAAATGGGTGAACTATACAAAGTGTCAACCCCACTCCCAACGGCATGTCTGAGGTAAATCATTGTCTATGATATTGATGGGCGGTGCTGAATGTAGGTACGATACTAGCAACTTAGCAAAGTCATTAGATATTTGGTGCGCGGTAACTATCAGGATCGTCAACACCTAACATCTTTTGGAAGTACAAATACAAAACAGCTTGGCGCCCAACTCCAGACACGGTGTCTGAGACACCTTGATGATTCAGCTTGACGTTCGGTATATACCCTGTGTCCGACTGCATGAGAGACAAGGTACCTGCCTATTATTGCAGATCCCATTCACGTTACCATCTAGGCTGCAGCTCGGAATCCAAGATTATCAAAAGTCTGGATGAGTTCAAGTAGTCATTCGCCTAAAACACAGCTCGACTCGTTTGGAAACAGTTGAAAGTTGCCACAGGTGTACAGGGTTGATCATTCTCCTACCTCGAAACGAACTCCAGGTTGCATATCAATCGACTTCCGAGTTCCGGAATCACACCCTACTGCGATACGTTAAGCCAACGTTCGATCGATCATGTGCAACACAACATCTTATCATTGTGTTACAGGCACTGCTCCTTTTGTCAACGTCACGATACTTTGGTTAGAGAAAATGAGCCACACTTTTATTACAACCACAAATCCAGGGGGTCATGCGCACTATAGTGTATTATGATCGCGTGCCATGTATTCCTCTACTTGTCAATGTTGCCACTCTTCTTTGAAATGAGGAGTGCTACTGATCGAACCATAATCATGTTGACAGTCTATGACAACTTGTCGAGTGGACTTGCTGCAGCGCTTCCACGGTGGTCAGATGCCCTCACACGGCTATCAATTTACACTCTGATTCGTAGCGGAAGACCCAGATTTGAATACGGGAACTTACAATAGCTTCCGTGTAAGTCATCTCATGCGATTATGTCACGCAAGGTTAAATAGCCATTGGAACCATCAACTGGCTCTTGACGAAGGGTATCAGCTTCGTCAACAAGGGAACCCACTATCTGAAATTAAATCAAGTCAACTATTCTGTCTCAAATAGAATACATCGCAAAATTTGGTCAACTCTTGAATCTAGATTGGAAACTCTACCTCGTCCCTATTCGATAAAAAGCTCTTGTCACAACTTGGAATCTTTACAATGCTTCTCTTTAAAACCGTTCTACTATTTATTTTTGCCATACTGGCCAATACTGCCCCTATAACGGTCTCATCGACAGACTACGAAGTTATAGTCGTGGGCGGTGGGCCTTCAGGCTTAGCGGCGCTCAGTGCTCTAGGTCGAGTTCGCCGCAATGCTTTACTGATCGATTCCGGAGAATACCGCAATGCTCCTACGCGGCTCGTCCACGATGTCATCGGTTTCGATGGTAAGCAGTTCTTCGCATCTACATAGTTCGTTGCAGGGTGGCTAACTGCGATATAGGCGTTACCCCGGCCTACTTACGCTGGGTCGCCCGGAAGCAAGTTGCTAACTACAAGACTGTTAAGACCACGAATGGCACTGTAACAAGTATTCATCCCGAGTGTAATAACACCTACTTTACGGTCTCCATGACGGCATTCGATGGCACAGTCTCATCCCTTACTGCTCGTAAGATAGTCCTCGCGACTGGCTTACGTGACCTTCTTGCTCCAACCCCTGGCCTCCATGAGAACTTTGGCAAAGGAATCTACTGGTGCCCTTGGTGTGACGGCAACGAACACGCAGACCAGCCAATGGGAATCCTTGGCTCTTTCGACCAAGCAGCCAGAGCAGCGGCGGAAGTCCAAACTCTAAACACTGATGTCATTATATTTGCCAATGGCACAGACACTCCTGAGAACCGCGAGCGCGCCGACAAGGTGTTCGCCGAAAATTCGTCTGAATATCTGGAGAGGCATAATATCAAAGTGGACAACCGTACCATCTCCCGAATTGTTCGGCTACGGGACGGTGGTGCAGATCATACCGATCCAAACATCCCCAGTATGCCTGAGTACGACCTGTTCCGGATCGACTTCAACACGGGCCCGAGTGTAGAGCGTAATACATTTTTCTATACCTTTAACGACGAGCAACGATCTTTTATTGGCGAAAGGGCTGGCGTCAAGTTGGTCAATGGTATGATGGCTGTTGGTAAGAATCCTCAAACTTGTCAACTTTCAAGGCACAGGATCTCCTTTTCGGGCCAAACAGGATCTAGATGTTTTGGAGACCTTGATATGTCACGCTCCTAATGGCAATAACTGACTCCTGTCGCAGATGACAACATGCTTACCAATGTCCCTGGCATTTACGCCGTTGGTGATGCAAACTCTGACCAACGCACGAATGTCGGACATGCACTATACACCGGCAAAAGTGCAGTGGTGCATCTGCATAGTAAGTCTACAATACCCAATCGTCGAGACAAAGAACATTATTAATCTTCCCCCCCTTTAACAGTGGAGCTCGAAAAAGAAACAAGCAGAGGCTTGACATCCCGACGCCTGTCGGGTGGGAAAGAAGAAGAGCAAGATGGAACTCGCAAAAACATCTGGAGCCAACTCAAGAGCTCCCCAACTCGCCCTATCTTCATTGACCAATATCCTCTTCACTGAAGAAACAGATCTACCGAATTTCTATATTTGAAACTCCGAACTTCATGTAGAAACGATGCACAAGGTCACATAAGCTGGTGGCAACTCTTATAGGAGTATCAAGAAATTTAATCGGCAGCTACGAATTCACTGAGGTTCCTTACACTATTTAGCTAGTGCGTCAGTGATCTGTGAGGGATGCAAGTAGCAAATAACAACACTTTAAGCCCCCATGTGCTCACTCTTTCGGGTTTGAGGAGGCCGCTTGCGTAACCAGGAGCTGTCATAAATCATAAACTGGGAAAGATACTGGTATTCAAGGGCTCCTTTCCGAGTACAGGAGCCCTCACAAGCGTACATGTAAATGTTGAGTAATCAACACAGAAACCTCCGGGACTAGAAGTTGTAGAATACGAACATGGAGTCTTTCATGACACCTCAGACCCACAAGATGAAGTGCTTTACCTAACTCTTGCCCCATGAAGTCTAGACAAGATCATTGATCTTTATTTTTGTTGTAATCTTTGCACAATCTTAGCTACCAACACTTTGATTTGACCTTTTTCAGTAATGAGTCGAAGGGAATCAATCCCTCGTCGGTATATTGGCAGAAGCAGTGACGGTGTTGGAAAAAAAAAATTAAGGGTTGCGTTTGCATGGCTTAATTCAATACGGACCGAATCTACATCTGTAGGTTCTTAGTGCCTTCAGGGGTCCGCTTAATCGCACTAATAAAGGGCATGTTCATGGTTGTTTTGCTGTAATTGTGTTAGGATTACATGGGTTAAGATGATTCTATTCAAGGGTTAGATTTTACAATGCGGCGTAGTCGCATCTTCGGGTTCTTTGGTTCTTGGCAAAAACCAGAGTAACCAAGTGACTTGAGTTTTTGCCAAGAGACCACCGCCAACGACTAGAGTGCGGCGTTGCGGCCGCACTTATCCACGAGGTCCTATAGGATTCATCCCATCCTAGGTCCAATTTATCTACCGTTATACGAATCCCACACAACGAAGACCGTAAATAACAGGTAATAGATGAGCTATACAATTCAATGAAGAAGGTAGGAGGTGCATTATACACATAGTTCGTCATGCAAAATTTAACGGGTAAGCAATGGATCCTATGCGCGGTCAAATTACGTATAGTGTGCAATGATCGTGTAGCCAATTATAGCGTCGCTTCGCGGATTATATCACTATATTCAAGTTATATGAAGGCCTTTTAATGCAATGACATTCAACAATACGAACTCAATTGAGATTGATTGATTTACCTTCCTTTTAAGAACTCCCGTACGCGAAGCCGACATCGTATGGCATACTACAATCCAACTACGTAGATGCAGGATCACACTAATAACATCCAGACTTGACGATGATTACTGTGATTACTCTTTTGGGGCGGTGAATTTTGAAGTGCAACCGTACGCATCTGAGTATAAAGTATCGTGAATTCTCAACCTTTTTCTTTGCCTAAGATCACCGGCTTCTTTCCATTTCCAACTAATAGGTACCGTCCAAATATCACCAGCAAGATGATGAAGCTATTGGCAATCCCCACCCTCCTCGCCGGAGCTGCGCAGGCCTTCCAGTTCTTGAACGACATCCCGGTCGACGCAAACTACACGGCAGGAACTGATTACGTGATCGAATGGGCAGTTGAAAACAGAACCGATACATTCAGCCTCGAACTGTACACGTTTTTGACCGACCCAATTTACGTGGGGCCTTCCACCGGGCCATTTGGGTTTCCGATCTACGATTATAACGATACTACTACTATCCTCAACCGTAAGTATCAAGCATGTTCATCTTTGGCCTATAGCCTGATGTATAGCTAACTGTTGTAACCGTTACTAGCCGCTGCGAAATACTCCGACGGGAAATTCGTATGGCACATCGATCTTATTGATGGCCGCGAGGGCGCGGACTGGTATTACCGCTTTGGGGCACAATTGGCCAGCGTTGGCGAGGTGGCCGATTATGCTCGCTCTTTCCATGTCGTAGCCGCATAGTCTCGTTCATAAATGTGTGTTTGAGTGCTCGACATAGCCTATTTTGTGAAAATGGGTATCTGCATGGTGAAATCTAGATGGATCTATCGACCCTGACTAAGATGGCTGCAGATGAAGGAACATGTCAGAGATGCATGGATTCTTGCAGATTCTCGAGTAGCGAAACGCAAGATAGTAGCCATTGTCTTTACAATGCAAGCCTAAATAAGAAACTACAATACTACTTCGTCTCTTTCAATCTTAATGACCCAATTATTGTACACTTAGAAACTGAACTTCGTAGTAATTTGCTACGATTCTATTATGATGTTAAATCCTGAACACCGGAGGTAAAGCGGTCGTCTCTTGTACCACAGAGTTTAATCGTTTTTTTATTTTGTTTTTCTATTTATTTTCCTTACAAAATGACTAAAGTTAAAAAATGGTAACTTAGGTGTCAAATTCAAACGGACACATTTTCCTGATGTGTAATGGTATTGAAACTTGGTGTACTACGAAATTACAAACAATTGTACCGGTTTAACTAAACCCCAAAATATTTGCGGAGTTGCTACATATTAATAAAGAAGTAGATGTTGCGCATCCCACATCATAGCCAGCCCATAATCCATTTCAACCCAAGGCCAAAAGTCATCGGACTTTTTTTTTGTCGCATTTGTAGGGATCTAGCTTTCTGTGTCATCATCTTTTCCCTTGCATCGCGTGGCTGCCACTTCTCCTTCACGCCCATTGCAGTCTCAATACGACGCACGCCCTTTTCTAGATCCTCTCGCGGCAGCGCATATGTAATGCGGAACCAGCCTCGCTCTGTCTCATTGAACGCGCCTCCAATAGCCAGGGCGACGCCAGCGGAAGCGAACTTCTGCCACATCGCGGCGTCCGACTCCTTGGTCGCCGAGCTGCCGCCCAGGCGTGCCCACAAAAAGCAGCCGGCCGTTGGCCGGTAGAATGAGACATTGTGGAAGGCCAGGAAGTCACCGACGTACTCGGCTGCACGACGGAGGTCCAGCTTGTTTTTGGCAAATATGGATTCGAGGGCCAGCAGATCCGAGAAGAGACCTAGTCCAATCAAGGACGATGCGTTGGAGACCCTGAATCGGTTCAGGATCGCCAGAGCGTGGCGCAGCTCAGGATTTTGCTGCGTAATAAAAAAACCCTGTTTGGTAATATGCATCAGTGCAAGCCACACGTCGAGTAGCTTAGGTAGGGTAACATAGGGCGGGCTGGGGATTGATGCATGGTGAGGAGGAGGTGGTATTTGCTTACCAAACGAAGCCCACTGCTACCTAAATCCTTGCTTATGCCGTATATGCAATGAACTCGCGCTGGATCGACTCCCAATCGCTCCAAGTCAAATGAGAGGATAGATGTGAACGTCGTCTCGGGGGACTCGAAGATTGGCTGACTCTTCTCCGAGACTGAGAGCCCTGGAGATGATGACATGGTCGGTGACGGACCGAAAGTCGACATTCCATAGATCTCGTCGGAGATATAGTGGATGTCTTGAGCCTCGCAGAACTGCAGTATGGCTTCCATCCAAAACTTAGGGTATATGTGGCCGTAGGGGTTCTGAGGGTTGCAAACAATGATGCCCCGAATGCGGCACGGCGCGCCCTCCATCGCCTTGATGTAATGCTCGATGGCCTGTTCCTTGGTAGAGTATGACGGGGGCCTCGCGACTGGGATGAGGCGATCGTCATTTCTCAAGTTACTAGCCAGGCCGAAGCCCTCCCACATGGGTGCGTCGATGAGTAGGCCATCGTCCAAGTCACAAATGGCAAAGTCGACGCTGTCAAGGATTGCAGCGGCGCCAGCTCCCGCGACGATGTGTTCCGGTTGTACGGAAAGACGGGGAGAGAAGAACTTGTTGAGCATGGCTGCCGTGGCTTGCAGTAGTGCTGGATTTCCACCATAATTCTTCTGATAGGACAAGTGCTCGCCTTCCAAGTTGGAGTTTATGGTTTCTTTCATGATAGGGAGGATATGTGGCCGGACCAACCAATTTTCGGCTGAGTCCATCTTCACCACATCTTCTGGGTAAGGGGGCGCGGCTGGTAACGCCTTACCAAGCCAGTTCAAGCTCTTCTGGACACGACGAGAAAGCATTTTGTCTGCAAATAACGCTCATTAACGATTGAAGCGAGGTATGTTCACCAAGATTTGTTGTTATAAACTCACTAGTTTGAAACTAATGCCTATATACTTAGATTATATGTCCATTACTCATCGCCGAAGAAAATACGATACTCGGTATCAATTCCCATCTGACCGTCTGCTATCAACCTTAGAGGCTGGGTTCTGTGGGTGGCAAAGAACTCACACTGTGACTCCTCCATCACGAGTCCTCAAACTGCTGAGTAGCTTATCTGGCACCGGGAGCAGAATTGACAAGGTATCTCATCGGTAGCCAAGCTTGAAGCCCATAACGCACGTCAGAGGCCGGGGAGTAGTAGACGGGTGATAGACAGAGAATCTCTGTGAATATTGTTGATGACTCGGTAGATCATGAGATCCCTCACGATACGAGTTAGTGGGCGCGTCTATCATTCCTCATCCACGTTCAGTGGCACATACCCCAGCATTGTCGGCGCGTTTTAGCGGAACTATACCACATGACGCGTAAAAGGAGGACACCACCAATGGAAGGGGTGTAGTAATAGTGTCTAGTTTTGAGGGTCACCGGAGCCGGTATGGGGAACATGACGGCCGTGTTGGTTGTGTTGGGTAGGATACCTGTCCCACTGACGGAAGTGGAAGAACAAGTTCTTCCTAGGTGTGAGATATCGAGATGGCCTGTAGCATCATTCGAGACCGTCAATGCCAAGATCGGATCATGCAGTCCGAGTTCATAGGATTTTCGCCCCGTCCCTTGACGCCACACCTTCGCTCAACATCCTGATTCCGATCCACGGTTCCATACGACCCAAGACTAGTTATGGACTCATATGACACCCTCTCATATAATGTGGTACCTTCCAATGAGTTAAGTCAAGTGAGTATGAGTAACTTGATGAACACGGATATACAGCTCAACAGAAATATCACACCACTAGATGAGATGAAGGTACAAGACGCTTACAATAATTAACTAAGTTTAATTAAACCTAAAGCTATATCTTGGTCTATTTGTCTACCTGGATTCTTGTGGCGTCTATTGAAGGAGTTGTCTCTTGTAAGTAATAAATGTTATTGTTCCTATGTGACGTATCTAGGAGTTTGGATTTTGATACTATCCAACTATATGCTGCTTTGAACTTAGCCCACCGAGGGAACTCAGTGGCCACTCCCGTTATTCAACCTAATTATCTCAAACTAGTTCTATCAGGTGAGTGTGATGTGGGCCAAATTCCGTCTGTCTGAAAGAGGTGAGGTTAATGATTATGCAAGAAGGACCGGACCGAGTCCTACTATTGGCACTGCCGGGGCCAGCTACAGTACAGATTCGCCTGGTTACTCGGTTGTATTGGTACTTAGCGAGGAAATGTACCGATACATGGCGCCAATTTACCCCTTCACCTTACACAAGCGACGGGGTAGAGTTCCTTGGCGGGCCGGCCCGTTAAGCGGTCACTAGCCAGGCATGTATATGTAAGGTAGTATTCAAGACCCGCACTGTACTGTCACAGCCACACACCCTCCAGGCACCAGGGACCCGCTAGGTCAGGCACAGACAGCGAGGTCCACCAGGTACGGGATTCAGCCGGGGGCCTTACGGAAGCGCCCATGTAACCTCCGGACCACCCACACCTCCGTGCTCCGTATATGCCTGCTTTGGAATGCAGTTCAGCTGCTTAACCTTGGCCTGCACAGGAATAAGCACTTGGCACCTTCAAGTGCCGCGGTACACCGATGATTTCTACAATTAAATGGTTGCACTCAATTGCTACAATTGGCATGGGTTCGGGCTGATGCGAGGCCCGGTGAGCAGCCAATTGTATCCGAGTTCGGCCCCTGAAGTTCTCGATCTAATGTTTGCAGCCAGAAGCGACAGCATCGTAGGACTTCAAAGGCTGATCATCCGCTCAGTTTTCTTATGATCCACTTGATAGTGGTGTGCCACTCGAATACGCCTGAAGTCGTAATATTATGACAAAGTGAGTGGTGACTAGTCATCAGCAGATTTCATGTGTGGACTCCTTTTCGAAGGGGAGCCTAGAGTATAGTTGAGAGGAGGCTGTAAATATTTTGATCTAATGGGTACTTTGGGGTTTTTTACTCATACTGTGTCGCTTCCAATGTACCTATGTTAGATATCAGTTACTTGCGGCTCAATGGAACAAAAGACACGGCAGTGAAGCCGGACGGGGCTCATATCGCCAGCATGACCACTCTATAACACTAAAGCACAAGTGAACATCACAGCAGCGATTGAATAACCTAGTGTAAGTCACGATGCCCACCAAAACTTCAATGAGAGTTTGGTCACGCTTCCGATCTCGCCATTTGTTGTACTTCAGGGAGCATTACATGCGGCAAATAGTCAGTTTGATTTAGAATCATAAGTCTATAGAATACCTATTTGAAAGCTAGACTGATGACAGTGAAAGTAGGCTCTTGGCTTGTCTGTCCTTAGTGCTTGTGATCTTTCTTTTTAAGACTTGATTTACTTAGAATACACTTTTCTTCCAAAGACCAATCATGTCAAAAAGCTCTAGTAACCGGTCAGCCTCTCCTAGAAGGGCCAGCGATAGTAGCTACGCATCTGAGCGCACACCACTGCTGCGTTCAAGCGCCGACTCAGATGTCGAAAGTGCTTCTTCTACTCTCGTCGATTCCGAGTTGAATTCGGAAGATGCAGATAGCGAGAGAACTATCATTTGCAAGGAGCCTTCGTTTGCATGGCTGGCTGTGGTTATGAGCACGGCGTGGTTTGGTGTCTTTCTCGGTGCCGCTGATACCACTGTCATAGCGACTCTATCTGGCCCAATCTCGAGCGAGTTCAACTCTCTAAGACTGCTATCGTGGCTTGCTACGGCATATCTCATCTCCAATGCCGCCAGCCAGCCAATATCAGGTCGTCTCACGGATATTTTTGGCCGTGGCCCTGGCCTGGTCTTTGCCAACCTTGCCTTCAGTCTCGGCAACCTCATCTGCGCACTCGCCACAAGTCAACAAGCCATAATACTTGGACGTCTCATCGCAGGCATTGGCGGCGGCGGTCTAATGAGTATCCCGACATTCCTAGCTTCCGACCTCATCCCCCTTCGTAAGCGGGGTGTCGTTGGCGGGATCGCGAATATCTGGTATGGTTGCGGCACCATGGTGGGTGCTGTCTTCGGCGGCTATCTAAATGATCATTCCACTATGGGCTGGCGTTTAGCCTTCTTGATCCAGGTGCCTCCATCTGTCATCTCAGCTATAATCGTCTACTTCATGGTCAGGGTGCCACCGAAACAGTCTGACAAGTCCTATCTAAAACGCATTGACTTCGGCGGCGTCTTCCTGACTTCCTCATTTCTGGCTTTGTTGGTACTGGGTCTCAGTTTCGGGGGCAACATTGTCCCCTGGACGCATCCTCTGCCACCGACTGCAATCTTGCTTTCCATTGGAGTTTTCATTGCACTTTTTCACTGGGAACGCACCGCGGCCCAACCCATTATTCCTGTCAAGCTCTTGTACAATCGCACCGTTCTCGCGTCTTGCCTGTCCAGCATATTCTGCTCCGCTATTGCCTTGACTAGCGTTTTCTACATACCGCTTTATCTACAGGTGCGAGGTGATTCGTCCACGGCTGCTGGGTTAAAGATTTTACCCGTGTCTCTCGGAACAACAGCTGGCGCACTCGTTACGGGATATCTGATGAAGAAAACTGGCAAATATGTCGGGCTAGTAATAAGCTGCATACTTGCTTTGACCTTCGGAATCGGCATGTTAACATTCCAAAACGAAAACTCCTCGGCGTGGTTGACCTCTGTCGCATTCCTCATTGTGGGCGGAGGCTATACCGCTGTGTTCGGTATTACTCAAGTAGCGTGTCTTGCAGCAGTAGATCATACACAGCAAGCAGTCGTCACTTCTTGTACTTGTAAGCATCTTGGAATTACTCTAACTAGTTTCATATCTCCCATTCTTTTCGATAAGGTCTAACAGATGTGCATAGATCTTGCCAGAAGCCTCGGAGGCACTATTGGTATAACTATCGCCTCAGTCGTCTACCAGAGCACTCTACGGACTGGTCTATGGGAACGGTTCGGAGACCAATCAAATGCTGCAGAGAGAATCCAGCGAATTCTGGATGATCTAGCAGAACTGGCCAATCTTCCAAACGAATGGATTGAAGGGGTGATTAAGTCGTTCATGGGTGCTTTCTTACATGTTTGGCTGATGATGTTCGCCTGGGCAGTCCTGGCTCTGATTTGCATCTCACCAATAAAGCAACATCAGCTCCATGTGACATTGGAAAGGAAATAACAAGTTTAAGAAGTTTTGCCACTGGGAAATGGTATGTTTACAAGGTTGTGTCAGTTTCGTGCTTGCGTTGTTATTTTAGGGAGTGTTAATAATAAACTTTCAATCTGGTTCCCGGAATACTTCAAAAGTCTACCTACTTTATTTAATCATTTCCATCCTATTTCTCTGATTTCATACGGGATTATGCGTTCACTCTTATAGAAATGCTAGCCACTTGACTTTGTGATGTAATAAGCGAAGCGAATAAATCTTGCGTCAATGTTTCAGCTTAGTCCACATCTTTTGTTGGCTTTTAGACTTTGTTTCTTGTATTCCATGTGATATATTGGCTGCTATACCACATCAATGTCGATGTTGGGGATCATATCACCAATCGCCGCTTTTGCCTAGGCGCGACTTGCTTAGTACGAAGTAAGACCTGCAACGGGCCAGCCATCACTGTTCCGGAAGCCTACAAGATTAGGCGGGTATGGAGGCGAAGCAGGAAAAAGTTCGTTTGAGAACGGCTGCTTTTGGCTATGATGGATCTTCTAGGGTATTTTCTTCATGTATGGATCCGAACAGATCCCTGCTAGCAAGGGATCGTACTAACTCTAGTCTAAGTGATCTGTAGTATAAATAGCATTTCTTTGTAACTAAAACTTTATAGTTAGATCATCTGAATACACTAATAGTGATCCTATATGGAGAGTATACCGGCTCACTTCCTTTATATGATCGCAGACCCATATATCCGCGAGAGGAGGACACTCTTGATCCTCTTTCCTGCTTACGAGGTTAGCAGATTATTGCCATATGGCGGCTTATCCATGTTGAAGAAAGCGAAACACAATCGTAACTGCGTTGGTATCGAAGAAGCGATTGATGCTGCTATCCAAAACACTTAGTTTTTTGTTGAGTTCCCTATTGATTATCTAATGATTCATTTAATCTGTTGGTATTATATGTGTTATACAATTCCCTATCTGTATTGATTTTACTAATCTCTACTTATGTGTAATAGCTAGATTACCTTCTTGGTCAGAGTTTGCAGAGTACCCAGGGCTGTTCCAGTACATACCTGTACTTTGTATTGAAGTTCAAATAAATAGGAATTTGACCTGAATGGAAAGATTGATTGTTTTCTCCTACCTTCACATATGGTGTGTGAGGTAGGGGACATCTGAGTACCCAGGTACCTTATGCGCTACACCCATTACATGCATATATAAGTAGACCACTCAAGCGGGCCAAATCGTTCTATGCAATTATAGAGTGTGGGTCATTCTTTACATGTACATAATACTTAGAATCAGAATACATAACACAACAAAGTAACAACTTAGCAAACAACACTCAGACTCAGCTTTACGCAAGAGTTATAGTCTTTTTATACACCTTCAGATCTTAACCCGTCCGTTCCATATTGGAAAGTAATACAGCAAAGCCCAATAGTGGATGCACCAGGGTCACTCCCGCCTAACACGGCTCTCGCTGGCCTATTGACCTGTCACACTATCAAAATGTCTTCTTCGTCCGAGAATCATCCTTCTGGGCGGTCGATGCGCCGCCTCGTGGATTTCTTCGATCCTACAACCAGAGGCCCTGATTCCCACGGTCGCACACTTGACCAGATCTTAGAGTGGAGCGACGACAAGCTAGAGAGCCAACACAACTACATCCAAACAGTGTTCCCTCTTCCCGAAGAATCTGTATTTAGTTTTCACGCTCCCGTGGTCGATGAAGAAACAATGCTCATCTTCGCCCGATCGCCCGAGCTCAAGAGCAACCTACTGCGCGCACTGAAGCGCATGCTCGCATTTTACGGATTCGACGCTGAAGATAAAGAGGGCTCGAACCTACGACTCACCATCACGCCCAAAGAAAACTGTCAGCCCGGTTTCGCACATTGGGTAGTGCGCATGGATCACAACCACCTCCGCATCACCCGCATTATTCGTAGCCTGCGAATCCTCGGCCTCGAGGGCGCGGCAGAGGACTTCTACGATGCGTTTATCGCTGTTTGCAAGGTTCGGGGCAGGGTCGGCTCCAGTAGCATCGCTTTCTGGACTCGTGCTTTGAAAAACCCACTATCTCACGCTCCTGATGGCTCAGAGGTAGCTTGGCTAGAAAAATATTGAAGATGGTGTCCTTCACGAGCACAATCCAGGAGTGGCCCGGCTCTTCAAAACGGTTGGGCAAGGGAAGAGCCTGATATGACTTTAATGAAGATTCACTATGACCTGATGATAGAATTTGCAAGCTTGCAAAGTAGATTCTGTCTGACGTTAGGGATAGGATTAGAATTTCGACAGAAAGGAGAAACTAGATCAACAAGTCGGGTTTCTGGGGCTCGTCACATATGATTTCCGTAGACAAGATATCAAAAACAAAACCTATCTACACAGTATATGCAAGGTTTTGACTTAATAATCACATTTGGCCTCTAGACCATGAAGGATCCTAGGGGACCTTCTAGCAAAGACCGAATCCCTTTTCAAATCGCCTGAAAACTGTATTCTATACCCGTCAACTGATAATAATGTGCACCATGAATGATTTCGGCCACTGTAAAGCCATATCAAGCAAAATGTATCAGACTCATCTCATTGGCATCTTTCACTAAGCCCTAACTAACCCAGAATCAGTAATACTCTTGCAATAACGCCTGATATCATGAAACCATGCGCTTCAACACCGGTAAGATCCTTCATACTATCGTCTCACTAGAGATACCATGGTATTTAGAGATATAAGACGCGCAGCTTCGGCTTTACCCAGGTATGCCATATAAATTTCCCCTCTTTCGGACATGGCTTTGGGGATTATGTGGCACATAGAAGATGCAAGACCCGCCATTTATCCTGAGAATAGTTGTATTTAAAGATACCGAAAGGGTTCCATATCCAAGCGAGTTTTCAAATCTCGATAGGGCTTTTATTACAGTTTTAACTGTACGCATATATGGGGGGCTGGAGACGTCAAGGCAGCCAGTCCGATAGCGTTCCGCCTTTTGTTCTTTATCAATAGCAATATCAAAGAAACACGATCTAATAGCCATGAGGATAGCCAAGCGTGTCCCTAGCCGAGTCACGCAGAACTTCAGGTATGAAGCATGTACTACCATTAAGCCAAATAGTAGTCTCAAATTTCTGTGCTTCTTTTCCCTTTAAACAGCGCGAAACACCTCACATATATTAACTGTAATTCTTCTTTCTCAGTCGCACGATAATAAGACAGTTATTCTCCTCCTAGAACCTATCTCTTGGAGCAACAAACTGTTGATGTCATGTCACGTTTGACTTGTAAGCTATTTCATGGACTTTCCTGTCTCATGTGAATTCTACCTACAAGTAGGAGACACTACATACAACGTACAGAGACCGATTTCTCCTTCGCCGAGGTTACTAATAAGAACTTCGTCTCCAAAATAGCATTCCGAAACTCCTGGGGTGGGTTCATAACATTGGAACCTTGGAATCCCTGAGCACACGCCTGGGTTTGGTTTAAGGTCATCTGTGTTAAGTCCACTATTCCCGCCAATGTGATGAACGCCGAGACTGGAGTACAGGGGGTTTTGGACTTAAATACGTTAAATCCGATAAGTGAAGCAGTCTACACGGGAGTCTAGGTCGTTTCTTTTCGATAATTAGAAACAAGCAATGAATGAATACGGATAAAATGGGGGGAAATTGGGGAGTGTCAATGTGACAGGAAATCGATACGAGTTTATCATATAATTACTCTCGAGAGCCCTGTGAATATCGACTACCGACTTGCCCAAACCTAATAAGACACTCTACACACTTAACATCCACAAACCGTCATGGCCGAAGTAGTGAAACCTGCAAAGTCCTTGACTTGGCTGATAACAGGCTCATCTTCAGGATTCGGGTTAGCATTGACGCGTCTAGCGCAGGCAAAGGGCCATAACGTAATCGCGACTTCGCGTAACCCAAGCCGAACTCCGGAGCTCGTGAACGAGGTCGTCGGGCGCGGTGGCCGTTGGATTCAGCTGGATTTAGAGGATTTAGAGTCTGGTAAGATCATAGCCGATATCGAAGCAAGCGGAACTCCTATCGATGTCCTAATTAACACTGCCGCGATGGCTGTTTCGGGACCGCTGGAGTCGATTACAGAGGCCGAGGTCCGGCGGCAGATGGATGTCAATTTCTTCGGCCCTTACCGGCTCGTCAGAGCCGTAACGCCATATATGCGGAAACGCCGGTCGGGCATGATTGTGAATTTCAGCAGCGGCGCTGGATTAGAAGCTATGCATTCTCTCGGTGTGTACGGGGCTTCCAAAGCAGCGTTGGACGGTAAGTACTAGATTTTACCCGAATTACATTTAGCAGAACAGGGATGAAAGGTGTTGACTTCGAAACGCAGATATGACAAAAGTCTTGCATAAAGAGCTGGAGCCGTTCAATGTGCGAGTTTTACTAGTGTATCTCGGAACCTTCAACACACCCATGGCTAGTTCTGTACAAGCCGTCGCGGCGCCACTGGACCCAGATTATGGGGGTACACAGACGGAGAGACTGTTCAATATGCTGAGCAAGGGAGACTTCGCTTTGCCGGGCGACCACCTCAAAGCTTGCGAGGCAATCTATAGTGTAATCATGGAAGAGGGCTTTGCTAAGGATCTCGGGAAAGAGATTATGATACCGCTTGGAATCGACTTGGCGAATACAGTAAAGCTCACTCAAGATCGGCTGAAGCATATGATGAATGTGTTTGGAGATATCTGCCATAACGTGAATGTGGACAATGGACCGCAAGCATCATGGTAGTGCGGGGGAATACGCTGTGAGCGCAGTGTCGCGATACATGCACTCCTTAAGTCGTTATGAGCTGATAAGCAATGAAAACCAGAAGAATCTCGGTAAAAAACTCTTCTAGATTGATTCCTTCATGTTGCATTTTCGGTGATAGTCCCTGGAGTAAAAGCATAGTCGATATATCAACTATGCTGAGTATATGCTTCTTGTTGTAGTCTATTTGTGATATCTTGAGATCATTGAAAGTGAGCCTCCATTAGTTTCGTTGGTGAAAAGGTAACTCTCATAAAAATTATGATAAGTTGCTGACGACACTCGATGCTAATGATGATGTTGATGAAGTGATCGCCGGCATCGGATTGGACGACAGATTGAACTAACCTGATATGAGGCCGACGTCTACCCACATCACACTCCGGCGAAGTTTTCTCTCCATTTCACTCTACTCTCTATCTCTAAATAAGTTCAACATCCTAAGTGTTGGATAACAATGAAAAGACAATGACCAATCACCAAGTTACTACGAACTGCCTGATCGTCTGAGAAACCCCGTGTGACATATGTTGTAAAATAAATAATAGTCAGCACAAAATGTCAGATATCCAGTCGTTTTGCCGATTCAGCGACTTCCCAACCGAAATCCGACTTCTTATCTGGGAGCACCATTTTGACTCGTACTTCAAGTCTCCCCTTATTCATACTCTCAATGGAGGTTTCCTCTCATGGGACACAGGCCAACTAGAACCACTATCATCTCTGCGCTCAATTACTAGTAGAGGACGGCTACTAAAGTAAGTACAAGGAAAGCTTCCACGCGCCCGAAAGTGTTTCCTCATCAGATTGAAGCTCATTTTTCCATTTGGTATTGATAACCGTATGGTAATTAGGAGCTTAGCGGATCGCTACGATTGGCACGCGCGAGATGTGCCAATATTGCAATGGAAAACAGTGATACAGGATCTCTCGCCTGTTTCGGGAAAGATATATTCAGCACATCGTGGTGTCAGGTCTATTTGGCCGAGGGTGCATCCATTGATCAATCACGAAGCGTTCGACGTGGCGCGTGCTCGCTGCAAGCGCTACGATGTCATTGATCTCTGGCTTGACAACTCGACCTTGAATATCAGTCAACCGTGCCTGGCGAATGTGGCGACTGACGTTTTCCGCATTGACCCAAGCATAGCTAAGATGATGATGGGACTCAACGCCACATACTGGCTAGCTCGCATCCGCCGACTGGCCATAGGACCATTAGAACTTGGCGGAAGCCTTGACGTTGTCTCGATGCTGCGCATTCTGGAACACACCCAGGATCTGGACGAAATCTATATCTTGCTGTCGCCTAAGTTCATCGAGTCCCAGATGGATTCTCGGGATATGCACGCCAACGGAGCTGGGATTGGGATTTCCATGGTCACCACTATCGATGCAGCAGAGCTTTATGGCAGCAAGATGAGGGAGTTGGGCAGTCCTGCGTCTGATATTGACTATGTTACGGGTGACTCGGACTGTGCTGCAGCTTTACAGAACATGGTTAACAAGCTGAGACAAAGATACAGTGAGGCGAAGATTACGTACGGATGCCTGGATATGTGACCATCTGCAGAAGAAGTCAAGTTAAGGGCTTCACCGTATGTTGGAGAGTCTGCCTGTCAAGGGTGCCAAGTCGCTCGTTCCCTCCAAAGCCACAGCCCCTTAAAGACGCAGATAGCAGGGTTTCTTGTTACTCCAGACAGAGACTGCCGAATACCTACCCCAAGACCGAATGGTGCATTCCAACGTGGCAGGCAACCGGCTGCATCCTGTAGATAGACGCACGGCGTATTATAACCGGCGAAACGTCAACACGTGTGAGGAAGTCATATGTCCGTACGGCACGGGAAGGGAATGGTTCAGGGGAAGTATAAGCAGCATGCTGCAGATGTGATGGCGAGTGCTGTATCGACACAATTGGCCAACGAGAAGAGCAAAGAGGAAGCAATTGACGAATCATCGACCCCAATCCCACTTTGAGGGTTCTATAGCGCTAGGTGGTTATACCTAACCCCTCCCATACCCCGACGCCCCCCGCCCCCGCCCTGCTAGGTACCTGATAATGATCGCTACGTTATCCCTACCCGTTCTGTTACAGCAGGTCTCCAGAACAGCTATCGGGGGAGCGTCCTACTGGACAATCAACAAGGAAAGATGCACGCGGGATTTGCAAAGCCTGGAACTGGAAATCATTAGCTACGGTGAACTATGATAAGCGAGCAGGCGATTGTGCCCGACTCCCTCCAACTGCCTTCATCCTTGCAACGTGCACCCGACACAGTACTGTGTCACTAACCTACCCTACCTAAACCTCCCTACTCCATCTACCCGATCCTAAGGTAGGTATTGTAGATAACAACCCCAGGTACATACGACAGGTAGCATCGGCAAACTTGCAACGACGTCTTAGGTAGCTGTCTAGTGAGCCTAGTGAGTCTAGTGTACGTCTCACAACATCTCTTGGGTATGACCGACTTTGATCTGATTTAAGTAACCTAGCTACTTAAGTACCTTAGGTAGGTACAAAACCAGGTTCAATCAAGGCCACCCCCGCCTATTTCTTCTCCCTTCTTATACTACTTCCCTTCGCTTCCCCCCCCACACGTGTTCCTATCCCCAACTTCTTTTCTATCTTCGCTTCGCTTCGTGTCCTCTTCGTCCTTATTCTATCATCGTGACTCAATTCGCAATTCGCTGCAACATATTCTCGACATCGTTGCGTCACTTGCTTGTGTCTGCCGCTTTCAAGCATTGCCGTCTCCGGCATCTCCACTCCTTCAAATCGGCATCTTGCCGCCATCGCGCAGTACACAGCACTACTGTGGCATATTACTTATCCTTGTTTAGTTCGCTGAGCACTAGTTGAAGCTCTATTCGCAACTGCCCTTCTTGGTCCTGTCGTCATAATTCGTTGTCTGTCTCGGATCTGTCTCTTTGACCGACTTCTCTCTTGAGATTCGAACCAGCCTTCTCTTACTCGAGTCGAGCGCGTGCGTGTGCGTGTGCGTGTAAGTCTTCTGTACGATAAGACAATTTCTAACCTGGAACTGGACCCCGGGACGCGGTCGTCATTCCAATCTAAACCGTTGCCCCGTTCGGTGGGCCATTCTTACCGATCTATTCTCACTATTTGGTCACAAGTTGCTATTCACTGCTAGACTAGCCTACTTGAGATCATCCATTGTAGTGAAAAGTGTGCAGGAAAAGAAATAGCTGGAAGAACTAAGAGCATAGTCAGAATCAGGAATTGCACCGATTTGCGGCCGTGAAACCGCACTTTTCTTCTTCACCCCTCGTTTACTCGATTTATAGCTGAATACATAAGAATCGCATCGTCCTACACACGGTTTACCCCTCCGGCGCAACACGTCATCTATATAGTCCTAGTCAAACCCCAGTCTCTACATTGAGGGGGGAGTCTATCTAACCCCGTCGCGACGGAATATAGAAAGTGAAGCCCATACAGTCACAAGAAAAGTCACGGAAAAACTAAGACCAACAATGATGCATAATCAACCTCCGCCGATGGCCAACAGCCAACCCCCCGTGCCCATCTCCATCACGATCTGCGGTGATGGCGGCTGCGGTAAGTCGTCCATCACGCTACGTCTTGTGCGCTCGCAATGGACGTCCGAATACGACCCCACCATCGAGGACAGCTATAGCATCACGCGGCGCATCGACGGGACGACATACCACCTCAGCCTGACGGACACGGCCGGCCAGGAGGAGTACCGGGGCATGTGGGCCTCGTCGAACCTTGGCGCCGACGCCTTTCTGCTTGTCTATGACATTACATCCGCGGACAGCCTCGATGCCCTGAGCTACTTCAACGAGTTAATCGACATGGAGGCCGAGACGCGGCTCGATAACGCAGCGCGCGCGCGACGGGCCGGCGTGGCAGCTAGCAGCGGCGGTGGGTTTGATCATGGCGGCGGGCGCGTTGTCCCTCCCATCAAGATCGTCGCTGGTAATAAGTGCGATCTGCAAGAGTCGCGGCAGGTCTCGGCCGCGCAGGGCCTCGAGTGGGCGCGCAGGCGCGGATGCGGCTTCATGGAGACGAGTGCCCGGCTTGAGGTCAACATCGAAGAGACATTTGCGTTGATCGTTCGCCGCGTCGTCGAGTCCCGGCGGCTCGCAACGATGGGCGTCCTCGATAACCCCGAGATGGACCGTCGTGGCGTCACGAAACCACTTACGCCGCTGGGCGATGAACGAGA
Organism: Xylaria flabelliformis; assembly: GCA_007182795.1. Taxonomy (NCBI): domain Eukaryota; kingdom Fungi; phylum Ascomycota; class Sordariomycetes; order Xylariales; family Xylariaceae; genus Xylaria; species Xylaria flabelliformis. The sequence goes on from VFLP01000053.1 coordinate 121,845, forward strand.
TGATGGTCCCGACGAGAAAAGGGGCGTCGGTGTTCGGGGTCCGAGGTTCGATGGATCTATTGGACGGAGAGGTGGTGATGGCTTTTGGAGAAGCTTGCGGTGTTGGTAGGTTTGGCTGATGCGACGATGAGAAAGATGATTTTATGTGTACGAGAAGTTACGATGACGACAATAAGGGATATCGGCCATCAGCCTCGCGGTTGATGGTTCCGGCGATCTAGGGAAAGGGGGATAGAAGCTCGAATGGCACTGGTAGGAAACGTGGAACACTACTATCGCCATACGAGCGCTGAGCCGAGCGGGAATGGTTTTTCTTTTCAGCGTAGTTTTTGATTGGTGGGCTTTGGCACATTATATCCTGGGGAATACATCGGCGTTTCGATGGGTTGAGGAGTAGTTGGGCTCTCAATGGTCTTTTCCCCGAGTATCTGTCTCATGTCGGAGACGGGTATTTTGTTTTTAAGAATTTCAAACGCGCATGATTTTTCCTACTATTCATTAATACTTCCTCTTGCTGCTGGCGCACTTGCCATTGAATATGTGCATTGATTTGATCTGTCGAGGTCCAGGATATCGGTCTTATGTAGGATAATCACCGTGATGGGTAGGGAGTTAGTTTCCAAATTCTGAAATAGTTTAAGTGATTATTATTTCTTGACCAAACGCTTTGGCTCTGCGTAGCTTTTCCCTATAAGCCTTTAAACTTCTCCATTATTGCTGCAGCACCAAAATTACTAGCTATGGTTACATGTAGCTAAGCACCCTCAACATGAAAGACTAAATTACAGCCGGCGTCCGAATCAAACTAATTAAAAAAGTATGTCGTAGAAGTTCAAATGTGATCATCATAATCCTTCCCAAACATCACCGTGTATACATCTGCGTATATTCATATCACTCCCATTCGAGAGGATTCGCCTAGTCAAATGTCACTGTAAAGAGGCAAATACGAAATAGCACCGCAATCATAGCGTCGTCATGATGCCCCAGACAAGCACGAGCGCCGCGACGAGGTTTTCAATGCCGAATGTCGTATCGGGGCCTGTAGAAACAGCGACGTTTGGGCCTCCTCCCCCACCGCCACTATTCCACGTCGTGTTGCGGTAGCTACCCGTTACGGCTGAGGCGAATCCATTCCCGGGCGGAATGGAAGCAGGAATGGGTTCCACGTGCACTGTCTTGACAACGGTAGTAGTGATAGCGTGCGTGGTCGTCATGCCCACGGTACAGGCGGCGTCTCCCTGGCTACACGATGTGATAGCGTAAGCTGTCGTCGTCGGGTAGGCGGTTGTGATTACTGTTATCTGCTCTGCCTCATCCGCGTCCTGCCCGTGTCCCGCGATTCCAGTCTCGAAAGCAACAGGTATGCTAATCTCAACTATGGGCGGTATGTCGTCGGTCTCGATCTCGACAATAGGAGATGTGAAAACTGGCGCATTGAGTTCCTGGACGAACGTGACTCCGCCGACGGCAGTGAGGCTTGGTATCTCGCCGCGATCCGGACAATACGTCGTGAGGATCGTCTCCAAACGCGTGGTGACCTTGTCTCGCAGTGGACAGTCTTTTACTGTTTCAGGGCATGCTGTCACCGTGTACATAACAGTGCGGGTGATGGTGCCTGTGACTGTCGACATGAAGCCTCCCGGTGCATTGTCTCGGTGTGCCGTTGGGGAGGCATTTGGATCCGCGTCAGTACCAATGGCGGGACTCTGCGTGATACCTGCTCCCCCACCATTGGTCCCTTGGCCTCCGGTGTTGATATTTGGGCGAGGCGAGGTACTGGGAGAAGAAATAGGCGTGATTTGGGAAGTAGTGGACAGAGCAGAAGTTAAGACTGAAGATAGAGTTCCGGGAGAGGATGGCGCAAGACGTTGAGAGCTGGACGGAATGGATAGGGTAACAGTGATTGTATCGGTGATTGAATCAGTGGCTGAACCAGTGATTGAATTAGTGGTCGAGTCGGTGGTCGAATCAGTGGTTGAAGCAGTAGTCGAAGAAGTAGTCGAAGAAGTAGTCGAAGAAGTAGTCGAAGAAGTAGTCGAACCAGTTGTCGAATCGGTGGTTGGTGCAGTGGTTGAAGTAGTGGTTGAAGTAGTGGTTGAAGCAGTAGTCGAAGCAGTAGTCGAAGCAGTAGTCGAAGCAGTGGTCGAACTAGTAGTGGTTGAACTCGGAGGCGCGGGCGACGCGTCAAGAACTACTGCGCATGACCCTGGGATGTTCGCCGCAGCATCTGGCTCGTCTGATACGGCCACAATGTTTAATTGATCATCCCCACAAGAAAGTCGATTGGACATGAAGAGGGCACGATTCGTCTGATCGAATGCGACTATTGGAAGTGGTAAGTTAGTTCTCAGTATATCATTATACGATTCAACAGCGAAAAGAAGAAGTACTATGGTCCGGCCCACGGCTTATAACAATGTCTAGAACGAAACTCACCGTAAGCGCCCCTCAAAAATGAATCTCCCAATATGAAAGTTCCGACATCGTTGCTGAACCAGGCACCAAGGAGACAGTCGCCGCCGTTATTCCATATGAAATCTCTGTATGCAATATTGATCGTTACGGTCCCGTTTTCGGTGAGGATCTCAAAATCGACGGTGCCGCTTTGGTTTTGATACGCACAGTCGACGTGATACCCACCAGCACCGTCAGACGTAGCACCCGGGAACTGCGCTGCAAGTTTGCTAACGAGTGATTCGGGCAGTAAGGAGAGTGTTGTGCCCGAGTCGACGATCAAGGGAAGGGGTAAGCTGGAGTCTGCTAAGGATGTCGATGAGTCGGCTCCAGGAGCGCGGTGCGCGAGTCCGTTGAGTGTTATCTTGTAATGCCTATTCATATCAGAGGGGCCGCCGCGTACAGATGATGGTAGGGGTAGCGGACTTACGGATCAGATGGATCTGTGGGAACCTTCTGTAGCATGCCAGCGTAGCTGTTCGTATCAACACCACCAAATGTCATTTCGCCCGTGATGGCAGCTATTCCACAAGTCAGCCAGTATACAGCAAATAGACATCCTTACTCGGGACCATGCCGGTAGTAGTATTGAATCTTCGCTCACGTACCGCCTGGACTAGATTGTCTGCCAAGATTCATGCTGAATAGCCTTGTGTTCGTGTGCCCCTGAGTCTCCAGTGATTCAACAACGAGAGGGTAGTTGATGAACCCATTATCCCCATGACCAAGCCCCATGATTCCGAACCAAACAAGTTCTGACGAGTTCGCCACGCCAAACTGTTGATTTTCAATTTTCGTACCTATGACAGTACAGTTCCGTTAGCAAGCATTTCGTGAAGTTTAGGTTTGCCGTTCATTCTCTCCTTCTCTGCGGCCGAAGGTGTTCCATCACACTTGTATCACCCTTCGGCTGCCTCCGACAGACTCTGGCCTTGGATATTTTATCAAGCTAATTCGATTCAAATTAAAAGTCAGGATCAGTTAACTTACCAGATATGTAAATATCATCTTTGTAATAAGGACCCTTGGCTTGACCAGACCCATACTTGATAGAAAATCCATCACTGTCTACCCTCTGGCTGGTCGGCGATAGCGAAGGGTCGTAGTGACCGAAGGCTTGGCAGTACTCAGGTACGTTCGACGTTGAACAATTCGGGTTAACCCACATCTCAAATGAGCCCGTATCTATAAGCAAGTTTACAACCTGCCCACCGTTGCCGATCGTCACTGTGTATCTTGTCAGTTTCATTCCATTGGCTGACTGCTCTCTAGTATCTTAGTGATTATGCCAAAGGCCGATTACGTTTCTCCTACTTCTTCCAATCCGGATCGTTGGACTAGACAAGTGGCGCAGCCGAGTCGCAGAGCACTAAGTAGGATGAAGAAACAAGGGCGTGGTACAGGAACGTAGTGATTAAGAAAGGGGTGTTGAAATCATACACTCAGCCAGATACGCAGCCCCATATACCCCAAAAATCTCAGTCTTGAAAAGTCTCTTCGCTATACTAGGCGTCGCGATGCCTCTGTGATTGACGCGCTTCAGGGGAATAGTAAGGACCTGTCCCGGATGCTTGAGTGAATTCGCGTTGTCTACAGTAGTTGCCCCTGCGGTATACGTGGCATTACTACCTGCGACCCCAGTAGCGAACACTGAAAATAGTACTCCTAGCAGTGCAAAGACACGCCATCCTATCGAGTTTGAAAGGGGCATGAGAAGCGGCGGTATCTCAGATCGTATCGAAAAAAGTCGGGCGAAATGAAAATGCACAAAGGGCGGTGCAACTTAGGAAGTATGAGATAACAAGAAGAGAAGGGCAGAAAGAAAAGGACAGGATATGGGGTGTGTGGTTCAAGGCATCGTGACGCGCATAGAGACGGAATGGGGGAAAACGAACCAGACGACGGATATAGGGCATGTAAGAATGAAGGGATTATCTAGAGAGCAGTCTATATGAGATAGATCAGAGACAATATTGCTGTGCTTTGAGACACTGGATGTATGAGTTTAATAGCAGATCAGTCACTTTCTTATAGCGTTCATTCCAGTGGACCGGCCGAATTTCGATTCCTGATTCTTGATTCTGATTTCTGCCCGAACCTTTTGCTTCCAACGAGAATTTTCCATTGTTATGTTCTGCTGCAATGGAGTGTTATGAGACCGTGCTGCTCCCAGGTATCTCGCTCTCAACTAGGTTCGTAACTAAAGTTGCTATGTTGTGCAGAGGTTCTTCCATTAGAATCAACCAATGAAGAATCCTAGTGGGATGGTGTTCAGATCCAAACGCTAAATTTCCGACCAAAGACATCGGCCGGGTTTAACTCTTCTAATGGTTTTGGGGCAACTGTGTTCTCGAGTGTTATTTTTCTATTATATGATCTTTCGTATTCGAATTTGAGATCAAGCTGGAAATTCGCGAACAAGCCATCTACCTGTATCAAATGGATTCGAGAACTGACTGCTCCCACTCTTGTACCCAACCTTTTTCGCCGATGACACCTTAATTATCATGCGCTGAAACACAAACAAATCCTGCCTTTCGCATACGCCTTGGCTGTGAGCCGCTTCAAATGACAATTGTAACACATGTATCATGAGCCAGTGTTCGATTGGACCCAGTCACGCCAGTGCTTGTATTCTGGATACTGCAATGATTCCTTCTTGCCCTGGTATCGAACGACTTTCAAATCAATGTCTTGCCACCTGTCTTTTCGACCAACCCAGCCGGCCTTTCGCATGAGGCTCAACAAAGTGTCCTCTTTGGACCATTCCTGCTCAACCGCCACGTCGGGGAGGTATGTAGCACCGTATCGTCGGCCGCGTTCGACGAAGCTGATTCGTATCCCGTGAGTGCCGAGCTCCCAATCCATGGCGTCGTCGCAATCTTCGAAGTCGGTCAAAAGTGTGACGGCTGCCTCTAGCGATGGCAGCTCCCGTTTTGAGATGGGGTCAAACCGCATGTCGTGGATTGCGGAGGTAATGGCATAGGAAGAGAGACCATCTTCCAGCTCCTGCGCCTCAAACGTCCCAATGCACCCACGAAGCGATGTGTGTCCCGATGCCGAGACCGTGTTCCATGTTACAAAGAGGGGAGACTCGGTGATGATGGGATGCTCCGTGGGCAAAGACGAGGTGGATGTTGCGGGTGTGTCGTTGTTCAGCGAGAGCGTCGAGCCCGAAGACGGTGTAGACGGGTTGCTTGCTGAAGCGGAGCTGTCGGCAACACGGCGAAGAGCAGGCAGTTGTTTCTTAGACACAGTGTCGGCATCCTTGCAGTACTTTTCCCACGACTCCTGCACCTCGGTGAGGGTCATGGCCTTGCGGCTTTCGAGGTGGGCAGCCAGCGACTCGAAGCAGTAGAGACAATGTGAGACGGTCGCCATTGTTCCCTGCTCTGTGGCTCTGTGGCTCTGTGGGTGAGGTGCACGAAGGGCGAAGGGCGAAGGGAGAAGGGACAAGGGATAAGCCGGGCCGGACGAGACGAGGGCTGGGGTTAAGGGTAATGGTGAAAGAGGTCGGAAGGGAGAGAAAGTCAAAAGGCGGCTAAGAAAAGGTAAAGAAGCAGAAAAGGGTCATCGTAGCCGTCACGGGCCATCGGGACGTTAGATATGCAGATAGATAGCCCTGATAGATAGGTAGGTGCCTACGAGTCGGGTAGATCGTCAACCCCGCTCTAATTGGAGGCAGTAGTAGCCGAATACAGGTAACTGCCTGCATAAATGGCTTGCAGCAGCCCGTATTAGCGCGTTTACCAGCCTTGCTTATTACCCCGCTATTGGGCTGAGCCTAAGCCCACCACCTAAACGAACGACCCAATGGCACTGTGACTAACTGTCATGTCCAATTGTGTTCTGCGCTTAGCTGAATTGAGAGAACACTACCAGATTTGCCATGAGAGTCTCATATACGCAAGTGTTTCCTTTATCAGCCACCGGCGATGACCTCTCCCCTCCCGCCTGGTAATCCAGATAAATCTTCGTAATAGCTCGGACTCATACCAGCCTGTCCTCTAGCATCTGAGTTGAAAGGACCTTTGACAGCACCTCGGAAATGTTTTTGTACATTGGTGCGGAAGACTTGAACCGGATCCGTACCCTCTTGTTGGCAGATCCATGAAAGCCATCTATGGCCAGTGGAGACGTGGGTTACCTCGTCATTGTGGATGATCGTCATTACGTCGACGCTTTCCATATCCCCAGCCGCGCGGAACTTCTCGATTGTCAGGGGATTGATGTCTAGGCCACGGGCCTCGTGGACGAGAGCGATGACACTTATCCTCGCTCGAAGATCGTGCGCTGTCATGGTGGCAGACTCCCACAGCCCATGATGCACCGGTAGCGCCCCGAAATGGCTCCCTAATTCTTCCAGCCGAGCCCGTAGGAGAGAAAAATGTTTGGCCTCGTCATTAGCCACTTTGAGCCAGTCGTAGTAAAAGGTCCTGGGCAAGTCTTGAGAACCTGAATCTGGAGTTGCAGTGGTTTGGAACGTAGCAAATCTCACGCATACATCAATAGCCAGATCAATTGCCCATTGCTCAATGTTTGCAAGCGCGTGCAGCATGGTAATCCTACTCTTCAGGCTTCCGCCTTTGCCGGCTTTTGGCATCTTGCCCGGTTTCACCTCCCGAAGATCCTGTCTTGGAGGTTCGTCAGGGGGGTTGCCGACACCAATGCTCATAGGCGTCGATGATTGCTCCTTCGTAGCAAATAAGGAGAAGAGGTGAGTAGTGAGCTCAATCTTGTGTTCCGGATTCGAAGAATTAAGGATAAGAATACACCAATCGATCAAGGTAGCATCATCACTAAGATAAGTGGGTGAACCCGTGGCTCTTTCTCGTGGGCCATGCTTGAATTTGACCCTCTCACTGACAGCTTGGATAGCAGATAGACGCACATCTTGTGCTTCGGCGAGCCACAACAGCACTCGACCATTCTGTAGACGAACAGGAAAGGTACAGGCTTTGACACCAAAACTAGACTCACCCGTATCAAGATTAAAATCGTAGGCATGCCATGGACAGCTGCTTGGAGTTAGTCATCGTCATTTGGAGCATATTTTGTGAGGGTTTAGGAAATCTGTTGTCCTGGACAAGAAAAAAGATCCTAGAATTGCTTACGATGCGATATAAGAAGAATCTTCAATGTCTATATGCGCATCAGCCATCGGGCCGCCGGCATGGGGACACTCAGCCACTGTATAACGAAGTTAGTTACCCATTATGGCCACATGATAGGAAAGGGTTTTAGAAGCCCTTGGGCACACATTGTCCCGAAAAGAAAGCCTCATACTCTAAAAGTTGATAAAACAAGCAGAAAATGGTTCCGAGAATTTCTTACCCATGGCATAATACACCCAATCATGACTCCCGAGGGCAGTCGAGACGCCTGGTTGACTAATGGGAGGCAAGCGAAAAAGTATGAGCCGCTGGCCATTAGATAACCTGATTGCATACCGCGAATGGATAAGCGACTCGGCCGGGCCGATATCAATAGTCGACATCTCGAAGTCACTCTCTCTCAATACTCTTCCCATGTAACGGTGACACAAAGTGGTGTCGCCAATTCTACTCGCATCCAAGGGCGCCAACGCCCGCAAAGTAGCAATGACTTCAAGAATTGCGCGACCTCAACGAGTCGAATGTGGCGAATTCCACCTGCAACTAACTCAGGTTACTAGTACGCCGACCCACATGCATACATGTAAAATGCCTTATACCTTATATGTTCAATAAATTCGTTAAACCGCGTTTCTATCTTGAATCGTAGAATATGCGCAACTTGGGTTATATCTCGCCTTGTGCCAAATTCTAGCATACCTATGGAGGTTTTCCACAACTAAACCTTCAAGCTAACACATTCCGTAAACAATGGAGGTTTGGACTTACAACGACACTGTGGGCACTGTACAGAGCCATCATCGATACATATCTATGTCTCTGCATGTTGGATACTAGAATACTTTCTAATATCAGGTTCATTTTTGGGTTGTTTCAAACATTGCATGTCCCATACACCGCCAGCGTAATGTTTTGACCAAATTCAGCTTTACTCGCACGCCTACGTATCGCATGTAAATGGCGGTTTCGGCTCAATCAAATTGTAGCACGTCTGTCATCCCAAAATGCACCTCCCCGGCATCGTCATCATCAAAAGTAGTAGAGACGCGTTGGTCCAGCCACCCTGCGTGTTACAGCTTGGCATCAAAACAAGAGAACCCTAACCCCATGCCAAGCATCTGTAACGCGGAACTGTCGAAAGCCGGCCGACGCGGAGTCTAGGCCTCGGTTCTCCTGAATGTCGGTTATGGGATGATCGACGCGATTCGTTTGTAGCTGCGCGCAAAAGCTTGCTGGGCAGGCCGATAAACATGGGATGGCGTTACAGATCTCGTCTCAGACCCCGGTTCCCGCACCTCCCGACGCGGCTCTGCACCGTGAAACCTAATGGATCCGCCCTTGAACATCTCTGTTTCGTCCCTTGATAACTATGTAAACATGGCGGTGGCAGCCAATCAGAAGTTCGGATATATCAGGTTTCTGTATGTTTATTCAATAGAGCCCATGGCACTGGTATAGCCAAGCTTCGAATCATCCCAGTTTTTTTGACAGTATCGAGATCCCCCAGCTGTAAAATTAAACGAACACTCTCGGATGTGTCTCAGGAGAGCTCACCATCGTCGAAGATCAGTATGGCGCAGCGCCTAGTAATCAAAACCCCTTTCGTGCTGGTAAACACGAATCAGCCAAATCATAGATCCAGTAGATGCTCGCATGATCATACAAAAGGCCTCCATCCCGCTCGATGCCAAGGTTAGAAATTATCTCATTCATCCGTTCTTCTGCACACGTTTCTGTCATTTCCTGTTGTTCAAACCTTCACTTCGATATAAATATATTTGTACCTGCTCGTCGCCGGCCGACCAATATCCTTCTTTCAGCTTCGAGGCATTCAAACCAAACATCAGTCAAAATGAAGTACACCGTCGCTATCTTTGCTCTCTTCACCGTTGCCATGGGCCAGTTCGGTATGGATATGATGTTCCCACTTGACGCTATTCAGCTAACCATGCCACAGTCAAGGTACCCCGTCAAGCTGGTGGTGTCCAAGTCCAAGGCGCCGCCATGAGTACAAAGGACGGACAGGTCGTGCCGTTTGATTCAGCCAATGTCTACAAAGCCGCAAGCGACGCTGCCAAATAAGCAACCAATGAAAACCCACCTCGCTGAGAGAACTCGGAGGATAAACTGCTTTGACGAGCAATAAACCGTCATGGGCTCCGCTTCTACTCCATTAGAAAACGCCGACACGGAGGCGACTACACCAATATAGAGACATAGCAGGGTATTGATAATATGACTATTGGCACGAGGTCGTGAATAGCCGACAAGTATCAACTTTCAACAATGCATCAAAAAATTCGATGATAATAATAGAATTCCATATCGAACAGTTGATCCCCGATAGCTTTACGTGTTTCTCCAAAATGTTTGAACAAATTGCTAAATCATACTGTTGCATATGATAGCATTTACCTCAGAGATTTGCTGTCTAAGTGTACTGTAAATGACCTAGCTTATGCTGATGGAAGCGGCAAATATGTGTTCTGAATTGAGTCATAGCTTAAAAGAAGTAGGTCAAACTGGTTGGCCTCCTATGCCCAATAGATACAGTCCACAGTGAAGTTGGACTTACACACTCATATGGACACTAAATATTTTCATCGCACGTTTCCCCATGACCACGTTCAAAAACCGAGTATGCAACGCCAAGCTGAAGTAATATGCCCCCAGGTAGAAACGCCGTGTATAATCAATATGAAAGACGGCGCATTGAGTAAGTCCCAGACTTTCAGGGAATGGTAGTAAATTTTTGTAAAAAAGTTGCGGGTATCACAAATCTCTCCTGCGCTTCTTGATGTCCAGCTCTATATCTTCAAGTCCCTCGACCCGTTCGATCCGCGGTGGACTTCTCCGCCCGCTCCGGCTATCCGAATCGCTGTCGCCAAGCAGAGCCTGCTGACTCTCACTGGCTGATCGCTTCCGCGTCGCGACCGCTTTGTTCGCGTAGTGGTCTTCCTCTTCATGCGCTTCGGGGACACTATTGAGACTTGTACCGCGCTGCAATGTCTCCTCGGGGGGCGTCGTGAGCGTGACGATGGGGCTGCCGTTGGTGCCACCGAGGATAGCCTCATAGCTCACCTGTCGCCCGATGGAGCTGACCCGCGGCCGCGAGGCATGACCCGCAGGCACTGCGCCCGAGCTGACTACTTCACCCCTGGTGTTGGTCTTGATCGGCTCGGCTGGCGAGGGTAGATCGCCGAATCCGAACTCGTCGCCCAAGGCGCGCTTTATGTCGTTTTGAAGCGAGTTCTGGCTCGCCCGGTGAGCCAGGTAATTTTCGAATTGGGTGTCTCGCTTGTGATCGTAAATGGTATAAGGCTCTTGCGCTACATCCAACGCTGGCGAGGGATGAGGCGATACACTCGCGTTTCGGCTAAGTGAAAGCGAGATGCGGCGGCTGCCTAGTGAGATTGATCGGCCACGCGTTTGCGGTTCGCCACCCGTTACCACTGTAGTCGTGCCTAGAGGCTGGTTTGTCGGGTCGTATGGGGTGGGTGGGTTAAGGTGTAAAGACGATCTATCTTCGATGCCCTCCTCGAGTGGAGCGAACCCGAAAGCCTTGTGGTTACCGGGTAGGTGATAGTCGTCATAATTCAAGAGGCGACGATATATTATGGCAGCATAGATCAACGGAATAATAGTGAAGAATCTGGTGGTTGCATTAGCATGGTCGTTCTCGTAAAGAGGAGAAGGAGAGGCAGAAAGAAGCTCACATGAGAGCGACGTCGAGGCCGAGTCCTATTAACGAATACTGTTTGTCGGTCCTTTGGACGTAAATTACAATGTCCAGCGCCAAAACAACACTGGACAGCACAAGATTCAAAATGCAACCAAATAGCACTACAAAGGAGTCAGCCATCACCATATTAAGCTTGATCTGAGGGTTCCTGAATTCCGAGAATTACTCACACGGCATAGGGGTCAACACTTCGGCTATAAATCGAGCTATCGAGATACAAGTTACGATGAGCGACAACAGCGAGAACGCTATGTTCGCGACTTCCCACCTGTAATGCCTGTTAGCCATTTAATCCTCTTTTGCAATACCCAGACAAGCCACCAAGCCGCTCGAGAAGTCACGAGTACTTACACAAATTCAACCACGGGTACATTTCCCATGCTTTCCTCTTCCTCCCAAATTGTGACCGTGTGTGATAGGCGATAAGAGAACAGCCCCATCACACTCAGCAGAATAAGAATTTGGATGATCCAACATGGCAGCATCACTCTTTTCCTCCACCCAGCCCGACTGAAGTGAGCATTGTCGCGATGTGATCCCAGCATCCTCTAGTGTGTGTCGCCTACCAGGTCTCTGTGCTTTCAATCTGTTCCCACGAGGTGTTGATGCCGCCCAAGTAAGTTCTTCGGGCTATTCAAGAATAGAAACGAGGCGTCAGACCGCGATGACGAGTCGATAATTATAATTCTCAATAACCTCTGTATCTCTTGATCGTGTGTATCTTTGGTCATAACATGGTCCTCGTCATCATCACAATTAACCGCATCGACTATCTCGCAAGGCAGGAGGAGTGGTGGCGGGGAGTTTACTTGTCAACAAGACGAAACAAAAGCTACGAACGAGTGGCGAGCGGGGAGGCTTCTCTATAAAGTGACCAGACTCGTTCGATAACTTCAGAGACTAGGTGCAGGTGGCTGCATAGCCTCCCCACTAAGGCGATTATCGTCGCTCCACCGATGTTGTGATTCGAAGTGTAAGACAGCATCGCAAACATGGACCAGCGGCGTCATTTGGTTGGTTGGGATGATTTGCAAGACTAGTCTGCGGGTAAGCCGAGTCCTGGCGCCGGAAACTCGAAGAGGGATAGTCGACTAACTGCCGAAATTGTGCTCGAGCCAAGTGATACTATGAAGCAGTCTCGAGAACGTGGATTTCTCCCCAGTGATACCAAGATTGTGTATGCCTTGGCTGAAGACCCAGCAACTCCATCCGCTTCTATCACGATATTGACAACTCACTGTCATGAGTATTTGCTTCCAAGGTCCGTTCTGCCTCCACTGCTACTTCGGCTGGGGTAATTTAGTGCTACGATCTAATATAAAATCGTCTAATAGCGTGCGCCCACACTATGTTTCAACAATGATAAAGTCCTGACCTAAGCCCCGTAGGGAGCTTGCCTGCGGCTGAGCGTGTAAGCTGAATGTCCGGTGAAGCGACCCCTGCTAGCATGGACCCCAGATGTTAGGGCTGATCGCTCTTGTCTTAGGTCCCAACAGCTTGATCTGGCAGCTACAACTCAGTCATTCTCAGTTCAAACATCGTCCGACATACAAATAGATTCGCAGACTTATACAGTTGCTGTTGGTTTTCCTGTTCCTGGCTTCCAACATGATCTCTGGTGCTTACACTGATTGCCTACGTGTAGACGATCTCACTAATTGTCGTACGTTGAGTGGGACGGCGAAGGACAATTAATCGAACTAACAATACGGTGCGACTTGTAAGCCGAGGCTTGCTATGCGATGCCCGATCCTACGGGATTGGGTGTCATTTAGGATACCTAACTTCCAGCATCTTATGGGGTATGTTGCATCGATGTGAGCTTGTGGCCCAGCGCGGCATAGAGATGTGTGGCATTCTACTATTTTCTAGAATCCCAACTACTGACAATCTCGAAGTCTTCTGTCCATTCTACGTATCCAGATAGTCGAGACTAACGCGTGTCGAGGTCCTTCGCCCTACACGTGTCGCCTCATCTACGGAGTACCCAAACCCTACATTATGCCTGCTCACCTATAAGGGTCTAATTATAGAATGGCCGGGGTTTTCGCCCTGGGCCCTTCCAGAAAAAGAGTCCTAGTACCTATAATCGCACTAAAATTGCTTCAGTTAACCGTTTCGGAATACAAGATCTCACCGGCAGTCTCGTCCAAGCTCTTAAGCGCTAGAAGTTAGATTGCACAAAATATAAATAGACTTCTAATTTAGTTATGCAAATTTTGTCCATTCTGAGAGATCAATTCGGCATTGCGACTTAGAAGTAAAATACCCAGCAGCTCGCAGATCCATATATCAGTAAAACGGTAAATAACCGTCGGATAGAAGCATTATTACAGATCTACTTAGGTGTGTTTTGTGCGGCCCCGCCATTCCGCTTTTTAAACTCAATCTGTCAAGCTACCATTTGTCACTGTTCCATCCCGATAGACTTGTTCAGCCCTACAGTTCTAATTTAGGCATCAGTGCCATTTCTTGCCCTCCCAATAGTGATCTTCTGGGTCGAAGGTAAGGGTCTGCATTCACTGAGAATTGAAACAGAAAGGCATCGCAGTCACAAAGCCCAAACTAGCCACTGACGATAGATTTGCAAACTGTGCACTGAGATCCAGTCCCGAGCACTCTCTGAAGTACCAGTCATCAGTCTCGAAGATAATTTCAAAGAAAAGCAAAGCGAGTTGACACAAATTTACCAACGCCCCGGCGCCGTGAGGTATTCTCAAACATCCGCAATCATATTCCCATTGGAACACCCGTCCCTCGTTCGCTGGCCATCCCCCGTTCCCATTGCCTTCAGATTGTTTATCACGCGATCAGACACGACAGCTAACCCAGACAAAAACCCAGATACTGCATTCTTGCCAACTAAACCATATCTTATCTACTATTTGCAGATCCTTGCGCGCGATCATGCATGACGATTCCGAATTTGCACCAAACCACATTCTTCCCACGCGATCTCCCCCCTGACGATCTCCGTCCATATACACAGCATCGTAAATAAATAAAACCCATAGATACGCCAATCGCCTCAGCATAAGAATCCCATGCCCACGATAATCGGCGGCGTCTCGATCAGACGATTAGTTTACAATCTCACATTAGCCACCATTATAAACTACGTAAATGATGCTCTCAGCACGTCATCAATCCCTTATAGCAATCCTGAAAGCTACATCATTTCATGCTGCTACTCACTGCGCAACTCCAGCCCCAAGCCTTGTTCATGTATCCCGGTGCCAGCGCATCTTGATATCATACCTTAGTCTATTCAACATATTTTCCTGCTCGAAAGACGTACCCCTTAACGTAAATCTCGAATGATATTAGTCAGGGTGGCATCTTACCTTTTTATTGATAATCAGAAGACAATGTCTATGAAAAAACGTCCCCTTGGCATTCCTCCACCCTTCATATTCAAACATCTCGGACTTTAGTTAGAATGTGTTAGCGGTAGATAGCTCAGAAATACACATATAGCAAGGCATTGACTCTACCGCCAGAACACACATATCATCTAAAGTAATTTGATCTATGAGCTGCACATACAATAACTGCTCAGCTCACATGTCACTCAAAGTTGAACGCATGAAGTTAGTAATACATTGGAGTCTTCCATTATCTATCTAACTAGTATCTGATTTTGAGAGTATCATAGGAGTAGTACCTCAGATTTGAACTCTAGACTGTTGACTCGAAATCCAGATGAGTTGATAATGACAAGTGCTCCAGGAAAGAAATGAAGAAAAAGAACAACGCGTTGGCAGAAAGAGAAACAAACCACCATCATGCCGAAACTGGTGAAGGGTTCTGATGCCTACTGGATAGAGAATAACGCAACGCAAAAGTGGAAAACCGGTGAAGCAAGGTGCCTTAGCAAGCCTGAAGAATCTGTTCGAGGTGATACAATGAGGTTACCAGAGAGCTTGAACCGAGAGATAAGTGACCGGAGTGTGTGAGATGAAGCGCAGGACTACATATACCACATCGTAGTGTTCATGAAGGCAATGCGATCGGCTGGTATGCCTGGAGAGCTCATGGGTAATAAATGGGCTGGCTCGCTCAGTTTTCCGTGGTCGGAGTAAACCTCGGAGGCGTGTTTAGCCTGAGGGTGGCCTTCTTTGCCGCCGATGGTATTGTCTTCTTTCTGGCTTGAATGGATGTTTTCATGAGCTTTAGCGCGATTCGAGGCTACGTGCGCATAGTACACTGCTGGATGTAGCGACACTGGTGTTGTCGAACGAGCATACTGGTAGCATTGTTCGTAAATCATTTTCTGTAGCTTGTCGGGGGTTACGTTGGCATCGTCGTAAATTACTTGATAATGAACTGGTCGAGCTGTGCCTTGGATAGCTACATGTGAGCATAGGTAGAAGTCAAAATGGTGAGGGTGAGTGGCGTCACGCTCTACTAGAGTTCCCGGCAGCGGATTCGCATTTCTATCACCACTGGACGGGTCACCTGGTCGAGGAAAGAAGCGAATATGATGTCGCTTCGTAGCAATGACTGCTGTAATCTTCGGAGCTCCAGCATTACATTCCCGGAAAATTCGGCGGATTTCGTTAAGTTCTGTTTCAATGACCGCCTGAAATTGGCCTTCGTCAATACCGTCTCGAAAGTAATACACATGCTGAGGTGCGGTCTTGTGTATACCGATCCAATGTTTTAACAACCGAGGAAACATTCCGTGACAAGTCGTCGATTGTAAAACTTCCGCTCGCCAGCCATTGACTTCACAGGCTGCTGCATACCGGGTAGCGTTCTTATCCATCGAAACAGTCATGGCCGCCATTGATGGAGCATTACTGCCAGGGGCAGCATGGGAAACATCGACGCCTATCATCATCGTAGGGACTGAGAAGAAAGGACTTCCCTGGCCGGGACCAGCAACTCTACAAGTAACACCGCCCAATTTCGCATTTACTTTCATAGCCACGTTGCTCATATATTGAGCGTTGGCCTTTTTGACGTGACCACCTTGCAGAACCTGAGATGGGGCGACAAAGCGACAATCCATGTTCTTCTTGATCCGTTCATATACAAGAGCGTTCTTGTCTCGAACGACGAAGAACACCATCTGTGGGAAGTTCTTGAAATGGGCTCCAATCTTGTTCCAGCCCTCGTTGCAGATGTCACCATAGTCGCCGACATGGAAAGGCACCTGGATGCAATAGAGGGGTGCTGTAATGTTGGCTCCATGGTTTCTGTAAGTCTGTGTAAACTTCGAAGCAAACGCTTGTGCTTCCTGCATTGTGCAGGCATTTCCGCAGACTACCAAGCCCCATGCCTGTATTGGCTTCTGGTTAGGTTCGAGGAATCGTTTACCACGTAAATCCCAGCGTCCCGACATTCCAGGATTATGTTTGGCGTTCGCAGCAAATGCGATCTCTGGATTCTTCAACAGACGAGCGCTGGTCGTTTGCATCTCGCGGGATACCTTCATACCGAATGCGGCCAGGTATGGGTCATTGGCATAATTGAGGTATTGCACGCCTTGCATGATATCAGCCATGCGTTCCTTTGGACGTGTAACTGCGAATTTGATCATGGATGCAGTCTATGGCCTGTTAGTCTACTACGGGTGGAATATAGCAAAACGTTGACGCCTACCTGATCAGGACTGAGTTTAAATGGATATCGTTGGAAATCATCCACATTGCACAACTCCATCGG
This sequence comes from Xylaria flabelliformis, assembly GCA_007182795.1. Taxonomy (NCBI): domain Eukaryota; kingdom Fungi; phylum Ascomycota; class Sordariomycetes; order Xylariales; family Xylariaceae; genus Xylaria; species Xylaria flabelliformis. The sequence goes on from VFLP01000053.1 coordinate 138,828, forward strand.
AAAGTAAGCTCCACGGGTCGACTCAATGATAGGGAGTTTGGGATGCTGCAGTCGTATATTATATGTTTCTTGATAGTGTTGCCAAACGGTAGTTTGTCGAAAACTACCATCTGGCATCTTCTTGGGGAACTCGACGTTCTGAGAATTGCCGCCTTCTTTACCATAGCACTCATCAAAAACGACGCGCTTAATGGTATATTGTTTCTTTTCGCTCATTTTCCCGCGATGCTTGACAGTGAACTTTAGTTTGTAAAGCTTCTTCAAGATAGAAAAAGCCTCTGATTGTCCAAGTACAGTCATTTTATTCCTTTGGGTCGGTATGGGCTTGAGTCTCTCACAAAACTCCGCCCAACCCACTAAAATACGTGTTAGTATGAGGTAATATCCAAAGATCAGGTATACAGTAGGTCAACATACTATCCTTCCACTCAGCCTTGTGCTCGTTGAACATGCGCAAAGCCGTCTCCGCAACAGTTAGAAGCTGCCAAAAAGCTGTATTGGCGGTATCGACATTGATCATCAGTTGATTTGCCTGGAATACTAAGTCAGAAGGAAACTTCTTGTCTGTGAATCATCGCGTCTTAAACTTACTTGACTCAGACGAGCAGCCGCGTAATATCCTTTATGTACTTCAATGACGCGACCGAGAGTCATGGCCTTTGGATTGGTCGGATAAAAATTCCGACGAATGAGAATCATCTTCTCAGATGGGCCTTGTCTCATGCAGTGGTCAATGAAGTCTGAGAAAATCAGCATATTGTCACAGACAGGGCTTGGCCAAGGTAAACATACTCATGCACTCGAGAACATGGTTATCCCACCCGATTTTGCCCTCAAGATACTGCTTCAGGTAATGAAGCTTAATGGTGGTGCTCTGTCGAACTTGCAAGTAATAGATCCCAGAGGATCCGACCTTCTGCCTGTCTGGCTTGTCTGCATCGAGATCAACGCTTACTCGGAATTCATTGTTCTTGATTTGCTTATTAGACCTTGAAAATTGTTAGTGTGGTATCAGAAATTTAGGAATATCGCCCACTAACCAAGCCAGCTTCTTGCTATCAGTTAGCCAGTTCGCGTTGGTATTGGCCCTTTGTTTCCGAGTTGCCTCAGAGTTCCAAAGCTTGTTGAATAATGCCTTGGATTCCTTTTTCGGCTCGGGACTAATTGATACCTAAAAAGAGGTGAATACAAGAGATGGTATGGATCGTAGAGTCTTCCCACTTACATCATACTGGTAGATGACAGTATCTGAGAATGACGCTGGGAAAATGTTAAGCTTCACTTGGATAGTTTTCCCCTGCGTGTTCCATCCGGGACGGCGTGTGAACCGAGTTTTGTTAGTACTCTAGTTACGCAGATGTTAGTAAGATGATCATGAAAAATATAGAATGACACGAGTCTTCATCTCTCGGGATGTTGAATAGCTATAATAAGAGCTCACCTCCAAGTACGCGTCCGCGGGTAGATCGACTCGCTTTCCAATGAGATCAACCGGACGAAGCGGGTTCTCACGCGCAGGATCATACCCCAGAGGCACAGTTCCGTGAACAGTGGCCCTGCCACTGGTAGATGCTGGTGCATGAGCAGGTCTTGGAGGTGATCCAGCTTGGGACCCTCGGCGCGAGCTAGCCTGCGAACCGACAACCGATCCACGGTGAGATCCGGCAGCAGATCCACGGGGACGGTCCGAAGCTCCATCGAGGTTCATGCCGGATACTCGTTCAGAAAGTCGTTCAATGGCAGGGTTGCGTGGAGCACCCGACTGGGTACGTTGAGTGCCAGACATTTTGAGAATGAACTGTAGTGAACTATTAGTGCGCTCTGGCGTAGAGACATTTATGACAATGAAGCGGGACTTTGATTGAAGGGAAAGTCGGAAACAGCATAGGAAGCTGGCTGGTCCACACAGGGAAAGACGGCTTGCTGGTGCAGAAAAGAAAAATTGCGATAGCAGAAAAATACCCACCAAATCAGAGTGGTCGAAGTATCTCGAGTTTTTTTATTCTGCCAATGCTATAAAATGTCAGAAAGAAAGAGTGAGAATGAGAGAGGATGTGTGTGTGTGTGTGTGTGTGTGGTGATTGGGAAGATGAGAGCACGGATGATCAATGATGGACTGATGACTGTGTTCAGCATATGTTGTAGCTTATCAACGCGACTAGTCAATGACCCGGAAAGAAGTATATGTAGTAGTCTTGTTGTCGTTATAGAAGTGGCAAAACTTTTACGTGCGATGGTAAATGAGTTGTTAAGTGATTGCAGGCGATACGGACACTGGTTACTGTAGTAGAGCAGCCGAGGCTGGAAACGAGAAGAAGACGTTGTATGAAGACGTTTGTAGTTGTGATGAGTGTTATTGAGATGGTGGAAGATGTTGCAGAGTCTGATGAAGAAAAAGGAAAATAGAAGGGTCAAGATAAACGGTAGGATCTGCTCAACAACGGCAGGAGAGGACGTAGGGCACTTACCTACTGTGAATGTCGTACTGTCAGGTCTATCAGGTCTGTCAATTGCTGTGATTACCTGTTAGTTGGTGCCGAGATGAAGTGGTGCAAGTGATTCAGAGATGGAGAAAACTTTGGAACTGAGAAGAGGTGCTGATTCCTAGAGAGCTAGGGAGATAGCTGTTCAGAACTAGAAGGAATAAGGCATTGAAAAGAGGAGATACGGAATGGAAAGTGTGAAGGACAGTACGCGGGCGAGGAGGCAATACCGATGTAGATTGCAGAATGGTAAGGTGGTATGAAGAGAGGCAGGATATTTGTGCGAGAGACAAGGCGAGTTAATCTTAACGTCAAGTGGGTAAGGAAGTCTTGTTTGATACGATTTTGGTAGTTGCATGGAGAGCACACCAAGTCTGTTTGTAGGTACCTGTGAGAAACAAACTCAGGAAAGGTGCAGTGACAATGCTGAAGGTAACAAACCCCTTGGAAATCGCCTAAGCTCTGCTGCAGATGATATGGGAAAAGAAAAGGGCTTGCTTACCTTTGCATTCGTAGCTGGCGGAAAGAATTTCGAATATCTAAGGAAAGGAAGGTTAGGGATATGTGTGAATGGGTTACGGAAGAAGAAGAAGTGTGATGACGAAAGTTGGAACGTAGAGGGGGCAGGTAGTAGGTACCTAAGGTAGGGCAGAGTGGTGCAAGAACAGGCAAGTGCCGCAGAGGCGTGAATGCTGAGGAAGTCACGTAAGGTCCTGCGCGTATCTGAGGGGGAAAAAACAAATACGTACCTTGTGAGTTCTAGCTTCAATATCGCAAGCTGGATAGTAAAGTAACGAAAGTAATCGTTCGTGGGTGAATGTGTTAGGATGTATTGCACGGGCGAAAATTGTTGATGTGTTATATCTGGGAAAGACAGAAAGGCACCAAAGCAGAGGCACTGATCTTTCTATGCTGTTAGTGTATTTGTTATATTGGTGACTGAGTCATCAAGGTTGTTGAAGATGGCAAGATGGCCTAAACCGCAAGGGATCTCTATGTAGTGACGAGGTCTCATAGAAGGAGTAGGCGGGGGGGCAGCCGCTACCTGTGATGATTTAATATGATGACAGCAGAAGGAAGACGTATCAACTGTTGTTGGGGTATCCGGTTTTGCGCAAAAGCACGTGGGATAGTTGAGAAGCAGCAGGTGTCGGTGGGTTCAAAAGTCAATGTCAAGGACTCTCCTGATGAGTATCACAGAGAAAAAATTCCATATACCTACCAGGTGCCTTTACCCGTGACGTAGTCTTGGTTTGTGGTGTTCCGAGTGTGCATGTGTCTCTAGAAAGAGAGGAAGGGAGAGTCGAGTGCGGATCGAGATGGAGAAGAAGGAGAAATAGATGTTCGAGGCAGCAATAAGCAGATTCTGTGAACTTGGCAACCTCTGAGTTGATCTGTGGCAAACAAAGAAGCAGTATATGCAGCCGAATGATGCAAGGGGAGGAGGTAATAAACAGACTAAAGCCGTGTAGCACCTGCTGGCTGCAGTGGCACCTACTGAATGAAGCAGCCTTCTTGTTAGCTGCGAAGAAACCAGGATGCCCTACCTAGGTAATCTCTATAACTGCTTATTAAAGATAGGTGTATATATCTTAATTTTCTCGGATTATTTCAAGCTGTCAAGGAAGGGTTTAGTTCTGTGAGGAAAAAGAAAGTGGTAGGCAGGAGGACTTCTACAGCCTGGGCTCGTGTACCTTACCACTTGAGGTACCTAGAGTAGGTAGGAAAGGAGCAATTCAAGTACCTAACTACTTGTCATTTGTCCACGGCATGTGTTGACACACCTACATAGGAATAGGTATCATTCATCGCGCGGTTTTATATGAACTTGATGCATGGGTTATGAACGAAAAGGATTTCATTAACATTAGGATAGGATACCAGAGTGATTTCTAAAATACACCCAATACTAACGTCTCAATTTGTGCCCGCAAGTGATAGGTACCTAGAGGTGCCTGCATGTCGTAAGCTGCAGTATGGTAACACGAAAGCGGAGATGCAGGCATACTGTTCAGGCACGCATCCGTACTGTACCTAGCCCAAGGTGTTATGCTGCACTACCTCATGAGTGTTGGCGAAGCGGGAGGATTGAGACAGTTACATATAACGCTAAATGGGAAATGCTCTCAAAAGTCGAGCAGACCGACCGTTCAGCCAGCCCATTGCTTAATCGAATACATGGGGAGAAAAAATTGAAACCAATAAAGTGAGTGGAATAACAAGGCCCTCAAGTCAGCTACTACAAACGGTGCAAAGAGGGGGCAAGGTTAGAGCCTTGGACGCTTTCCATAAGAGGTGCTGTACTAAAGGCTATGCTAAGGGGCTACAGGAGAGGTGGCGTGTGAGGACGGTACAGCGCTCTGTTCGTCTGGGTTTATGAAGGGCTCCTCGAGCTGTCTATAGATGATCAGTCTTTTCATACTCAAAAAAAAGAAGAAAAGGTGAGGAAACGTTGAGAAGAGGCAAAGAACTCTTGACCTACAATTTTGCAATGTGTATGCTGCAGTTGACTCGTAATATCTGCGACTACATTGCTTGTTCTCCATTCTACACCCATAAATCGCAAAGGTCGAGTACTTGAAGGCATAAGGTCTCTCGAACTGGCACACGTTTTCAGGAGATAGGGCGCAATAATTGCTAAGCGAGTGAGAGCTTGGAGCAAAATTGTATGTGAGTGTGTCAAATGGAATTAGTGTGTATAATGCCAGCATTTCATTCCATCTTTCTACTCTCGCTCATTTGGACAGCACAGCTTCAGTCCCTGAGTGGGCATCGTTCTTGAAAACATGTATGACAAACTATGGATTTCATCCATGACCACGCCAAGTAAGCGTTCAGACGTTTCTTACTGTATGACAAAGCTGTTGGAATTCCCATTCCCACTATGAACTCAAGCTTCAGTGCGATTGCCGGAGCCGGATATAACGAGCCATACTGAATACCTTTACGTACGTCGATGACGGATACTCGAGATTGAACAGCTGGCCTCTAAATTGCTTCATCCCAGCATTAGGTGCTAGTATCAAGTTATCTGTTCTATCTTGTGGCTTGTGAAGACAATAGTCGTGGGACACAAACACGCTGCTCTCGCATATCGGTAACACAACCGCCTTCATAGTGTACTGGCGGATCGCGCTCACGTGGCATCGGCTACTTTGGGGAGGCGAGATAGTAATGCAAACAGCCAAATGGCGATTTGAATGGATAAAAAAAGAGTTTGAAGCACCCAAACGAAATACTGACAATCATTCTTGTAGCCTTGACACATCCCACTGAGCCGCCGCCGCCACTCTCCGCTCGTGGTCTATAGGCCAAGTGGCCATATACCAAACAAGGCAGACATAACCGATACCGCTGTACACCACATATATGTGACTTCCAAAATCTTCTTCCACCGACCAGGTGTGGGAGTTTAGGTCCTGGTATATGTGAGGCAGGAAGGCAGAACGGTGAGCAGCTCTGCAAACAGCCTGTGTTGTAGTATTTATAGAGAGCGGTGATGAGATATTCTGTAGCGAGGTAGGTTATTCACAGCCGGGAATACTGTGTCACTCGAGCCGACGGCGCATAGGTACATCATTCTCCCCAGAATTCCACACCTAGTCACTATACGTAAAGCCGCCATCTATAGGCGAGAGGAGTGGAAGAATATTGTCCGGGTCCAAAAGAGGTCAATTAAGCGTAATCTCAAGATATCGAAGTGAGGAGCAGTTGGGCAACATAAGTCTTTGATTGCGTGACGACCTGAAGAACTCGTGGTATATAAGGCTTGCGAGCAATGGGGGTTGTTCAAAACAGGTGTCGCCAGAGCATTACGCAGACCTAGGCAGCGAAAGTAGAGGACCTAGCCGTACGAACACTAGCACTGCAGCACATAAGCAGGATCAAGCCATACGATGCTTTGTTGTCGATATGTTAATATCCTTAAATTTCCCAAGTTTTCGTTCGGTACACTTCACGTACCGATAAAGACAATGCAGCATACTTAAAGATGAAAACCTAGCACGTCACCTAGAAATCATCATGAACAGATGAAATCCGTGTATTGGGTATTGCATTGCATTATTAAACGACTTGGATTTTCCCTTTGAAGATTCCCTTCTCCATCACACACTCTTTCAGCGTGCAACCGGGGCTAATAGATTCCCGAGACCATAGTACTACAAAAAGTTGATACATGAACACAATACGACCATGTCGACTACTTCCACAACGCCGAAACCATGCAGAGACTGCCCATCTCCCATATGCCGTTATACTTCCGAAAATAAGTGTTGTCCGACTTGCCTTACGTTATCAATCTTTCGACCCATTAAAATATTCACACGATTGCGAGATCTGGAACTCATTATCGTTCGAATTATGCTGGATACTGCTATCTCAGCAGCGCGCATCCTACTAACTGACCAAGACCAAATTGGAAGTGCTGTTTGCCGATTGAGCATCATGATCTTCTTTCAGGCATTCGGTTAGCTAGCTATTGGGTTGAATAGTCGCAGTTGGCCGCTTCGTCGAATTGGCGGCGACTTAACCATATTCGGTTAATCCAGTCATTGATATCTCGTGTCGCTCAGGCGCTCCGTTGCGGTGTGCTCTCAACTGTGCTCAAGACTGGCGGTCGTACAATAATTCGTTATAGTAGTCCCAGCCAGCACTAGTTATTGATAGTAGGATCCGGGGTAGGGCTGGGGAGGGGTAGGGTGAGAAGCAGAATATTGAGCTGCTAAATCAGCGTAGTTGCTTGGCCAACCTGCATATGGATTGCCAGGTACTCCTTGAGGATGTTGTGAAATTGGGTTAAAGGGGCTTGGACCTGGCGCCTGATACGTGGCAGGAGGAGGCTCGTACGATCCGCTGGAGCCTGGACGGAGAGGCGAGTTTCGGTAGGTGGTCGAAGCCTGAGCAACCGCGCGGTTGGCACCTGCATATGGACTAGCAGGTCGGCCAGTAATGCCAGGCGAGTCTCTTCCTGAATATTGGTAGGGTGCGTAGTCCGACGATGCTGGGCGCGCATGTGAGCGGGATGATTGTTGATCGTTTTGCGATCGCCATTCAGAAAAGTTTGGAATATCAGTTTCACGAATGAGCTGTACCATACGCTCAGGTCTGAACCGGTGCGCATGGAAGGTATCAGCCGGAGGGATTAGCCCTAGAAGAAAGGTGATATCTCGAGGAATCGGGATTGTTGCCCCCGCGGCTGTTGTTCCACCTTGTCGGCGTTGCTGATCAAGTCGACGACCTGCAGCACCCTTCAGCGGTGAGGCTCCTCGAGCGATCTTCCGGGGCGGATTGTAATCATCCGTCTCGTCAATTTGGAATGGCCGCTTCGGTGAGTTCATGTTACCTGTGTTGACTGGCAGAAGCTGTGGTCGTGGACTCCGTTCAGCTTGCGGTACAGGTTGCGGAGTACCACGGATAGAAGACGGCACGTCTTCGACAGATTGGAGAATGGCCGTCTTCGGGCGCATTTGTTGTACAGGAGAGACAATGACCCTAGCAGTAATAGGGTTAAATCTATCTGTGGCAAATCTGGCGGCGAAAGGCGAAACATTCGACTCATCCGGAAATAGCTCAGCCATTTGTTTCTCGAGCTCTTGGACTTGAGTGAGTTCTCCATATCGGGCTTCGTAAGCGTGGAAATATGCGTAGAGTGGCTTCAGTTTAGGGGTTAATTCGACCTTTTCTTTGAATCGTTTAATTGTTTGAGAGAAAACAACTCGAGCATCTGATGAGTAAGTTAGCGACAGTAGATGTGTTCTTCAGGAAAGAGATGAAACCTACTCGTAAAGTCCCGCCTCGCATGCAAGTGCTTGAGGTATTCCACGAAGAAATGCTCAGATTCCGGAAACAGTCTCGATCCGCGTTCAAAGATTTTAGTGGCAACTGGATCTTGATAAACATCCCACTCAATGTGTGCTATCGCGATATAAACTTCACTAGTGAGGCGACCCTTTCCACGTGCCTCGGTGAAGATTCCCCGCAGACCGGTAGGTGGTGAACTTTTGCCCTGACCTTGAAATCGTCTAAACGCTCGGGCAAGAGCAATCCAAAGATACGATATCTGCTGTGATAGCATTTGGATTTGAACCGCGAAACCATCTTGCACTGCTTTGATTCTGTCTTGTTTGGGTATCGTGGAGATGGAGTTTTCCTTGATCTCCCCTTCGTCGTCGTCCTCATCTCCGCCAGTAGCAGCTGGCTCTGTTGTGATGTCCTCCTTGATTCTCGCTATTGCCGAAGACTCTTTCTCTTTCAGCTTCTTAATCATTTCGTACAACGTATCAAGGACTTTGTCGTATGGGCCCCTCACAGCTTGCGCCAAAGCAGCCTTGGCTGTTTCGTCCTCTCCGGCACGTTGGGTTAGCTCGATATAGTCAGCATGCTTGAGCGCCAGAAGAGCGCTTTCGGGATTCGCAGCAACGCCGTCAACAAGGAATGAAAGCCCCGTATCCTTTCCGTCCTTGATGATGCCGTTCTCAAAGCACCATTCTGCCGCACTAACCCACATTTCGGGCCAAAACCGCAAGGCCATGAGTGCGTGCTTGTAGACGTGCAAAATTCGTTGTTGGTAGGAGGCCAGATCTTCGGACTTAAGGACAAGCGGGTCGCCTTTCTCCCAGGCAATCCAGGCCTTCCAAAGCTTTACCTGCTCAAGAAATTCCTGATCACCCTCAAAGCCAGGGATGGGTGGCAGGCGAGGCAGAGTTGTTCTTTTAAGCCCACGCGTGATATTCTCTAAGGAAGTATTGGCACTACGAGCCGTCATGTATGCGGGAGAGCGCTCCTGCAGGTACTTCCGACCCTATGAATTGTCAGTAGCGTGATACTAGTTTGTGGCACCATTGAGCACTAACTGTCATCTTGTTTAAACCCAATTCAAACTGATCATACTCCTTCCAAAAGACATTGAGATTGGCCGTAGGAATGCAGATGGCACGTTGGTAGGCCTTGCGGAGGAGATCCATTTTCTGCTGATCTTGCCAACTTGTGCCACCTAGTTGACCAGGGCCACTCTTGATGAAAGAGATATAGTCCTGCCATATCGTTCCCGCATCTCTATCCTGGCCAATATTATTGAGCACAAAGTCGTACGCTTGGCTAACCGTTTGGCGAGCTTGGCCAGAGGGGTCGTTGAGATCGTTTCTTCGGCGTACGTAGTTCAAGTAGGCTGTCCAAAGCTGCACGTGAGGCACGGCGAAAAGAGTGCGGCCGAAGATGCCCTCCGCTTGGGCAAAGTTATCCAGGCTCAGCTCCATCTCTAGATATGCAACCCAGACCTCGGCCTAGAAGCAGTTAGCGTTGCCATATTCAGGATAGGGATGGTCATTTCTTACGGCCTGTGGAAAGATCTCAAGAAAGCGCTCATACGTGCTTCTAGTATCCTCGATCTTATGTCGACGTTTTTGTTCTTCGAGGAGCGCGAACCAGGCTTCAACGTCACCTTTTGGGTCTTCTTTAATGCGATCTTCAAGCATACCCACCACGTCAGTTGGGAGTCTGGACTTCGTATTAGTACCGCTAACCGTAGGGTGGTCCGTTCCAGGGAGGGCCCCGTTATGAGTTTGATGACGGTGCAGAATTGTGGACTCTTGCGCAGGCGTGGTCTGCTGTAACGGAGAATGAGTATACGCGCTGGGCTGTGTGTTGGTGGGAGCAGGTTTGGGAGGGTTAGAGGGAGGGGTAGGGGCATCGTCCTCGTCATCGGATGATCCCACAATGAATCCCCCGGCAGTCTTGGGCTTCTTTGCGGGACGAAACGAGGCCGTGGAAGCGCTTCGCTCTTCGGCAGCTGGGAGGGCGGGTGTTATGATGACGGACTCGGGATCGTAGGCGGTTGATGTGATCTCGACAGATTCGGGGTCGTATTCGGCAGAGTCTTCGTCGTTGTCGGCGGCGTCTTCAGAGCCATCGGACGTTACGCCGGTCGGAGCAGCAGGATACTGCTCGTCTTGGTCGCTAGAATCCATGTTTGATCCATTAGTTTCGACCTGACCTGACCATCCATTGTCGGCCCACGACGCATTGCCACTTATTTGGGTATCGGCGTTGTCCGATCCATCTGAAGCCATTGTCGCGGCCCGCAGAGCAGCGTCCTTATGAGTAGAAATGAAGCAACGCGTGAAGTCGTGGCTGATTAGAGTGATGCGGCAGTTGTTGGGATGGATCTGTGATCGTCAAAGTAGGTTGGCGACTGTTGGGTTCGTCGCGCACGATACAATGAAGAGCTAGGTTATGATGACGATGGACTTGTCTTATGGTAGTGAATCTGGGGAGGGGAGATGGCACGAGGCTTGAAATGCAAGTGGCGCGATGGAACGAGACTGTGGATGGGATGGCCAAAGAATCACAAGCAGCGCTGAAGCTGGGGAAGCTTGATCACAGGTAGCCCGAAATTTTGATCCCTGTTCATAACTTTAATTGTGAATAGACTAATGGGAAAAACAGGCCACAGCTATTCCACCGCCCCGTAGCCGTAACAACTTGTGTGGGTAGTTCGTTTTGGAGAAGTCGAGGCAGAGGCTCGCGATTTCGCAAAGAATCATCCACAAGGAAAAGTTAAGGCTGCTTTTGCCAAGTTCGAGGCGACTTGAGGACGGAGAAATCAAAGGCGAGGATGAGCGCTAGGAGAGAGTTGGGCTTAGCGCGGCTCAAAGACTGTGGGGCGTCTCTATCAGCTTTATCACCTCGCGACGTCCCCACAATAGCTTCTGTCCGCGTGCAGCGTCCCTCCAGAGCATATGCTGCCCCATATTATTAGGTACTTACCTAAATGATTATATCATCACCTGGGTACTTTGGACAAGGCATTCATTGAACAACCTTATAAAATTTAAATAGGATACTCTTTTATGCGACTGTACCACTCGGTCTGAAGAGAAGTGAATAATGTGTTGTCAATATTCTCTACTGTAGAATTACATAGTAGTAGCCCTCAGGGATTGCGATTGCAACTATCCGTAAACCAGGGGTTAAGGCCCGGATATCATGTAAATATCCTACGAAGTGGCGAATCGCATATTCAGTTACTTGTATTCATTTTGGTGTTTTCCCGACCATGATAATAGCAATATAGGCCTGAATAGGCAGGGTCAGGCGAGCAAGCTCTCGTATCGCCGCCAGGGCTAGAAGGGAAGACTAGGCTTCATTGACGCCCTAGTAGATCGTTATCACGAACGGAATGAGAAAAGTCTGCCATGGTAGCCCGATTGCGGGTTGACATCAACGAGCCGGACTAATGGCTTCGACTCTCCGACGGAAATCTTGTTGGCATCGGCCGCTTCGACCATTATAGCCATTGATTTACGCATGTTGCTCGCCTTGTGTTTCGAAAATAATGTAGAAGTTCTTCTATTGGCATAATTTTCATGAAATGTCAAGCTCTTTGGTTGTGTTAATACCTATTTCTCAAGACAAAGTGTCCAAGCAGCGGTGTTGAATCCACTGGACCGTAAGCACCTTAGCTTTGACTTGTCCTCAATGCCAGAAATAGCGCGCGGTGGTTCTCCAAGTGAATCGCAAACCAGAAAAAAAACATAATGTAATTCATAGTATTGATTTCCATAGTCCACTTTGTCGCACGTTTTTAAGACTAAGTACTGCATAATATAAATCCAATCATGCAAGTGCAAAATTTCATAGGAAGTTTCAGCTTTCGGCTCAACTATATTGACCTGATCTTGTGGCAAATCCAGATAGATGTATGAGAGCGAGTCCGAGCCTTAAATAATGTAAGGAAGAGCAAAAACGTTCGGATACAGTATAGAATCTGTAGATCTTCCGCCGGCCAATAGGGGTAGGGGCCCCTGAGAACAAGAAGAACATTTGCAATACGAAAATGACGTGGCTGCTTTGAAAATCGTACCGGCATTAAATCTTACACGTAAAAGATTGTATGCGTACAACTAACTAAAATGACTCGCCAGATTGCGTGCATAGATGTTTGAATCTAGTACAAATTCAAGCTGTGAAGTAAAATGATAGTTCATCAATGTGTTTTATCCATTCTATGTAGTTCTATACGATCCCAATCTATAACCTAGGAAAGTAATCGGTATCATTCGCTCAATAAATTATATACTCATAATGTGCATCTTTAAACTACGCTCCAGTAAGGAGCCCAGTTAGGATCAAGAACGTTCCACATGAACGGCATGCCCCGATTCAGACCATCTTTGTCAAAGGTACGGGCACGGACCTCCGTGCTGAAGGCATTCATAGAGTTCTGGAACTTGGTCGCCGCCGCGCGGACGCTGGGGTTCATCCTGCTTAGCATCGTATCGTCGGCGAACATGTACGAAATGGTCTCGTTGGTGTTCTTCCAGGCGGCGCGGTTCGCGGCGGCGTATGTCGAGACTTGCCAGACGGCACCCTCTGCTGTAGGCATGAAGGACATAATGTCCTTGACACCCTTCTTGGTGGGGATCGGCTGTCGGAAACCAGCGGGAGCAAAAGGAAGCGACGTTGTGTCGCCAATGGCACCGTTCGTGCTCATCACTACAAAACTCGGAGTCAGTTATAGCTATTTGGGGCGTGGTCTGTGAGGGTTTCAGAAGCTTCCAGACACTTTTTTGTCCCAAAAAGGAAGCATCGTCCTCTGGAAGTCACCAAAACAAGAAGAAGACTCACCTCCGTGAACGACGGCGCCGAGATAGGTCTGGTGGGTGAGGATGTCGATGAGCGTCTGCCTAGTCGTGAGGCTCTTGGGGAAATCGTACACCTTGGCCACGCCGGTCTCGCTTCGCCAGGCTTGCAGTTCGGAATCCTGTGCCACGGCTCGGTCGTTGGGATAGTAAGAGTTGACAAAGGCGGTCATGAAGTCCCGAATCGCTTCTGTGACGACGGAGGCATCCTCGTAGAAGGGGAAAGACTTCAGAGCGGGGCCATCCCGGCTGTTGATTAGACCTTGGTTTTCCAGGAATGTGCGGTAGTAGTTGCTCTGGAAATTGGCCGTTTCGCCGGAGGAGTAGACCTGGTTAGCCCAAGCGCGACCCGAGAGACTTGTCCAGGCGTAGTATTGGGGACCGGCGTTGGGAGCGGCTCCACCTTCTACACCAGCTTCCAGGAGAGGTCGAATGTTCCAGGGAGTTTTCTCAACTGTTTAGTCTGATGTTAGCCAAGTGCCAGGGAAATGTATAGTAGCAGTGGTATAGGAGTGGAGCGTACTTCGGTTAATGATAGCCAGCACGGGATGGTTGTCGCTTAAAGTTCGAATCGCAGCTAGGTACGGGGCCTCTGCTGCGGAATGGGATTGGGTTATGTGTGCCCATGTAGTATGCCAGCCGTCGTTCTGATTCATAATCAGCTTAGCAAGCATCCAGTCCGTCGGCTCGTCCTTGGGTGTGTAGACCAAGGCCGAATTTTCTCTGCCCTTTACAAGAGGTCGAATAGCAAGAGGAAGAAAGTCGCCAGATTTGGGGTGGATGTAAAAGTAGCCCTGGCATCCAGCACCAAATTTATCTGTAGGGTCGAGCTCCTTCATCTCGCTGAAGTCCTCGAGAAATAGACGACCTTGTGCCTGGAGTTGTTGAAGGGAAAGGCCAGTGATCGCGGCGGCATCGTCGACAGGGAATAGCAGGCTATCACTTGTCTTTACTCGCTTTAGTCTGTAGGGGCTGGCAGACAATCTCATCATGGAAAATAATCGATCGTCGGTAAAATTTGTTAGCATTCCTGGGAACGGGCCACCCGGAAAGGCCTTCTCCCATTGCCCGTCATAGAGATTGGCATAGTCCTCCAGTTTGTTAAGGCCGCCTTTCTGTATAGAAGTTTAGCCTCGAAATCGATGACATTCTGTCATAAAGAATGGACTTACAGCATTGATGTTCGCAAGAGCTTTTGGTCCCTCTGTATTGATATTTCCTTGTATTTCCATGATAGGAGGTAGCCATGACTCTTGGTCCTTAGCTATTGTCTTATTGGCAAGCGTTCCCGTGGGATAATAGGCAACACCCATAGGATAGTTGGAATACTGCCAGCCTTTCCGCTTGACATCTATCGCGGCTGATCTGGCTCTAGGGTTACGGTCGAGGCTTGGAACGGTGAAGGGATCATTGTTGGTAGTAGCCTCAAGACTTCTTTCTGTGAGGGCTGGAGAGGCTTGGACCGCAGAAGTCGCAAGCAAGAAGCTTGTGAGGACTGACTTGATCATCGTGTTCACTATACTTTGTCGGCGTAACTAAGAATGCTGGCGAGTGCAACAATCACAAGGTGCGCCTGCAGCAACTGATGAGTGATAGAACTCGCGGACGACTGAGACAACGAGGCCGCGGATCATAGTTATAATATACTGATTTTTTTCTACGCCCGTTTCTTCTTGCATATGTCTCTTCTTGTGCAATCTGTGCTAAGCCATACGTGGGCCCTGTCGATACAATCCATTCGAAAGTTTCGTGCTTCATTGTACGTGGTGTAATACGAATGACTGGAGTACATGGTAGAATTTGAAATCTCCATGAGCCGCCTTGAAGAAAATACCCCGTATCATCGTCTAACCGTGTAATCCTTGGCGAATGTCTAGAGTATTCATTTACTCGCCATGATAACCAAGGGACCAGGCCGTACCAAAGTTTACTGATAGTGGATGCATTTTCCCAACGTATAGGCACTAACATACCCCCAATAGCAGCCTCATGAGCAAGGCCTTGTCCATTGTCGAGAGCTTGATATCTATAGGTGTGTGTGGGCATCTCGTATAATCCTTCTGATGTATGTGAGCGCGCATACACAATGTTCCTGTGGGAGGGTGCTATGGCCACAGAGTGCTATCAGACAGCATCCTACTGTAAGGTACCAAAAAAAAGGCGGTCAATCACTGCTCCGCAGAGCTTAGTGGATTACAAATTTGTATTAACCCATCGCATTAGCAGAACAATTCTTAGTGTAGTTATGCTGTGCCGCATCTAGCTGGAATAAGCCCCAAGCACGATGAGGGCTCGTATAGATCTGACTAATAAGCAAATGCCTTCGGCATTCTATTTAACCTCCTTGCTACCCCTGATACCACTGGGTAGCCTGCCGGCAATTTACTATTAGAATGAGGTACTGTACGGGAATCTCTATACAATACAATGCTATAACTACAGTAACAATTATAAGGCAACATGTTATTCAAATAAACCTCTCACATTAAACTGTTCCCTCTCGATTGTACGTCAAAAGTTCAGTTTATTAGTGAGTGGAGGTCACTGTACAGAGTTGGCTAAGCA
This sequence comes from Xylaria flabelliformis, assembly GCA_007182795.1. Lineage (NCBI taxonomy): Eukaryota > Fungi > Ascomycota > Sordariomycetes > Xylariales > Xylariaceae > Xylaria > Xylaria flabelliformis. The sequence goes on from VFLP01000053.1 coordinate 154,516, forward strand.
TCAGGAGAACACTTTGCAGGGACCCTTCCTCGCTTCGAAGACACCTGCCTAGTTCTTCCATGCATGTCAGCTCGTAGATATTCCGAAGGTTAAGTTTGCCGCACTGCCTGCCTGCCGCGATTTGGCTGGGGCCTTTGAAGCGAATCAGCTAGCAGCGACTAACCAGTTAGTTAGCGATTCGGGAATATAATTGCGGGGTGCTCCGCCCTCCCGGGATTATTATCCTTCGTTGATCGTGAGAAAGAAATGAGGAAATATGTAGTTCAATTGTTTGGTTTCAGGTAACGATAACTAAAGTTAACATAAGCTTTTCACGATTCTATAGTTGACTTGCCATCTAGTTCGATATTACTCGCATTAGGCCGATGCTTTATACGGATGTTAGCTTCTTGATATAGGTACGCTAATATCTAAGAGGCTAGGGGAGGGATACCCGCATCCCGTTACGTATCATCGCAGAGTAACATGTCTCGTGCGAAGCGGGTTCTAGATAAGAGCCGCGTGTGAATCTAGAACCTTGTTATGGGGTCGCGAGCTAGTGTGACTGTCCTCACGATTGCGTTTCTTAACGCCGCGTTCCCGAGTAAATCATCAAGTCCGTCTGATCAGGCCCGCTCTAGATTCTGATATGGATTTGCGGTAGGACCTGAGAATAGTGTTATTCAATAACTTTCGTGCCGTTGCCATACGACCTCACCTCACTCGTGTGTGGAAAGCGTTTTGCAATCTGAAGCCGGGTGAATGTCCCTAAGAGGTGATGTGTATGTTTGCCATCAGCTGCTGAGTGTGAGAATCGAGCTGTAGAAGTCGTCGGGAGGCGGAGAAGACTTCGGGAGACAGTGCTTGCTCCAGTATAGAATAAGATAAAGTATATGCACGGCTAACCACATCATATACATGCTGACGGAGAGGCCACCGCTACCTACCTACCTATTTTTCTAGCTGGGTGAACGGGTATTGGATTCTACCGGCAATCGCCATCAAAGCCTATTGGCTCAATGCAATGCTTCTATGAGAGATATTTTGCGCAAGCTTCATATGCGCCGGCAGATTTTTATACATACAAATTAGCATATGTTTCCACCAATAATCATGAACAGGAACATCCATTCTCTTGGGATGTCGGCTTTCTAAAATGCCTGCTGCTGCATGACACATGCACAGAATCTTGCAGCATTCCGTATATACTAGTGCTCATGTGCTTGCTCGTGTGTTTATTCCCGACCACATGGAATGTTCGATCTATCTCATTGATTAGTCAAAATTGTGCCTAAAGGTAGTTCCGCCAAAGATACTTAGGTTTCTTTACAATTATGTCGCTCACGATGATGAGTCTGAGTTTGATTGCTGGGTTATGAGATGTCGGTGGTGCTAGGGTTCGGATCTTCGGACGGACGCTTACTCCGGGACCCCTGCTTAGTTACCTACGGGAAGTTCCTGATGGATGAGTTACCCAATCTTTAGGTAGTTCGCGGTCGTTAGTTCGATGTTGGATTTCTTCCTCTAATTCAGGCAGTTGACTGTGACACAGCTGCCTTCTATGCAATGATATGATATTCATGATATGATATTCAATTTCAGTTTCTTCATGACATAAGAAAGTTATCGCGCTTGCCATTGCGGTAATTCATTGAGTTGGTTATTCCTGTTCGATCATGTGACAATGAGATTATTGTTTTTAGCAAGGATCAATCGGTCTCGTGAGAGCTAGCCAGTTCGAGGATCGATATAAGTCCTCATGGCTCAAATCGACTTCCAAATAAGCTTTGAGCGATGTAGGTATACTGGGATCTGTCTGAGATTGGATGCAATTGCCGAGCACGCAGTAAGCATCGATTGTCATGAAAGAGCATAGAGAAGGAATGAAAGGCACAATTCCGACGTATAATCCTCTTGCTGGGTGCGTATGATCCCGAGCAGGGTACATTTGATATATTCCAGAATGATAGATAAAGGCTACTGTTTTTTTAGTATTTAGGACGGGCTTGGCTGAACGGTTTGGGAGCCCGTTCTGTCTAGTGTACAAGCCGCAATCTATATTTAGGCGGTCTTGGTGTTCTGCAAGGGTCCCTATAGAACTACCTAGTTGCCTAAATTTAGGTAATCACGTTTCTTCTTTTGAGTTGAAATGATTGTGAGAAGGTTGTTTTAAAGATTTTTGAGAAATGAATTCCTCTATCGTTGGTATTCAATGCAAAGACGGAGGAAGCGTCTTGTATGGCTCATTGCCCATTGCCCATTGCCATCTATCTATCTCAAAACCTTGGCAAACCTACGATGTTGCTGTCATTTGGGTACTCGGCAAACTATTAGGTTGAGTATTTGATTGGATCTTGTTACATACATGTTTAACGGTAAATTAGAACTTGAGCTTTATGGCGATGATGGGCCATGGTCTGCTCTAGAACAAATGTGCGGGTACCTGAAACTCTATCTTATCCTTATCTTATCAATAACTGCTTGGGCAATAGGTACCTAAGGCAGGTGCGGAGCTAGCTAGCTTGTACCCCGCTTTGCACATTGGATAGTGGCTGCAACCACTGAACGCGATCGGTCGTGGGGTGCGTTGGTAGGCGCACGCGTAGGGAAAGCGCGTTCTGTTCCTAACCGCCATCAGAAATTAGACCCGTTCTTCGTGGCCGACAGTTGGTCGCAACAAAACAAATCCCTTAGTTAGATCACTCGATACCACGGCAACACTCGCTGATACTGCACTGCCAGAACCTGCTACAGACGCTGTCCTGAATGCGTTCAATCCCACCGTTTTCTCCGCTCGGCCACTTTTTGTTGCAATCACATCTGCCTTTACACCTTGCCCCAAGATTCCGCATTTGTGGCCTGTAACGCACCCGTCCTGTTGACCAGAATCGTGCAAGATGTCGGTGGTCGCTCTCCTCGGGGTAAATATCCTCAACAATCCCGCCAAGTTCACTGACAACTACGAATTGGAGATCACCTTCGAGTGTCTCGAGCAGTTGGAGAAAGGTATGCCTGTCACATTTGAGCTGCTTTTGTTGCGCAGAGCCGCGCGAGAGCGTCGACGCTGACGAATGAATGCTAATAGATCTCGAATGGAAACTGACCTATGTTGGCTCTGCTACCTCGTGAGTTAACTGGAACCCATCTCGTGAACATGTTGGCGCAAACTAACGCGAACCTGATCAGCGACCAATATGACCAAGAGCTCGATTCTCTCCTCGTTGGACCCATTCCCGTTGGTGTTAATAAGTTCATCTTCGAAGCCGATGCCCCGAAAACAAGCCGCATTCCAGACGCAGACATCCTCGGTGTTACTGTCATCCTGTTGACTTGCTCTTATGATGGCCGTGAATTCGTTCGTGTTGGCTACTACGTGAATAACGAATACGACTCCGACGAGCTCAACGCCGACCCGCCTGCCAAGCCCATCATTGAGAAGATTCGCCGCAATGTTCTGGCTGAGAAGCCGAGAGTAACCCGCTTCGCCATCAAATGGTACAATCAACATTCCATATCTCCCGATATTTTGGTACTTTGTATAACAGTCTCTGATACAATTTGATAGGGATTCCGAAGCTTCTGCCCCCGCTGAATTTCCGCCTGAGCAGCCTGAAGCGGATCTTCAAGTCGACGAAGAAGAATACGGAGCTGAAGAGCTGGAAGAAGATGTCGAAGACGAAGCCGACGGTGTTGCAGATAAGGCTGGCGAGAGTAGCGCTGCCGCTGCTGATGGCGATGCTGAAATGGCTGGTGCCGAGGAGGCTGGCGAGATCGGTGGCGAGGACGAGATGTCTGAAGACGGAAGTGTCGATCTCGAGAACGAGAGTGAGGATGAACTGGAGGAGGATGTGGAGGGCGAAGTTGGAGCTCAAGGCGGTGATGATGCTATGGAAGTCGATGAGGCTATGACCGATGCACCTAACCCCAAGGGCATCACGGCTCAGTGAGCCTTGTCATCCCTGTTGAGAGTTGAATTGTGACATCGACCGACGTACTACTTCTCCAGACAGAGATGGGCGATTCAAAACAAGTTCGAATTTCATATGGAGTTCTCGTCATTGATACTAGAGCACTCAGATGGCCTTGGAGAGAGTTGCAGTAGATTTGTCTATCTTTCCTGGCGAGCGCATACGATATCCCTGAAAAACTTATACTGATCTGCCTTTGCCTTCCAAATGACTTTCAATCACCATTCCGTGATTTTTGCAGTATATTACGGCACGTCACTTTGCATTGTCCTTGCCTTGCCGTGACAATGTTCATCTCTTCTGCGACACGTCGCTAGATATGGGCAAATACAGCTAACTATATAAGTAAATATGTCTGTATTGCAGGTGGGTTTCCCTGGTGATTATATACATTACGAGACTTCTTCTCATCTATTGTAATGAGAGCTTGAGATCGAGCGCTTGAGAGGATATCTGAATTATATCAATATTCTAGATCATCACGGGAGCTGCGAAGGTCTAATCCCCTATATTCGGCTCGCATGTTCGAATGCCTTTACTCCTGCTGGCGTCACATCTTCTTGTTTACGCGCTCTCGCACTTTAGTTCGGACAGTTCGGTAATCCACGGGACAGCTAGGAGTTAAAGAATTCTGCTCATCTAATTGCATATACGATATGCAGGCCCAGATGTGATATATTTAAACAAGGCCAACTATAGTTACATATATCATGAGTTTCCAAGCGTCTCGTCTGGACAATAAGATGGAAATTCGAACATTGCACACTGAAGCTTAAGATTTTCCAATCTTTCTGCGCGACTATTCATGTTGGTTTGCGTGAGTTAACACCTCAAACCTTTGACCCTCATAGGGTTAGGTGGATGATTAAGGAGCGGTGAGTAATGAAAATACATGGCTAGTCACCTAACTCTTGTTGTCTTGCTTTCAATACAACTTTTCTTTTCCCCAGGATTTTACTTAGCTTATGCCGTAGGATTTGGACTTTGAAGTGATTCCAACAGATTTGACGCTTTACTGATTGGTAACTCGTGTTTACGCCTTGTGTCGCGGTCGCTGAGCTTGCCCGCTGGCTGAGATACGCGCGTACTTTGGCATGGAATAGATCCTGCACCGATTTAAAACCGCTATATATGTAGAGAATAGAGTGTGAAAGGCCGGAGTCCCAATGTAATTAATATTCCAAGATAGAAACATAATCGAACTGTAAAGTAGAAGGTTGTAACCTCAGAAAGGTATGTACGAAGGACAGTGCATTTAAAATCACTTCATGAAAATTCCATTGCCAATTTATCTCCATCAATATCCACTTGATACCAAAGTGAGAGAAATGCGGGGTAAAGTCGTGAAGTTTAATTGGTCGGATATAACTGCAGTAATACCTAGATAGGAAATACAGAAGTGCGTGGTCTGGAACGAGCGAATATGGTATTGACACTATTCCCATGACATAGCAGTCACCGTGATAGGTCCTTTAAAGCACTATTGCCGCGCGTACCTTCCCTAACAGGTACTGTTTGAAGCGCCGATCGAGGCGCGACCTAATCAGGGACCCTGAAAATCATGGACCCTCATATTCACACCTCAGGTTTGATTCGGATTGGGGTACGCACTCAGTATTTACCGCGGAAAAGCGATTCCGACCACCTCGAGTAGTCTCGTCTTCTACTTTACTTCAGTATCGCTTATCTGTTGAACTTGAACTGGTTTCATCATCAGGTCACGTCACGCATAGACCTATTGCTGAGGATCAACATGGAGGATAAACTGAGCGCCAAGGAAATTGCAAGTCACCGCTCAATCTCTTCGTGTTGGATTGTGTTGGATGGAAAGGCGTACGATGTCACGTCTTACCTCAATGAACACCCAGGCGGAGCGGCGATACTGCTTAAGCAAGGCGGAACCGTAAGCGAAACCTCGAAAATCATAGAGTCTCATATCCCACAATAAGCAAAAACGCCAAGAGTGGTGTGAGCTGGGGCTGTCTCGCACCAATCGGACTCGTGATTTCAAGAATATTCCACTGACATGATCATTACTAGGATGCGACAAATGAATTTCGCAAGATCCATTCACCAGATATCTTAAAATACTTGCCTAAGAATGCCTATCTCGGCACAATCGACGCGGCAGCACGTGCAGCGCTGCCCAAAAGTAGCGCTGGCGTCGAATCAATAGGAGAAGCAGAGGAGGCTAAAGAGCTACCGCACATCTCTAGCATTGTGGTGCCAAACGATTTCGAGGCTGCCGCGAAAGCGGTGATGCCTCTGAAATCGTGGACGTACATATTTTCGTCCGCGCACGATGGTTCCGCGCTCCGTGGTAACCTGACGTCCTGGGGTGCTGTTCGATTCCGTCCGCGGATATTCCACGACGTGACAACCGTGGACCCGCGTTCTAGCATCCTCGGCTCCGCATCCGCGTTTCCGTTTTATGTGTCGGCCATGGGCCAGATGGGGCGCGGGCATCCGGCGGGTGAGATCGGCGTGGTCAGAGCCCTAGCAAAGCGCGGCGTTCACGGCCTCATATCCTCGGAGACGACAGCCACCATGGAAGAGATTGCGACTGCCTTTGCCGACGAGAAGAATAAGAAACGAAAGGAGACATCTGCGGGTGAGACGGAGCAGGAGAGACCGGAAGCACAGCTTCACTTCCAATTGTACGTTCCATCCGATCGTGCGATCGCTGTTCAACGCATCCAGCGCGCACGTGCGACGGGGGTATTCCGTAGCGTTTGGGTCACCGTAGATACGGCAGTACTAGGAAAGAGGACCGCAGACCGCAGGTTACAGGCCGCCGAAGCGTTGGCCACATCTCCCGAGCTGTCAGCCCACGCGGAGCGCGCGGGTTTCGGATTGTTGGCACACCACAGCAATTCGCAACTCAACGCTTCCCTTACCTGGGATGATCTAAAATGGATCAAGCGCGAATGGGGCGGTCCCGTCGTGCTCAAAGGCGTACAGACGGCTGAGGATGCGGCTCGCGCGGCGGATTTAGGAGTTGATGGTGTGCTGTTGAGTAACCATGGTGGTCGCCAAATGCACGATGCTCCCGATGCGTTGACAACGCTGCTCGAGATTCGCACGTACTATCCAAGTGTCTTGGATAAACTCGAGATCTTTCTTGATGGCGGTTGTCGCGACGGAGCCGACGTCCTTAAAGCTGTATCTCTCGGTGCGAAGGCTGTCGGCGTCGGCCGCCCGTTCTTCTATGCGCTCTCGGCGTATGGGCAAAAAGGCGTCGAGCGGTGCTTGGACAGTGAGTCCCGGTCCCTTTTTCCCTTTCGTCTCCATGTCCCTCGATCCCAAGGGGCTGTTCTCAGGAGACAATTCCTTGATCCTAGCCTCACTGATACTGATTATCGTTTTAGTATTTTCCGACGAGCTTGTTACGGGTATGCAGCTCGTTGGAATGAAAAACCTGGACGAGGCGTGTCCGGAGCGCGTGAATGCTAGCCGGCTTCTCAACGAAATATGGCGCCCTGAGAAGAGTCGCCTGTGAACCATAGAGTTATCACCGATAATTATGTTGAAATTCATTGATTTTCAGGTTTGATTGTAGTTGCTGGAAGAGCAAGCAACAAACCCATATAGATCTGTTTCCATAGATCCTTATCGATCGTCTTTTTAGCCTTTTATAAGCTCTATAACTTCAACAGTTCAGGCAGTCAGACACGCATTGGGGTATAGCGATTCTTAGACACTATTTCGGGAATGAATAGTTTCAATTTTGGACAGCATGCCGGAGAGTCTGGAGTTATTGATCAAATCCGAAACTTTTGTATCTGCATTACTAGAGTATATATGCTTCTCACCTCACCGGGAGGCTATCTCCTCAATCTACATCCTTCCAGAGAATGTAGAGACTGGCCTCCGAAGCCCAATATTTTTCTAATTACTTTGATCTACTCATCCTCTTCCTCTTCTTCTTCCTCCTCCTCCTCCTCCTCCTCTTCCTCATCGTCATCCTGATTTGCTTGTCGCTTAGCCAACTGTCGAACCGCAATCGCATCCCGCTTCATAGCAGTAGCGAGAGCGCGTCGGGCCGCAGTAGAATTACCAGAAGCACTTCCAGCCACTAATGATGATATCAGTAAGCGAAAACTCTGCAAGCTAATAAGCTGCCATTTCAAAAATGGTAGAACTCACTTTGAACCGGCACGACACCACCAAAGGGTCCAGCACGAGCAGCATTCATGCAGCGTACGAGGCAAGCGTTGTCCTGACCCGCGACCGTTCCCGTACAGTTCTGATCGTCGGGAATCGCGGCCACGAGGGGAAAGTCGGTGGCAGCGCCGTCGCGGTTGCGGGAGTTCTCTCCTGGCGGGGTGGTGGTGACCGTGATGTCCTCCCACGTCTGCCCCGTGCCGTCGGCGTTGATGGCGCAGGTGTAGGGGCCGCCGCCGTCCGCGTTGACTTGATGAAGCGTCATGTTTAGTTCGCCGCCTTGGCTGACCTGGGGCAGCTGGTCGCCCGTCTCGGCCATGATCGCCTGCGTGCCTTGCTCGACGTCATTGTCGCCGGCTCCAACCGTCTCGCCAACCGTATCGGCTTGGTCGCCGCGGAATCGCGTGCTGTCTTGTTGGAACGGCTTACGCTTGGTCCCGTCACGAGGCGTGCTGGTGTCAATGCCGATAGCCACTAAGTGGAGAAGTACATATAAGTATGATGTTTTTCTTCGTGCTAGAAAGAGCTGAGACTTACTGCCAGAGCCGCCTGCGTCACCGACAGCCTTAATGATAGCACCGTGTCCTGCAACTAGGTGCGCAACGCTCATCAGACCAACGCCGAAAATAATTCTAATAGAAGACATGATGTTGAAGGGCCGGATTAGATAAATTAAGCACCAACTGCTCAGCAGTGGGATATAAGAGATATACGAAAAGAAAGAGAAGCGAGCTTGCTGGAAGCTTTGGTGAGTTGAGATCTGACGGTGTCGTGCGGGAATAGGACTCTCATTGCGAGCGGCGGAACACGACTTTATAGAATTCTTCGATCTTGAAGGTCTGGCTCCTGAATCTCCATCTCGTCAGGCCCCAAGAGAATGAAACAGTTCAACTCCATGAGGCGCCTTGACGAGTTCGTGTTGTGTGTGTGTGTGTGTGCCGTGAGCCGTCTAGACTAGAAGAAAACAGCAGGGATGCACAGCCTGCTTCACGGAGAAACATGGTCGTTTTGAACATCGGATGAATTCTCGCAAACTAAACTAACTATTGCTGAAAGTGAACGTGAAGTTACATTTTGACCATATTTCGGAGTCCGACACGATGGATTTACGATGAGAAGGTATTCGTTTTGCTACGGTTCTCTAACCAGTCACGACTAAATATCGGAATGCATTAAGAGACGCAGAGTTTCTTGAATTTGAATGCGTGCTTCTGATCTTCACCAGTCCACGTGCATCGTGTCCCCTAAATGTAGTGGTACCGTAAACCTGGGGTTGCGATGCAAGCCCGGCAGTTGTCTCGTTTGCCAAGAATCTAGGGGTGGAATAGAGAACGAGATATAGAAAACCTATGGAACGGATAACCTTCTGCCGATGCGGTCGATGGCTTCTCCTGCTTCTACTAGCTGCTTTTGCTCCAGGTTTGAAGTTGTTTGGTCTTAAGGAAGGTTTACCTGATCGGGTTGGGCTGTGATCAACTCGGAGGTTTAGTGTAGATCGTTCAGTGCCAAGCCTGCTGATAATTCGTCGATAGTTTCAACTTCTTCCTCACCTGAAATGTTTAGATGTTTTATTCTGTTCCGATTGGCACCTGAGATTTTTGTTTCGTGGCAGTGTAGCATGGACTGTAGCCACTGTGATTGGTCTTAGTACATCCGTGCGTTATGCGGAGGCTTTTGGATCACCAACATCTTCACTGTGGAAGGTTTCCTATGGCCAAGATATGGCAGCTCGGGGGGGAGACTGCGACCTGACACAACATCAATTGCAGTTCCAAGATGATAATGAACCATAAAGATATCATCGGCTAGATTCTCCTCCGTAAGGACGTACGACCCTCATTCGATAGAGTACGCCCGCATCCACTGGGCGACAACTTGATCAGTGGTAGGACATTGAGGTCAGATGTCCTCTTGCTTCTTGCGCAGATGGATATTAGATTCTGGTATATTATCCCTACTATCGAGACATCTTGAAGACTGTTCACGGACTGCCTGCGGCTGCCTAGCTGGGGAACCGCCGACGGCGATCCTGAGATTACACCCCCCACCCTCGATTTCACTCTCGTGCCGTCATCGTCTAATTGAGATCGTGAGAAAGAACTCTGTAAATTTCGTCATTATGTGCCTCTGATTCTACTAGGACTCTGAAAACCATACCCGACACGTCTCATGATTTTAACTTCATAGGAAGACAGACCTTGCATTTACCTGGCACCATGTCGCAAATGCCGCGGATGAGAGAACCCTACTCTTTGCTTCTTGGAACCTCACTCACGGCCCTTTTCTGAGGATGCAGCTGAGGCTTTCACTTTCACTGATAAAAGGCCCTTCGGAGATAGACAACATGATTGACTGCATGGATCAAGGTTGTATAGCGGCTTAGATAGAACTTGACTTCCATGGACAATAATTACTCGGTTAAGCCAAGGTATTTTGACGCGTTCAATTGAGAACCGCGGATAACTTAGGCCAACGTTGCTAACTTGTTCATTGTGAAAAACTCTGGGATCGTGGAGAGAATAACAAGCAAGCCTTTGTGACTTGGATCGTGAGACGGTTACGAGACGAATCAGATTGTGTAGCATCGGTATCGGTATCATGTTGAAACTTCATAGTGCCCTGTCGCATCTCACCCCGCCAGCTCGGCACGCGGGGAGATAATGAACAAGGGGGTTATCGAGGAAGACATAGCACGGGTTTGATTTTAGATCTGTTAAATATACGATTAATTATCATGTAGATATCAGGCGATGTAACAAGATACCTCGATTTTAACAGTCACTCGTGGCAAATTACCAAGATATCCCGACTTGAACAGTGCTAGCTAGCAAATATTTTGAGATTATCTGTCTTAGAGGAGGGGATTGAAGTCAATTGCTGCTGGTGTCAGAAAGCCCTCTTCTGGCTTTTCCACGATGCAAGATAAAATTGCTGTGCTGCTCTCCGGATTGATATGTGTCATAGAGATCGTGCGAATCTGGCTGTACCCAGAGCGTGTGCACAGAGATGATGTTTTGAAAGCCATTGTTTCTCTGGACCTGGACAACTACCCATTGATTTATAGAAGAAATATGCCTAGGTTCAAGTTCTTGTTCCAAGGCCAGCACTCAAATGATTAGAATCGGTCCTCTATAAAGAAGGGCGGGCCACTCCACTATATCCCACTCGACATCCCTTTGAATATAAGTAACCTAAAAGAATAGCAGGATCGCGTAAACAGCTAGATACACATTATAATTGTATTATCCGAGGATTATCTATATTCATGCGGCTATGGGATAAGGACGATAATCGTTGTGATCGTGAACTACTCTCAGCATGTGCAGGAGGGCAGCAGCGCTATCGCTTTCCGTCACAGGCTTGTAGGTTAGGTAGTTCTAGTTAGACTACAGACAGTACACAGGTAGCACATGAAAGCTGCATGTTCAATTGGCCATGTCAGACACGGACAGCCCCCTCGAAAAGGCCCCACCGAGTTCTCGCCTCTAATATCGACTCAGCCCGATGCTGCGCCTGTCAATCACAATTTGCTCTTTGTTTCAAACCATCATTTTTCAAGTGGTTCTGTTCATGTTGTGTAGAAAGAAAGCTGCGCGCACGATGGACCCGACGACAATTCTCCAGATCGTGGATACGGTTATGTCATTAGGCGACATTGTAATCAAGTGCATCACGCGGCTAAGCGCGCTTAAAGCCCAATTCCACGACGCGCCGATCATTGTCACTTCCAGTACGTGATTCTTAAAACCCCAATTTTTTCTGGAATCTTGATGACTTCTAGAGCAGAACCCTCGCAAGTCACGCCCAAGTTGGCAACAAAATTGACTCTTTGTGTTCTAGTGATCGGACAGCTTCACATGATCAAGATCGCCCAAGACCAGCTTTCTCCACTGACCTCGCCGAAATTCAATCATGACCCCAGATATCGCCAACTCGCTGGCCAAATTGGTAATGCACTTGACAGCTTTGGCCCGATACTACTAGCATTAAGTCAACAGCTAGATCGATATGAAGGCGTTGTTGGTTCGGATGAAATGACAGCGAAAAGTAGAATGGGATATTTACACGGCGAAAGGGAGATGACGAATCTCTCTATTTTACTCGACCGACAAGTAAACGCTTTGAACCTTCTGTTGCAGGCAATACAGTGGTAAGGAGTCAATTCAATAGTGAATAGTAAAAAACAAAGCTAAGGTACATTCAGTCAAGCTTGGTCGCAGCAGTCCGATATGATGACGCAAGAAGAGAGTCAATCAGTCCTACGATTGGCACAGGACTGTTCGTCCTCACTCGTTGGACTGGAGGATGTTGCAAGTTTCATCTCGGAGAACACGGCAGCTATAAGTACCGAATTTGAATTTGACCATATTCTTCGAGGCACACTGTTGTATCAAGCAGCAGAAAGATCGAATCTGAGACAAGCGATCCGAGGTAAGAAAATGACAGATCATGACAAGACGTCAGAAAGCAGCCCGGTCCAAAAACCGGCGACGTTTGGCCTTAAACATGCCTTTCAATCCATGAGGCTATGCAGACCAATTACGCCTTTCGGCACTAGTGGTACCCAGCGAGGGATAAGAGTTGATATTCGTCGCGATTTTGTCGTAGAGCCTTCAGCAGACCATGTCGTAATAGAAGGTGAATCAGCCTGGGAAGACTCCTCTTACAGCAATTCCAGAGATATGGACAAAATAAATTCGGGTACAGAAACAAGTCGACAAGCTGAACCTCGGAACGGGATTGATTCAGACACGGCTCGGCCACACAGTGGCCTTGGTACTTGGCGGAACCCTTTCCAGCGGCGGACTTCCAACGCCCGTGAAACTAAACCATATCAACAGGAGGTATTCTTCCAGCCCAGAATGATCAGAGTTCTACTACTAGGAGCTTCTGGAGGCGGCAAGACTACATTGCTTAATGCACTACGGCTTTGTAACGAAGCTGAGCGTGTCAAACGCGATGAGGGCGACATTCGCACATTGGTTTGGCAGAATGCGTTGGACTCCGCCCGAGCTGTATTGAGGGCAATGGAGGAGCTGGACATGGACTCGGAGCTCACGACTTCTGCGCGGAGACTTCTCTTGGAACCTTGTACTGATTGTGACCGCGATCCCGCCTTGAACCCGCAACACGCGACTGAAGTTGCAACTAGCATCTCACTTCTTCGTTTCATTGAAGGATTTCAAGAAGCCTGTAATTGGAGAAACAGATGGGGTAACACTTATCAATTCCATGACAACAGCGAGTATTATATCGAAAACATTAGTCGGCTTGCTGAACAGGCGGCACAGCGCTCTGTGGCTACAGATGGAGATCTATTACGAACTCAAGTTACCACAACCGGAATCCATCAGGTGAGTATCACTTACCAAGGCACTCAATTCTGTGTCTATGATGTAGGAGGTGAGAGGAGCGAGCGAAAGAAATGGATCCACGCATTCAAGGATGTATCGGCAGTGATTTATCCGGTCGACACGACAGGCTACGGACGAAGTCTGCGCGAGGATGCGGATGGCGACCGAATGCGCGAGCAATTTATGGTTTTTGAATCGATCGTAAATAACAGCTGCTTTGCACGGTCAAGTTTTATCGTTGTCTTTAGTAAGATGGATATCCTTCCACAGTACTTGAAAGAGGAGGACGCTAGTGCTTTCCTGAGAAGCTGTGGGATTATTCCCGACTCCGGATCACGCATCACTGCAGTTTACGATTACATCAGTCATCTTGAAAATCATTTCAGGGGCCTAGTAAAGTCGATTGAATTAAGAGAACGGATCCAATTTGTTTGCGCTAACCTGGTAGACGTTGACAAATGTAACCCGGCAACTGATATCTTTAATACACTGGGAAGCTTGATCCCCTCAAGAAGGGTGTCTACACCTGGAAAAAAGGTTTCCACTCCTACAGGAGAGAAGTATAGGCTGTTCGAGAAGATACCCGCAAGCCAGGAGATAGACGAACTGTCGTCCGAATGCTCTACATCCTCTCCGCTATAAAACCAGCAACCATCAGTCCAAGATGCTCCCATGCATCATAGGTACTCAGATACTTCTTTTACTGTGGTCGGCCAACGCGAAACTAGTGGGACTTTAAACTGCTCCAAACTTTGCTAGCTTGGGATTTTATCGAGTTTGGAAATCGGGAAACCACATTGAAAACGCTAATTGGTCGCTGATCTATAAAGCAAGACACACAGGAGACATGGGACACGAAGATTGTTGCATGTACGATAAAATCTACAGCCTTAATAACAAAATCTTGCAGGACCTGATAGGAGCTGGAACTTACAAAATCGCATACCGTCGTGCCACTTAGCAAGCAGATGCTGGGTACTTGGTATCTTGTCTTAGCGGTATATTTCGTATGTAGATGTCAGACATACACTACCGCACCGACCGTAATGATAAATATATTATTAGGATTGGCGAAGGGCCGCAAGTCTCGCACATGACGGTCTGGTTCTGTTTACGGCAAAGCCTAATTGGTGACAAACACCAAATTAGGAAATCCGGTCACCATAGTACCTGAGCTTGTATATCAAAGATACTTCAGTGTCTAGTCAGATTAATTCAAGGTTGGTTCAAAGGTTTCCGCGCAGGAACAAGAATCTAGTGTTTACCTCAATAACAGAATTCCTAACATTATATGAGTTTCAATGCAAAACAACCAGTTTTGGTAGCTTCATTTTGTTGGCACATGCCTGCCAGCACTTCTCATAATCAATTTTTCGCTATCCAGAGCGCTATAGTTCCCAATCGTGCTATACACAAGTTGATGCTCACGACTGAAACGCGATGACTTACAATAACAAGCATTGTGTCCGATTAAAATGACGAACTGTGGTGGAGATAGGCACAGCTATGTCAAATTGCTTTGTGTTTTAACAAACTCGGAGGAGATACTTCTAAGTCTAACTCATGATAGCCCAACCTGCAAGCATCTAATAACACTAACAATCACTCATTGCATATCAAGTTTCACGCTTGTAGCATGGAATTGATGGGGAAACTGATTTTTTCAAACATAAAACAAATATAACAAAGCTAAACCTACAACCTAGCTTTATACCATAACTACCCTATGCGCCCCAGAACCAAACTGTCAAACAAACTGTGTCAAAATTACTTTTGATTTCTTGAGAGAAACCGAAAGTCGCGCTCAAAATCCTGAGGGTTGGGGAGACTCGGGATGTTTGAGGCCAAAGTTGCGTGTTCGAAGTCTATCAGAACTGCGCTGCCATCGCTGCGCAACAAACAGTTATTCGCGTGGGCATCGTTATGAAGGATGCCGATGTGATGTAACTTTTCCAGCGATTGTTTGCACTTGTCAATAGCTAAATCCGAAAACGTACCGGAAAGACTAACGAGGCGAGCATCCTCGACGTACTCGATGAGAAATCCGATAATTCTACCTTGCTCCACGACTTGTCCGAGAAACTTAGGTGCTATATTCGAATTTTGGAGGTGTCGGTAAATTTGAATTTCGTGGGAGATGCCCTCTATGGTGTTGGCGAAAGGCGCGTACTTCATGACGGCTAGCGATTCCGGGGTGTTCAGCGCAAAATGTTTGACTAATTGCACTCGATCTGTGCTGTTTAGCCAAGGAAGGATTTCGAGATCAAAATAATCGAAACTTTCCTCGTGCCACGTTTTATTGACGTCTGGTAGTCGTTGGCAAGACGTGGTTGTTAACGCCGTCTGTGTCCCGTTACGTGACAAACCGATACTGACAGCACAATAGTCACCTTGTGGCAGATAGGGCATGTGAACTATTATGGTTTCGCTGTACTGTTCCTTGCGGACGCCGAGCGCTAATACTTCAGAGCTGACATTTGCGTATTTGATGGCGGTTTCCACACCCACGCCAACAAGAAGACGAAACTCTGTAAGACCTAGGTTAGCGTGTTCACAGAATGCGAGAACCTTGGCATTGGGGAAAACTATCTCGTTATGCAAGATAGGGGGCGGAAGGTAGTTGCTCCATAATCCCACATTGGCAACTTGAACGAGAGCGCCTAGAGTAATAGTAACTAGTACGAGGAATACCAGGGAGAAATCGGAAAATACTGAGAGAAGACCCCATAAAGGATATAAAACTAGTCTTAAAAGGAGTATCAGCACCTGGGTCATCATATTGTTGCCGTCTATTGTGAGTGGTGGATATTCTGTTGAAGTTAGAGCTTATGGCGATTGTGTGTTGAATTAGTCCGAATTGTTGATTAACTGCTTGACGAGATGCTACATTATCATGGGACATGCGGTCGATTTAAAGAAACGTGGCGCCTTTACCCGAATCAAAACAACATAACAAGGTACGTGGGCAGAATTTTCAAAGACATAGAACCTAACAATGCGCTTGTTTCGTAAATAATATTACACAAAACTTACCAAACATATTTTTTGTTCCCTGATCCTTAATATGTTGTGACAATTACAAAGCACCGTTTTAGGATACAACCCAAGTAAATAATACAAAGCACTGTTGGTTTGGATATGGGAATCTTTAAGCTGAACGGGCATTGGATTATGGGTAAGATCAAAGGTACACAACACGGACGATCAAGTGGACCAACCTGTAAATATATATTCTTGTAGATGTGACGCCGCTGGAAACCTAGAGGGATGTTCAAAGACGGTCTTGTAGTTCGTGTCACTCTTCGCTAATCTAATGTCACTTCGATTGGAAATCCCTTTGTTGTTTCTTATTCCTCTCTTTTTATAGTTTCTGAGACATCTTATGAACGCAACCAAGGTACGTGATACACCAATGGTAAACCGATTGACCCTCGTGCTCAGCCATCTGAGTATACTTTACTCTCTATTGGCCCCTGAGCACATGCAATCCGCTGGCTAGGATACTACTCTCAGCCGCCCAGCCCGGATCTCGTACGTGTACGTAAGCGGTTGCCAAGACGTCCTGTTAGAGCCGCACAATACACTACATGTTGTGAGACCTGGTTCATCAGCGGAGGTGGGTAAGCTGACGCTGAAGCACGAGTAAAACAGTTCCAGAAAGAATAGATCTTTCAATCATCCATTTCCTGCGAACGTGTCAGAGTTTGAGGCTATAGTTGCCAAGACTTACTGTAGTCTCGTGAAACTGGTTATAAGAATCACAGGTATCAAAACTCTAGATAAAGAACTGTTGAACTGGATATAACTGTACCCGTGAGTGACTATTAGAAATACATAGTTTTCGCAAGGTTATTGGATTACCTTGACCTTCCCTGGTTCTTTTCTTTCTCACACACACACACACACACACACACACACACAAATATCGACAGGGAGGTCTGTTACCTAAGGCTTCAAAGACGGAGGCAGTAATGTCTTGTGGGTGCTCCGTTATACCATTTTTTGAGTTGCGGATAGCTAGTTAGTGCTATAGTTCCGGGCCGCAATTACTGCTCTCCACCAATTGTTAGCATCGCCTTCGTGTCAAGGTAGCTAGGACCACGACATTAAGGTTCAAATCTAGGTCACTACCGGAGCTGATAAAGAAAACGTAAAATCATTCGAGATGGGGAGTAGCACCCTACATATTTCACCTGTTTCCCCTCACCGTCATTGTCTTGGCTCTTCCTCTTGGCGTATTACACACCTGCCCATTCGCTACTCCATAACCTCTTGGCCCAAAATGCCATAGGATTCACAGTAGGAATCCGATGGCCAAGACCTGCACGAATCCGACGCCAACCGGTTGGTCGTGGACGAGACCAGTAGTTGCCACCTCCTGTAGACAGAGTAGGGTAGTGCGCGGCACAGCGTCCATCCGTAGGCGGTTTGCCAAGTAGAGCAAAGCAGACAATCGCTCCGAATGCTCGTTCTACCCCAGTCTAACGACCTGATGATCTTATACAACACGAGAGGAATGGTGGCTCACTTCGCGAAAGAGGTATTACAATATTTAATCTGACCTTGGCCCCCAGCCGATCAGCTAATGACCTCTTCCCTCCCCCCTCCCCCCCTCTTGCCTTGCTATCCCAGCTTTCCCGCTGCGGTTTTGTATTGGGCCGTTGTGGCCGAACTCTCTATTCCCGTCTACTATTCCGAGAGTCTCAATTTCCTTCTGTACCGCCTGAAGAGCGTCTTTTAGCTTTTCACCATGTCGTCCGGCGGTCACCAGTCCACTGACATTGTAGATGTCGCTAAAGGTAGGGCACCTTCGCTGGAGGAGAAAGTCTCAACACCTGATAGGGATGCTATTGCTATGAAGGACGACGTAGGCCCTGCTGCATCCGGATCCGACACCGACGAGCCTCTCCGCGGGCCGAACGGCGAAGAGTATCCATCAAAAAGAGATCTTGAGACCTTACGTCGCGTGAAAGGTCGCATTAGTCCTATCATCTACACTATCGCATTCATTGAACTCTGCGAACGTTTTGCGTACTACGGTACTACTGCTGTTTGTATGCCTCTCCTGCTTGGATTAGCGCTCAAGATTAAGTATGGACTAAGCAATTAACAGTTGTCAATTTCATTCAGCAGCCTCTCCCGCCGGGATCTACGACAGGCGCGGCTGGGACGTTTGGGCAACCTGGTGCACTCGATAAGGGCCAACAAGCCTCCACTGGTCTCGTCACATTCAATAGCTTTTGGTCTTACCTGATGCCTCTACTCGGTACGTGAATGTTCACTTGTATCATTGTGGCTTACAGCAACTTTTGTGGCACTAACTTGTCATATAGGTGGATATCTCTCAGATACCTACTGGGGAAAATACAAAACAATTCATGTTGCTATAGGAAGTATGTATTCGGCTATTTCTCTGACATGTTCGATCTCCAATTCCCTCATCCCTAAGGAGGTTGGGATTTGGAATTAGACGGCTCCTTACAACGCACCAATGCTAACTGAATCTACCTAGTCGCGACGTTCGGACATCTTATCTTGATTATCTCTGCACTACCTCCTGTTATAAAGCAGCCAAATGCAGCCTTAGGAATTTTCTCACTTGGTCTCATCTTTTTTGGCATGGGTGTTGGATTCTTCAAAGCGAACATCTCACCCATGATTGCGGAACAATATGAAGCAAGTCATCCTCGGCCGGTCATCGAGACCTTAAAGAGTGGCGAGCGAGTCATCAAAGACCCTGTTCTAACGATTTCCGTCATTTACATGCGCTACTACTTCTTCATCAACGTCGGTAGTCTTGTGGGTCAGATTAGTATGGTTTATGCAGAGAAATATGTCGGCTTCTATCTCTCATTCACCCTACCAACTGCCTTGTTCCTCTTCTGCCCTCTAGGTATGTCCGTTTGAGTCTTTTATTTCCCCTTTTGAAATGTTTTAAAGAGGGAAAAATTGCCTCGATGGGTAAATTATGCTCCTGCAAACTCCCGAGCCCTGGTGATTCCTACCACAAGAGGACATTGCTGACTCCGGTGTCATTCATTAGTGCTTCTGACGTTCAAGAACCGTTACGTGCGCAGGCCTCCAACTGGATCGGTGATTGGAAAGTTCTTTGGTCTCCTTCGCTTGGGAATGAAGGGAAGGTGGTCCGCCAATCCGATCAAACTGTGGAAGAACGTCCGAGAGCCCGGCTTCTTCGAACGTGTCAAACCCAGCAATTTCCCCGAATCTGAGCGCCCGGCGTTCATGTCATCATTTGACGATAATTGTGAGTTGTCTTGTCTACGAGGTTCCCTTCTTGGGCAAGGCAGTGTCTGGAAGCTCGGTTCAGTAACTAATCTCAGTACAGGGGTATTGGAGGTGAAAAGAGGCGTCCGGGCATGCCAAGTCTTTCTCCTTTTCCCTATTTACTGGTTGCCATATAATCAGCTGAACAGCAACCTTACATCGCAAGCCGCAACTATGGTACTGGGCGGTGTCCCAAATGACGTGTAAGCCACTTCGATGCCATTCTCCTTGCACAGCTTTCGGGTAGAAGCTGGTTGGAGACCACTGGTTCTGGGATTAAACTGACATATATACCATAGAATCAACAATCTCGATCCTATTGCTCTGTTAATCTTTATTCCGATCTGCGACAAACTTTTCTACCCCTTCCTACGCAAGATGGGATATAATTTGACACCTATAAAAAAGATCACAATAGGGTTCGCTCTCGGCACGTTGGCTATGGTTGTCGGTGCAATCATCCAACATTACATCTATTGGAAATCGCCTTGCCGAGAAATTTCCGGATATGGCTATGTTGCAGATTGCAAATCAGCCCTCGGTCTTGATGACAATGCAGATGAGCGTGATTACAAGCCACAACTGAGCGTGTGGATTCAAACGCCAGCCTATATATTAATCGCCTTCTCCGAGATTTTTGCCTCTATTACTGGGCTCGAATATGCGTTTACGAAAGCGCCAAAGAATATGCGCGGCTTTATTACGGGTGTCTTTTGGTTCGCCCAAGCCTTCTCAGCAGCTATTGCTCAAGCCTTTGTCCCCCTTTCCAGTGACCCTTATCTCGTATGGCTCTATACCACTGTCGCTATTATTGCTGCTATCGGTGGAATGCTGTTCCATTTCGCTTTTAGAAAGCTCGATCAAGAGGAAGAGGCTCTTAATACTTTGCCTGACAGCGTTTTTAAGGGGTCCAGGAACCAAAATGAGGACTTCGAGGCAGTCAAAGAAGCCCAAGCAGAAGCAGATCGTATCAGACATGCACAGGGTCTAGACGAGAAGCTTGGTACGAGCTCATAAATGTTGAGACAAACAGCATACCCCTCCAAACTTTGAACAGTTATGACTTATTGAATGTCTTCTCCCTTTTCGACTCTGCTCAAGAATCTACCGTCCTTATTAGGCTTTCATTGCGTCTTAGCTTGAAATATTGGCGCTGTAACTAAATACAAGGCGTTTATCTATATCCTATGATGATTTTCATGAGGTGGTACAATATGAAAGTTGCAGACGTCGTACGTACGTTCAATTCGATCTTTGAACTGTGATGTGTCGCCTGTCTGGTCGAATGCCTTAACTAATTTCGTATTTGGTTCGACTACTAGTTCCAGTGATGATTCGTTTTGTAGTTCGGCTAGCGCCCCCTCAAAGAATTTGGAACGGGCACTCGCTCTCCCCAGGTATTTTCGTTTCAACTCTATTATTTCGGGAACTGTTATCATAAGGGAGTATGGCAGTATTGAGGTAAATATTGTTATACACACGAAAATAACAACAAATGGCTAATGGCAAGGTGAGGGTAGTGAGTGACATTCTATGGGATTTTGCGTTTCATATTTTGATGGCAAGGTAGCGAGTGTATGAAAATGAGACGATTCGAATATGAGATTCTGCATTTATAAAAAAGTACGTGCATCTCACATCACTTATATCACAACACTAATAAAACTGGTGTTCAGACCGTAAACAAGTAGATAAAAGAGGCTTATATGGTAAAGCTGCATGTTCCTGTTTTACCGCCCATTTGCTGCAATCTAATTCATCTTCCATCCTGTATCTAAAATCTTCTATCAAGTTGATATCAGGTAACAGCAAGCTGTTGTCATCAGGTCAAAATGAGCAAGATGTCCACAGCTGCCTGCTAGCGATACATCAGCAACTAATAACACCTCAACAGCTCCTCTTCTTATACCAATTCCAGAAGGGCGGCTACAGCACTTCACGGATCTCGCGTCCGCTCTGGTATGTCGTGGCCTCCGACTCTAGCGGCTATGCGCTCCCAGATGCTGCCCGACTCTCTTGTATTGCCTGCACCTGCATTCCCATCCTCGACCTTGTCATTATTGCTATATTGGGCGGTATACGTGTTCGAGCGCGCCGAATAACCTCCGCTTCCGCTCCCCTGAGGCCTTGCTGTGTTTGGCGCCGGATGCTGTCGCTTTGAATCCATTCCCGACTGCCCATGTGATGGCGCAGAGTCGTGTGCTATGGATCGGTGGTTGGACAGGTGGTCCTGGGATGGAGGGTTCAGCATCCCGGAGGCTTGGTTGGGCTGAGAAAGATCTCGAGTCGATGTATGGCGGGAACTGGAAGATGTCCCGCTATTCGCGCTCTGTAGGGTACGGGTTGGATATGTGGATTGACGGTTCATGGTTTTAGAGTTGTACTGTTGCTCTTGTGTTTGATTTTTTCTTGATTGTTGGAAAGTTGATTTTTAAAAAAAGTACCTAGTTACCGTGCCTGCTATTTATGTGTATTTGAAAATTGTCTTTGACTGCTCTATGTTGTTTTGGGTGCAACAATCATAAACAAAGAAGATATCCCTACGCTGCCGTACTATGAGAAAACCTCAGGTCCAGTTTGCTATTGTGGTACTGCATCGGTACACAAAGGGATGACGAAACTGGAGTTTCAGAAAACCGGTGAGCATATTTGATCCTGTGATTTGCAGTCTTTAGCAAGACAAATAAGTGTGCAGCTTCAGATCCCTTCCCAGTAGCTTGAAACCCAAATTTAAAGTAACCAAGAAGACGGAGGACTTGATTCCATGATGATCTTTCAGCGATGACAAATGCCGTGAAGCAAAATGGCATCGTAATTGTTCCCTAGCGGCCTGTTCTGGTAATAAGGGAGTGTGACACCACTCCGGCTTACGAAGTTTGAGAAAATCCACCTTTGAGCCCCTATCGCTGAGATCCTTTGCTGCAAACTAAATATCGCCTTTCCTGATCTTTCAGGTGGTCTGCAATTGACAGATGATTTTATCCGGAGATAAGTCGAGGTCAATATCACATTAAGTCCTTCGTAAAACAGCTTCCCGCCACTGTACTTGAAATACTGTTGTCTTCATGTGATGGCTCTACTTAGCCTCTTTGAAAAACTTTTGGATAAGTAGAGGGGATCTTAAAACATATATGCCAAATGTTAGATAGTTTCAAAATTTGTCGTTTTGGTAGACTGTGGGCCATCCTTAGTATACTTATCACCTATGATGTAGCTAACACTGTCTCACACGATCAGTAATGTTATCATACTTTCCAAAAATACGAGAATTATGCACGCCCCAAAGTATCTACTAATACTCATCGGTCCCTACCTGAGTTCCCCTAACATGCCAATGCTCATGGTTACTTAGATGTTGTATTTGGCATAATATATTTATAATAACCCGAATATGAATAGCGCTGCAACGGGATGGGACAAGCAACAACGGCGACCTGGCCAGGTAGAACTTAGTTGGTCAATTAAGTGAATGGAATAGTAAGTCAGATTTTTTTTTTCTGTGTATACTCCCTCAACTTTTATGAATGAAGATTCGCCACCTTGTTGGCTAATTGTTTTTTTTTCTTTTCAAAAAAAAAAACGAACAGTATCCTGAAAGTACCAATTTTTATAATTATATACATGTTTTATTTTGAATACAGGAAGAGATAAGAATATACAATGATATACACAAATGAATCTATACATATGATTGAAGAGAACCGGAACTAGTTGACGACATTACCGAACCCACCCTTCCTTCCTCATCTCCTCCCTAGCCCACTCCTCTAACCTCTCTGCAAGCTTTCCATCCTTTGCCGCACTGCTCTGCCATCTCGGCTCCCCAAATCGCTGGAAAATTTCGAGATATGCGCCGCTCTGCTCCGCCTTCATATCCTGACTCGCCGCACAGAATAAACTGGTCCACGACCCCTTTTCGGCAGGGTACATCATTCCAAACATGCGTAAGACCGAGAGGACACTCACTATACTCGACCCCGACTCCCCTAGTGGCGTAGCTAGATTTGTCTCAACAATACCTGGGTGCACTGACGAAACCCAGATCTCGCCCTCCCCGTTCCGCGCACTGAGAGAACCGGGGCCGTACGTAAGGTGCAGGAACTTGGTGTGCAGAATATTAGCGAGTTTGCTCTGTCCATACCGCTGCCATGGGCCACCATTTTTGAGCGATAGATCCTTAAAATTGATCCCTCCGGTGGGTGCACTTAAATGCCCGGATGAAGTGATGTTGACGAGGCGGACGCTGCCAGGAGGAAGAGTCTTAGCAGTTCGTAGCATCAGAGGAAGTAGATGCTCCGTCAAAACCCAGTGCGAGAGGTAGTTGGTCTGCCACTGAGCCTCATAACCGTCTGTCGTCATTTCGAAAGGCGTAGCCATGATACCTGCGTTATTCACTAAGCCGTGCAGGGCTGTTTCGAGAGTGAGAAAGTGTTTGGCGGCCGCGACGACGCTGGTGAGGTCCATGAGATCCATTTGCAGAAGATCTATGTTGGCTGAGGGGTGCATTTTCTTGATGTTGGCGATGGCGTCTGTGCCCTTGTTCAAGGATCGGGCGCACATGTAAACGTGAGCGCCATGTTCTGCTAGATGAGCTACGGTGTAGTAGCCTCTGTGGTTTGGTGAGATCAACAATTAGGTCTTCGTGGTGAGACGTGAGAAAGAAGACTTACATGCCTGAGTTTCCACCCGTGACTATAAATACTTTACCCTTGAGATCGGGGAGAGTATCAGGATGGAAAGTCATGTTAATGTTGTCTTCTTTCTTTACAAAAAGTTGTCACGTCTTGGGTTGAATTCGATGATGATATAGATGATATGAGAAGATGCCTTCAAAATCAAGATGATGCTACGATTTTTATATTGTTCTTGTCTGACAATACTCGCGGTACTTAGCATCATATAGTTAGATATTGTGAGCAAGCTGCATGACCCTTCGGCCAATAGGATAATTCCGAATGAGCAAGTGAGCCAGCTGCATGAAGCGTGGGGCTCACCCCAGCTCAAGCTACTGACCCACGTTGTGAGCAGATTGCATGACGCTAGAGTTGCTCGGGTTAGGAATTGTCATAAATAATCGCCAATAAGATCGCGCCATTTCGTTAACCCCTGCTTGCTCGCAGCTCGCCTGCGGAATAGAGCCATATCAATTCCTCCGTTCCCAAGTGTGAGATTGGTCATTGTGAGCAGGCTGCATAAATCGCCTTGGCCGGGTCGACGAGATTCGTATCGCTCGCCATCGATTTTATTATCGTCGCGATTTCAGCGTCCGCTAGCATCATGATTAGTACAGTAAATTCAATAGTATCTCGCATCCAACTTACGTCAATGCCACAATTGGCCGAGGTACGTACCAGGCAGTCCTCAATCACTGGGACGATATGAATTGCTCACTGCGTACAGGCGATAAGTAGGGAAGACGACTGGACTGGGACCAAGGATGCTTCGGCTCGTAGACGGGCACAGACTAGACTCAATACAAGGGCATACCGTCAGTAAGGCCCTTTCTTTTTTGTCCAAACCAGGAGGGAGCTAAGAGCAGACCAATCGAGGGGCACTCAACTATCAAAACTGACGATCTTGTAGGAAAACGCAAAGCCCTGGCAAAAAAAGCCGAAGCATCCAGTGCCGCGACCGGAACACTGGTCAAATCAGAAGCGCTGGTCGAATGCTGGGATAATGAGCAGCAATCCGTCTCCGTCGTCTCGGCATCCCGTATCAAGCAATTATACAATGCGAGAAAACCCTTGCTGTCAGATAAATGTAGAAAAGAACAATCCAAAATTGTCTTCCCCCTCTGTTCCGATCACCTCATCACACTACTACAATTCAACGCTCTGCGCGCTCTAGCTGTCAACCGCACTTTGATCTCGGGTATCCTCGCCACACCGCTCGACTGCGACGAGGAAGTTATCCATGTCACCCCTTACCCTGACAAGCCCGAACTGATCCCTCCAACACTCTTGCCCACCACCATTCAACAAACAGTGCCGCACGGTGACTGGATCGACATGTTTCCTTGTCCCGAGGCACGAGATCGCCTGATCCTAGCCGCCGGCACCTTCGACGAGGACGAGATGTGGGATGACTGTATTGGCGGGCTGTACGAGGGCTTCCCCGACGATGAAGTCGAGCGACGTGGCATCATCGCGTGGTCGCCGCCCTGGGACATCACCGGGTGGGAGATGTCGGAAGGGTTTCTGAGAAAATGGGGGTGGTTGTTTGAAGGATTGCCGGGGGTACTGGAGGCGACTAATCGGTGGCGGATCGCGAGATGCGAGGAGCCATTTGTTAATGATGACTACACGCCACACGCAAGTTCGTGGCCTTTATATTGTCCGACTAATTCTTCGTCGTTGCCAAATCTCGATGATCAAGCCGTCGGATAGTATTGTATATCGCCCGCTGGCCTTTTTGCCCATACATATGATACTGAGAACTAGTAGGTGATCTAAATTGTGAGGGTGTTCTCACACATTCCCAAGTTTCGTCATCACTCGATGAAGAATTGGAAGTGAGCATATTACAGTAAAAAATATATCCAAAAACTATCCCTCAATTAAAGTTCACAGAACAAAAAGCTGTCGAGTTGAATGGAAAAAACCAAGCGATTGATAAAAATGCGATGAAATTCTTCGCTCTATATAAATGGCCAGCCATAAATATACCTAGTTATATGGTCTAAAAAGCCATCATCCCACACAAACAATTACCGTACAGCCGTTAACGGCCATAGATGCCACCTTTATCGACCGGATCCCCCATAATAACCATGCCCCGACGACCCTCCATAATAACCATGGCCGGACGATCCCCCATAATAACCCTGGCCGGACGATCCCCCATAATAACCATACCCCGACGACCGCCCAGCCTTCGTTTCTACCGGCGTTTTTTCGATGGGGGATACATCCTCCTGTTTTGCTACGCAGTATCGACAAGTTTTGTACCTGCAGCATTTGCCCCCCGCTGAACACCTTCCATCTGCGACACGCCCTGTGCAACCACTGCAATACATGTTATTCAACATTCTTACCACTTGTGGATAATGCCTTACCAGGAGTGATCGAGAGGGCTAAGATCGAGATCGGTAGTGCGTCTATATGACTCTCTATAACGTCGCCGGATCATTAGCGATAAGGCATATTCATTCACATCAACGAACAACTTTGGGGTATTGTATGCATAGGTGTCAGGCTCACGCTTTTTGGGTATCGATGGTAGGTCTCTGTCTCTCTGCGTAATAATGGGCGCTACTTTCTGCCGGTGCACCATATGCGATGTACTTGCTGTGATTGCTCTTCGCTGGATCCCTTGCAACGTAGGGCTTGTTTTCCATAAGCCAAGGACGGCTCGAAGATGAGCCACTTGAAATTCCCTGCTGCTGTTGAGGCGGATCATAATACCCCGATTTGTGACTTCGCTTTTCTCTTCTTGGTGTAAGCCTCATTTTGACTGTTCAAGATTGTCGAAGATTGTCGATCTGGTTGAGAAGAGAACAAGAAGAACATGAAGCACTGCAAGGCTAACCGTTTTTATACCACGAGGTTATCAAGGGATAGATATCTATACTCCCAGAAATGGAATTTCTGCGACCTCAAACTTTGATTTAAGGGGCAGGCTTTCGTAAGGGATATGGTATTCACAATGGAAAAACGCATTTGCTGTTACAGTTCTTGTTACTAGTGATTCACGAGAAAAGGGGCCCCTTTCTTGTATAGTACGAGCTCGAACTATAGGCCTATGGCGTTCTCCGAGGGTTATTCTGGCATGCCGTGACAGTTACACGGGGCGCGCTCTACCGTCATTGAGCTTACGAAAAAGATGGTTCGTACCAGCGGATTGTGACAGCTCAGGTAGAAGAAATCCAATCGTTTCTATGTATCTTCACCGTATATTGCATCTCATCCTCAGTTACAGCGTGATTACGTAGTACTCACAGCAGCCAATAGGTACAAAATACTCAAGTTCCAAGAGTAGACATGAATCACGCGACCACGACGTACGACAACATGTAACCTAAGAAATCGAAATATAAGTTTTCATTCAACCACTTATCCCTCCGACTTTCTACATCTGCTAAAACATGTTGAAAGATGGGCCAATAGGCTTCTCTCAGCAACAAGATGTACTATATAGTCATTTACAGACTCAAAACCATCCGGGAAGTAAACTCCAGCTTCACTCCATTTCTACTTCGATATATGTAGTAATATATCAAACTCAGAAATGAGGGATATGTGATTAATGGTACTACCATTTTCACCCGTCCTTCTCACCTCCCTACCACGTGAATCAAGTTGGTGGCGAATTCTATTTAACTCCGACGCACATTTTTCATGTTGCGTAGGACAGATAGATACAATTGGAAAGCTCATACGTCTTGGCCTAAACTTCCCATCCCTGTGTATCCACATGGGCATCACTATGGGGGCTAGCAATTTCGGTCTCTTCTAAAATATACTTCTGGCGTCATGATCGACAATTGTTGTGCATACTGCGAGTTTCATTTAGTTTTTTCCAAGTTGCTTCGCCAGAAGCCAACTTAATGGACCTTCTGGCACATCCTCACGGTCCATAATGACCTCCACCATCTTGAACCCTTCAGCCTTGGTAAACGCTTCAGTATTTAGCAAGTCCTGTAGCTCTCCGAGTGTTTTGACTTTAGCCGTAAAAGTATCGTCCTTAGCGCCGAAGAAGCCAGGCGCCTGGAGATATCTCCAGGACGCCACATCATTGTAGCCCTGCTTCAGACCGTGAATGACTCTTTCAATCGTATAACCATCGTTGTTGATTAAGATGACAGTAACATTGAGGTCATGGCGAATAATGGTGCCTAATTCCTGTACAGTCATCTGAAAACTGCCATCACCGATGAATAATATTGTACGCGCGCTTTGAATTCCGTGGTACTGAGAAGATGCAATCAGTTCGCGCTGCGCTAAGGCTGCACCTTGTGCCGCTCCTAGCATGTACCCGATGGACAGCCAAGTAACAGGCACGAATGTGCGCACATGCTTCGGGAGAGGGATGTCCCGGCATCCATGGCCCGCACTTCCTGTTTCGCCTAGAATTATATCTCCTGTTTGAACTACCTTTGAAACCATAGGCCAGAATGAGGCCTGAGTAATGGCTTCGTCCTTTAGCGCCTCAGAATACTTGTTTACGCGGGGCCGAGACAGATCCGTGGAGGGTGTATAGGTCGTTGTCTTTGAGGAGTCGAGCTTTTCAAGAATCTGAGCTGCTGCAAACCGAGCTGGGATGTCGCGGAAAATTCGGTCTCCAATTCTGACTTCGTTATGAGCAATGTAGATGGCGGCGTCGACTTTGGGCGCGCTTGTTTTAACGTAGCTATTGGTTGTGCTAAAATGAGGACCAAAGCACAGAACAAGATCAGACTCTTGGACGAAGGTATGGACCGCGGGTGCGTCGAAGCGGCCACGGTAGATGCCATAGACGTTTGGCAACGTTTCGTCTAGTAGACCCCAGCCGAAGCCTGTTGTCCAGCTGGGCCATCCCGTAACTTCTACCAAACGCTGCACGAGTTCTACAATGCCAAACGCCCTAGCTTCTCCGTCGACTAAGACAACCGGTTGCTTGGCCTCGTATATCTTCCCCAGAACCTTGTCTATTACTTCGTTGCTGTATGCACTGGGCTGTGTCGGAGGAATACGAATCTCCGATTGCAGCCGCTCTGCCGATACCGGCACCGAGACCATATCCACAGGAACCTGGATGTACACGGGTCGGCTATGCAGCAGACATTGCGTCAAGGCGTGGTCTATATGCTCGGGACTTGTGCGGGGATCCTTGAGATCGACTTGTGCGACAGTGACATGTGCGGCCATCTGGGCGAAACGGCCAAATTCCCCATCGTTGAATGTATGATGTACCAAGGTCCGGGCATCCTGTGTGGGGCGGTCCGGCGTTCCCACGATGTGCACGACGGCGGCGCGCTCAGCATAGGCACCAGCTATGGCGTTGATGGCTGAAAGCTCGCCGACGCCGAAAGTAGTGATAAGAGCGCCAATCCCCTTGATGCGCGCATACCCGTCAGCCGCATAGCCGGCATTCAGCTCATTTGCATTGCCAACCCATTGCAGCCCGGCCGGCTCGACATAATCCAACAGGGTAAGGTTAAAATCGCCGGGTACGCCATGGACGGCGTCAATGCCAAGCTGTCTGAGCCGGGTGAAGAGATATTCGGCAAGTTGGATGCTGTCCGGCATTATGTCTGGCTCCGGCTGGACTGGCTAAGGTTTATTAAAGAAAGGGTGAATGTGGGCTATGTAGAGTCTTGACCGGGTAAAAAGAACCGGGTAAAAAGAGCCGGCTATCTACCCGAGTATAAATAATTCAGAGTTACTTGGTTGGTGAGGGGAGGAGAGGGGCAGATTGACCAGTAGAGCTAGAAGCAACTGGCAACTGATTCATGACTTGAACATGACCGTGTTAGGCAGGCAGATAAGGACTCTAAGTAGGTACCTCTTACCTAAGTTATATAATTTAACTCTGAAGGTAGGTCCGGCTTTATCCCGATCACTGCCTCGTCTAGCCGTCGTCGTTGCGCCGAAGCCGAAGTTTGGTTGCTAATGCACCGAGCCGACAGCCCCTAGCCAGGCACCTAGACCAAACACGCCAAGCCCCCACTGGTTCCCCAGCTGATTCACTTCCAATCGGGTCCCTAGCGCTATAAGTAGCTATACTCAACCCGCTAATCTGTCCGTCTTACACCAAGCTAGCCCCATATCAGCTACTAATTAACTAGTATTCTCGACCTTATCTTGAAGCACGTGGCTAGGTATTTCCGCGACCGGATCTACGATTTCCTCCCCCTGTTGGTCCGGCCAGATGCGGGGTGTTTCATCTTTGGCTCTTGGTGGTTCGGTCCGCTTACACCATTGTGACACAGTTGAGCCAGGAGATGTCGTGACAAGCTCGAGAAGGCACCCCGTAGTTCCTGAGCCCTTATCAGATATATAAGCTTCCTGCCATAACCAGGAAAGCGATGCTGGCTTTCATGCTAGTAAATAAAAAACTTTACGAATGGCGAAAATAAAGGAGTGACCGGCACCCAGAGACCCGTACATTTTCACACATCTTCAATCAACCACTCATTTGGGTAACTCCCCCCCCCCCCCCCCCCCCCCCCCCCCCCCCCCCCGGGGGATAAGAGATAGTTATTCGTTAATGAGTTTTTTGTTGCTCTGAATAATAGAAAGGTGATTGAGGAAGACGCATGTCAGACTCATAAGTCTTCGTTCAAAACACTCTAAGGTCTCATGAATAAACGAGACTTGTTGCAGCTTACACTGCTGGATGTTTCAATATTGACTATTGTTATCGGGAAAGGAGACAAAAGCCTTTATCTAGTAAGGGGTTAACATATATACACGCACCGAAGGCTCGTGTCTGTCGCCCTCGGTCTCCGGGGGTTTATCCCGTAGCGCTTGTGGCAAAGCTCGTCATTTTCACGTCAAATGGGTGACATACCTCTTTCGGTCAAGGCCATTTCATCTACTATTAGTTTTAAAATCTGACTGCATTTCTGATACCCTCAGTGGATAGGAACAGCAGAAACCTAAGTAATTCTCAGCATGCGACTGCAGGGCCACGAAATCACGAGGTCATGTAATAACGATAGTTGTCTGCTATTCGTGGTTACCGGACAATTCCATCAGATTTCATGCCCTAGCTGAGAGAAAAAGGATAGAGGTCCAATGATCAGACTCTGAACCTAAGAGATAACTGACTGCACACCATTGCTTGTTCACCTATACAAATGCCGAGATCTCGCAATATGGAGAAATAGGAGTTTACCCCTGATCCATTGTCGACAAAGCAAACGATGATGCGCTTGCGATCCAAAATTTTATATGATCCAACATGTCTCACTCAATAACATTATTGATCACTGGTAAATTTCCATCGTTTCCCAACTCACTTCCAATCCTATATTCCATCATAGAAAAGCTCAGGGTTTCTCCTTCTTGAGCGTATTTGAGGCAGGTTTGTCCTTCTTAGTGCTGCTTGAGGCGTCCTTCTGTTTCTTTTCTAGTTTTTTTGCCCCCCTGTGCTTCTGAGCTTTATTGTCGTCCTTTTTATCTTGATAAGGACTTTTCTTCGTGAGGGGCATGTTGAATCTTGTAGGTGGGTAGCAACGTGAACGATTTGCTTCGTCTTGACGTATCAAATAGAGGCTTAGATGGATTCAAATAGAATTAAGTGTAATGTTGCGAGGGGAGCGACGTAATCTTACTCTCTGAGGGATTTTAATACTCATCTCTCTCGGTGTATGGTAGCACAAAGATGACTGTATAGCATTGCCGGTTGGTTATACAGATTAGTTAATGCAGAACGCCAAAGTGATGATGGAACCACCCTGGAAAACTGAAGAAAACCCTTATCTACCAGCCGGCACTAGCCCACGAATACGATTGAGGACCTCTTTGCACAATCCTATTTTTCATCCAGCCTATAGTTAGCTCCTTAGCAAGATGCTGATAGGATAGGCATGGACACGTCACAGAATTTCAGGGCGCAATCACTCTGACTACCACACAATATCCGCTTATACTGTTCTGACCTCAAAAGCGTCGAAGTATCTACCCCGGCAAGCTCGATACTAAGCATACAAAGATATCGACACTCAATATATAATAGCGGCACTATTTTTTCATTCACATGTCCGAATTCGAGGCGGACGGTTAAAGCAACTCTAATATTAGCGGTCTCTGGCTCCATTCTTTAACCCCTTGTAGCATGCCAACATAGCTATATAAAAGCAAGGCAGGAAAGACGGATCGAGGCTCTTCGTGTAGAAAAGGCTGTAGATTTCCAACCTAGACTCGGTCGGGGATCGAGCTTTTATATCCCCTTCATCTATGTATAGAACAAAGAGACTTGCTAAATATATCTGGTTAGTCATAGATTCTTTCGCGCAACAACAAGTATTTATTGATCATCCCCCGTGCAGAGTCTGCCAGAGGATGTGGTGCCACGAAGTGAGAGACCTGCTTGCAGCTAGGAGGGTAATTGGGGCTCAACAGATTGATCAATTGATTCCTGAACCACCCACATCAAGGGAGTTCAGTCATCTACGTACACAAAATCCACTACTTCTACACACTAGGGCAGCCGTGAACTAGTTCCCTGACAGAGTCCTAGCAATCTCCTGTAAGGTCAGTATTAGTCCTCGACTGTGATATTCCATCATTCCACATTTCCTTTCAGCGCCTTTCCTCCTACTCAACAATAGAGAACGGCAGAAGTTCGTACCACACGAGGCAAAACTTTATCACTTCTTCCCGGTAATAGTCGTTATGGCCACACCCGTTGGAGTCGAAAGTGACCAGTCCTCGCTACGGAACGAGTTGGCCTTAGGCTCCGCCGCCTAGGGTGTGACAGGGCCTCTCAAGAACTCCGCAAGGTCCATAAGCTCTTCTTCAGAGGAACCGTGCGATTCGGCGCGCCACAAGCCCCCAGCCCTTGGCGTAAGGCTTCTGTCTCCGTTTCTGTGCTGAGTTCCGGCTCCACTGTGACGGTGGTCATCACGTAGCCTTGCGGGCAATGGAACCGCAGGGGGCTGGAACTCCGAATGTGTACCGTCGGGCGGGGAACTTTGGAGATTATTGGCATTGCCGTTGTTTCCGCTACTGGCCGGCTCTTCTTTTGGCTTCGCGAAGACGCGCGAGAGTCCACCGGTCCACCATTGCGTAAACTTACCTGCAAAAGGCTGTCTTGGCCACCAGCTACCTTCGTTTCGGCCTTGGATCTTCGATTTGCAACGAGATACGGCTTTGAGAATTAATGACTTCACCATCGGTAGACTCATACACAGGATTGCGAGGTTCGGCTCCAAAATGGCATAATTGACAGCCTTCATTCCTGTAGCGTTATAGTTGGCGCCGTATTCCGTGTGCGCGATGGCCTCGAAGCGAAGGAAGGCCACGATGATCGTCCTGTTCGCACGCCTCGAGTTAGTTACCAGTATATTTGCACTTTTTGTTTCGTCGCTGTGAGGAAAATGGAAACTTGGCGCAGTAATAGAAGGTTGGCCAAGCAGGACATGCACTATCAGGAAGGGGACAGAGAGGCACTTACACAGTTCCGAGAAGAAAAACAAGCGAAATCCCAATCTTTGTGCCTTTGCTCAGTTGGAGTTTCCAGACAGGCCAGAGAGGAAGCAGAAGTATTAGCAGATCACCAACGGCGTTGAAAACACAAATTGCCAGGTCCGTACTTCGCTGGTGGACGCACAACGGCGCTTTGGGGGGGCAAACTGCTAGTTCTTGTATAACATTTGCGATGGACCACGCAATAACAACGCAAACCATAAAGATATATAGAGAACGTCGGGATAGACCTTGTGCAAAACGGCGGAATGCGCGCAAGAACAATCGTATAATACCACGAAGAGAATTGTCAGTACCAGGATCAGTGTTACCATTGCTGCTCGGGTCGGGAAGCTTGCTACAAAGCACGCGAGTTCCAAAGACTCGTAGATAGAAGAAGAGGCCTGAAAGCTTCACGAAACAGATGCATAAGAGGAAGAGGAGGCGAAAAAGGCGATCCAGCTAGAAAGTATATTAGCGTGTTTCGATTTATATTCGTGTTGATGTTGTTGTTGATAACGGTTCGCTTGGTATAATCAGGGAAAGAATACAAATAACCGTGAATATGGCCGAGGTAATTCTTCAAGCGGCACATGAGTAAAAAGTACATACCTCTGTAATCTTCTTTCGATCATCAGACGCAACTTTATTCACAGGAAGACCAAAGCCGACATAAATGACTAGAAGTAAGGATCATAAGAGAATTAGTAAGTCCTGACATAACAAGGAATAAACGGCCGAGATTGTAATATCCCAATGTTGCAGGTGGATTACATGTAGGAAAAGACTTACGGAAACCCGCCGCTATAAGCATACCGTTTACCAGCAATGTTGCAGCTAGAATGAAACCGTCATCCCAGCCGAAGCCAGCCCGTGTCACCCGTCGCGAATACAGACGGAAACTAACGACTACGATAGTCAGTACATTCAACACTGAGTTGAAAATGATATCGCGCCACTGTAACAGGGGTCAGCCGTTGCCTGTCTCACATAATCACAAGGTACTTGGGATGGATAGAAAGCTTTTCCGAATGATCGTTATACGAAAGAGCCTTATCACTATTCGCCTGAGACAACGAATAAACCAACAAAAGGTATACGTACTGCAGGGTTCTCGTCAGGAGATTGAATCGAGTACATCTTGATGGGTGTTTATAACATAGATTGGCAACAAGAAAAAAGCTAGCCAACAAGTCTAGGCGTGCCAAATGATAGTAGTGTAGGAGACGATCGAATTGCGAAGAGGAATTTATGAGGGATTGGTGTGGAACGAACGGTCTTTAAATAATAAAATTCCAAGCTTGTTGAGAAAGCTTCGAGCTTCTGTATGTTCGGCAACAATGCAAGAGTGAATAAACAG
The DNA here is from genome assembly GCA_007182795.1 of Xylaria flabelliformis. Taxonomy (NCBI): domain Eukaryota; kingdom Fungi; phylum Ascomycota; class Sordariomycetes; order Xylariales; family Xylariaceae; genus Xylaria; species Xylaria flabelliformis. The sequence continues at coordinate 189,737 of VFLP01000053.1, forward strand.
CTTCCAGCTTCATCTCTCCTCATCTTGCAGTGAATATCGTTTGCGCAAAGCTGTCTGTTAAGTGGATAGTCAAATCAGATTTAAGAAGACTAGAGAGTGGTTGCCTCAGCAAACGAGTCAAAGTCCTCTGAATTCAACTTCTATTCCATTTCAGGAACAAACATTCAATTCACTCTTGGTATTCGAACATAACAGGTAAGTCGAGAATATTGGCCACTTAGGACATTTAATGCTCTTCATAATAAAAACACAATGGTAGGGTTCCGTTATGAATACCAAAACCAAATAACCGAATAGTAGGAGAAAATCTTCCTAAACTCTGGAGCTTCGCTAGCTTTTTCCTTATTCAATGCAGGCCATAAAGTAATGAGCGCCACCAAGACTCAAACCAATTGAATATTCGCCTCTTACACCAAGTTAATGGATCTACAATAATGACCTCTTGCTAGTGCAACAAACACCTTCAGACGTATAGCAAGAAGATGTCAAGTTGTCAATTACTCATTGCTAGCCAGTAGAGTATAAGACGTTTACAACTCTGGCTTCTTTGTGGATTATTGTGAAGACAATCCAGCCAACTCGGGACGCTAGAGGTCGCACAGTATTGATTTTCTTGACGCGTAAGACTTATTCTGTCAAAGTCCAGCTAATAAGGGTAAGGCAATCACACAATCAATGAACTTGTAGGTAATGCCGACAGATGCCTGTAGATTATAAGATTGGCGAGATTCATCTCGTCTGCCTCGATAATTACAGATAGAGGAAAGAATCTGCCTTGACATCGTCGTGCGACGGATCAAAGAAGAAAATTTCTCATAACCTCGTGTCACTGTCGTATTTCCTATGCTCATTTCCCATATCCACACTCAACCATCATTTGAATCTACATTCATCACCACATTCGACTAACATTCGTCGCGAATCAGACCCCTGATTAGTATAGGAAATAATATAGCGTGGAACTAGTGCATGACTCAAGGGTAGACTGCTAATATATCACCGATCAACCAAAGCCAGCAATATTTGAGCCTCTTGCTCAATTAGAATACAGGTAGCAAATGAAAATAAATAAGAGTATCTGAACAATCAGAACAGTCGAACTAAGGGAACAATCGAATCAAGTCGTGATCGGGCGTTATGTTGCGATTTGCGGATTTCCGACGAATTCACAGCGATCTGCGCAAGACACGGCATCAGAACAAGACTCAGCTGTTTGCCATCGAATGTTTCGCGTTGATGCTACTGAGGATCTTGCCCGAGAAATATTGTTGTTGGCGAACAGGTCTATGTCGAAGTTCTGAGTTGCCTTGCTTGTATTGACTTTTGTGCTCCTTAAATGATGTTGCCCTTCACTCTTTCCTCATGATTGCACGTGAAGCTGGAACGCGCGACCAAAAGCGCAACTCGAGGATGGCCTAGTAGTCATGTTATTGATGCTGGGGGGACTAAGGAGGTCAAATGGGAGCCAATAGCTCGATATATCAAATGAAAGTGGTATCAAATCGTAAGAATCCGTCAACGCCACGCCATCTCGAATAAGGGGAAAGAGTTGAAATCATCGAGTAGATTGATCAGAAAGCCTCAGAACCTCATGCCAGCATGAGTATTTTACCAGCCTTTCTTCCTTGCGAAGCGTTTGTTCAGTAAAGTAAGAACTTTTGTGACATTGAAAGTCACGTATTCAAGATCGAGGTCCTCCTGATTGTCCTTTTGCATTTCGAGTAGATCGTCAAGCTTTAGGTCAAGCTCTAGCAGTCCCCGCGTACGCCCTGTTATCATTAGCAATGGAGTAGCGATGGTGGGGATCCATAATTGTCTTACCCTTGTAGTGTAAAGAGATGACAAAGGTGCCTGGTAGAGGACTGGTGAAATTGAAGTAGATGTTCGCTCTCCTATTGTCAGGAACATTACTCTTCTGGATCACACCCTCTTTCTCTAGCTGCTGGTGTGTGAACTTGTAGGGCCCCAACACTTGGTACTTTTGTTGCTTTCGTCGTGTACCTTCTGACTGGCTTCGCACGTTGTGTAAATAACTCTTGTATGTGTCGAGTTGACCGACAAGATATGCATTGTGGTCTCGTATTGTTTTATAGACCTCCTCAAGTTTCTGCGTTTCTAGATTAACACCCTCCTTGAGCGACCCGAGGTGAGACAACTCTTGCTCGACTTCGTCGCGGAGAGCGCGAAACTGATCAGATTTGTTGATAGTCCCCATTTCTTGAAGTTGACTAAGGAGTTCCATTGCTCGGATGCCCTTACGCACCATCACTGCGTCATTACGGGATGTAGCAGCGGCATCGGCAATTTTCTCCAGCCGCAGCGGCTTTTGTGCAACAGCATTATGCTGAGGAATGGATCGAATGATTTGTACAAAGATGTTCTTGGCCTCCAACCAGTATAGTTCATCTTGTGTGATATCCAGGGCCTGCGTCATATTTTCAAATGTTTGTTCCCAGCGACTAAAGAGAGGCAGATTGATAGCCCTGTTCTCTTTCCTCGGAACCTGCGCAGGAGCGTGTCCCAACTCCGACATGATCTGAGCGAGATGCGAGTTCTCATCCTTGCAGAGTTCCGCGCTATGCTTTTCGATAAGGCCATGCATGGCGTATATTTCGTTGAGTGTGATGGAAAGCTCTATATTCTTGTTCGTGAGTGCCACATATTGGTCCACCTCAAGACTTTCGTAGAAATCTTGCACTTCACAGAGATCCAACATAAATTTGTTCACACGATCCTTGTTTTGCTGGATGAAGGGAGACAGCTTGGCCATGTACGGTTCCTTCGCGTACGACGGCTTATTAGCGAGGTTCTGTAGCATCTTGGCAATTAAGGTCAGCGTGCGTCGCGGTCTTTCAGCGGGTATCCCTTCAATGAGCATGTATGATTTGGGTGTAACGATAGCTGGGTTGATGAACCGTAGGAAGAAAAAGCCTCCGATCAATGTGCAAATAACTTGATCATTAGCTTCCGGGTACTTTCGTTTCGTCAAGCTCCGAATTTGCTTGCAGATCCACCGAATCCCATATGGCGCTTCGTGAAGTCCGTCGATAATTGTGGCCAAGAAACCGTTGGCAATCTCAGTCAGCATAGTCAACCGAGGCTCGATGATGGCCTGCACTTGAGGGTTCTCGGCGGCCTGTTCCCCGGTTATGCCCCTAGGCAAGGACGGGGGTAGGCTTCCCGTGTCTTCCTGAATCTGGTCGCACATGCGCTCGTATACCTTCAGAGGGTTGATCTCCAGGTCCAGGTCTTGCAATTCGATGAGGCTATTGATCCTATCAGCAAGCACCGTTCGAAGGTAACTCTGGCCGGGTCCACGCCTGGTGTATGTAGTCATCATTCGAGAAACGGGAGTGTTGGCACGGAGGAGAGATGAGTATTCAGGAGTCGTGTCGAATTGATAGGTCAAAACGGACTAGATTTCAGCGTTAAGATGGGAAATCGAGCATAATAGATGGTCGTCGGGCTTACCTGAAACATCGTCAACAGCAGATGCTCTTCGCGACTTTCATATTGATTACCGTAAACGGTAAACATGACGGTTTGAAGCAAAGAGTCGATCTCCGACATCGATACCAGTCGGCACAGATGGGCGATATGCTTTGGTTCGGATTGAAGCAAGAACAAGAATACGCCGTATCTCTGTGTCTTTTCATCGTTGGGGAACTCGCCCTCCTCCAATTCCAGTGCATCCTCGAGGTGGCTAGCGACTTCATTTTGCTATGTGACAGTTAATGGTCGTCGTAGAACGAAGTTGTGACGGTGACCTACCTCCTCCAAAGCCATGCGGTTTTGAATCAACAGTGCAATACGTGAGTCTAGATACCGCACATCTTTTTCAAGAAAGAAATTCTTCTTGGATTGCGAAGAAATCTTCGTCTTCAAGTCCCGAAGTATCCTCTGTGCTAATTGATTGTTAATTAATGTCAGAAAGTTCTCTGTAATAGGCAATCTCACCCTTGGCCAATTCATCATCAATCTCTAAATCTGTTTCATTTGCAGACATAGACATATATAATGCAGACATAGAATACCTCTTGCTCTGCCGCGCAGATCTGGTACCATCATATGAGGACATGGTGTTCTGACGAGATATGGGCTGAAAAGATGAGGAAGAGGCCGTAGAGGCCCGCGACGGTGTTTGCAACATGGTCGTCATATTGGGCAACAAATCATATGGTATCGGGTCGGTTTGTCCAGGATCCAAAGTTGAGCACCGTGGAGCCTATCCAGCGTGTTCGGAACCGCGATTAACGGGTGCTTCGTAATATTGGAAATGAGCTTTAAGCGAGAACGTAGGTAGTAGTCACCCAAGTTAGAACGCGGTGAACGATGTGTGATAGATAAATATTGCCAGTTGCGGGGCTCTTTAACAATATGAACGACCAGGTCTATTGTTGATGCAAAGACCAGAAATAGTGGGATTCGAGGTGACCAGCCAGGCACAGGTGCAGTATACGGCAGCAGAGCGTCTGCTCGATTGGCGACGTCTAATGAACAGCCGTTCGAGTTCTCAAGGGCCGAGATTAGCACAAGTGGGTGCCGCGACAAGAACGTGCACAATATAGAAGAATAGCTGGCACCAAACCACAATGGACTGAGGAACGGTGACTCGGATCGCCAAAATCGACGCGCTGGCTGAAGACACAGTGATAAGGATGTCGCTGTACAATTGAATCAACGGGGCTCCGATGTTGGTGGCTGATTGTCGTGTTCTTGGTCGCGTTCGAAGGCGTCGTGGGAAGGTTGGTAGAGTGCAGATGGGAAGATATAGGAGGGGTTGTCGGAAGAAGCGTGGTGTGCTGGCGCTGGCGCAAGGACTCCTTTTTTTTCGCAATAGGTTTCCTCTCGTCTACAAAAGTTTTCAATATTGTCGGGATTGTCGTAATGGGATTCGTCTCTTCCGTCGAGACACAAGACACAGGTCTCGCTCTCGCGGGCGGTGAAATGTCGCACGAGTTGGTGGCACTCGATAAGTTGAGATGGAGGGACTAAAACGGGGAAATGGGAGGACAAGAACAAGAGAAGAACGAAGACCAAATACCAAATTCGACAGGGTTCAGGGTGTGGGATGTGGGACGGACTGGGCAGGAGCAAGGAGGGAGGACGCTAGCTGGCGAATCCACAGTTCGTGGGTTGTAGCGAGCCGGTGCAATGTGCAATGTGCAATGTATGTGCCTACCTACTGCGTCGTTCACTGCGTGCGTGCTATGTCTCGTGGGTAGCCGCTGGCTGGCTGGCTGCTTACATCCCACCTAGCTACTTCTGGATAACCGGCATCTCGAGGGAGGGGGAGGGGACGGTTAGCTACCTCCTACTACCTATTGTAGGTACCTACATCTATGTACTTACATATAGGCACATATGCGCACCTTGCGTACTTTATTTGGCATTGGCAGTTGGGATGGCATCATATCACAATAACTTGGAAGCAGGGTACCTAATCTGTAGGTACGAGACTGTATAGGTAGTTCCTCGTACCTTACCATCCTGATTAAAGTACCTAAGGTACCTTGACGGGCTCTTTCTATTCCAACCGCGGTCACGACTTTCTGTACATGTGTTAGAGCAAAAATGGCTTAGCTCTCACCATGAATTAAGAACAGTGAACGTAATATATTGTCATATAGATTCCTGCCGCCCTAGCTAGATTGGCTATGATGCACATGTTTCCAACGGTGATGAGCGCGATGCAGTGAATTCAATACGTCGCATTCCGGCTCGAATAGACTGGGGCAGAAGTGGGATCAAGACGGTGGAAAACCGGGTATTAAATGGGTGCGATATGACGGAAATGGAAGGAAAGTGGACAATAAGAAACAAATCATGCCCGTTTCGGAAAGATTGGTGAGAAGGAAATCCACTGGCCAAGGGTACCTAGGCTTGAGGGGACGGAATCGGCATACGCTGTCCCTATCCTCCTATCACCTGCCCTACGCTAGTACATAACGAATTAAATCTTGCAAGTTGTGGTCAACTTGCTCACTTGATGCATTGTACACGTACCACGCAATTCCTCTGGGATTGTTACTCGGAACTGCCGATGGAAAATGGAAAGGAACAGCCCATCGAAGCGTTCCGTACCTTAAGAAGGTAATAATGCATGAAGCTCTATTGTGTAGTATCAAACATCTACTCGACATTATTGATGTTTGTTCGAAACTTCCTAGGTACCCAGGTACTGTTGCAAGAACACGAGGTTTAATTCAGCATACTTAAGCAGATCGCAGTGCATACAGGGCATTGGACACAACTGACTCCGTGGTATCAAAAATACTAACCAAAAGTAATTCCTGTAAGATCTGGTCTGGGAGCTTAGGTATGTAGCCCACATGGGCTCAAGATAGGACTGGGAAGCATTCTGAAACGATGATATGCCACTAGAGTTCATAATTGCTGTTGATCTCGATATAAATATAATATTTTGAGGTTGAGGAAGATACACGGGCACGGCTTGTGCTAAATGTCACGTCTCAACAACCAAGGACTTGATTATTACCCAAAATTTCTGTTGCAGTATATCACGATCAAGTTTTCTCTGCTTCGTAATACATTTTGTAATGAAGCTACATAGTATGCGATAACAGGTTCAAGCGGGGTTCTAGTCCAGACAGTCACCGACACCCGTTAGTCAAGATTAAGCCTGGTAATACTCCAATTAATGTACATACCATCAGATACACAAGTTGAAAACTACTCAAGCAATTAGGTAGATTGCCACAGATTATAGAGCCACAGAGCAATCTAGATTGTGCAATTGACATCCCAAACAACAAAATTGTCAGATTTAGAATGCCTAGTTGAATCGTTGTCGAAAAGCTCAACATAGGCTCCGGTTAAGTAAAATCTTAGAAATATCTAACTTAGCTTGGTAATGGTACAGATAAGCAAAGGCCGTGCCTTAGCGTCTGGGACAGATGTTGGAGTCCCGTCTCCAATTCCCCTGGCGAAATTTCAGGAACGGGACAAGTCTAACAGGGGTAAAACCAGGGGTAAGTAAGTAAATCATGTGGAAATGGATCCCAACAGCGCCAAGTAGGCGCCTAACATTCCTTGTTCTCGAGCCGCCGCCAGCGTGCATAGTAAGGGAGACTTGGGAGAGATCTCAAAACCAAGCTGCGACATCGACTCAGCTTGGGCCACAGAAGGCCCTGCAATTTCTCCAGATCGCCTTGGCGACCCGAAAAGGGAAGAAACGGGCTGATGTTGTCTGTTATACTATGTTTTAGGCCTCAGGCAATCAATCGGCCTTGTGAGTCGATTTTCATTATATGTAACATTTTATAATGACATTAACTACAACGAATGCACACTTGTTTTGGAATCAGATCAACACACCACAACCACTTGCCGTCCTGCTTAATCAGGTCCGAGCCATCCGAAAATGTAGTAGGTTGCAATCTGAATTCATCTGCATCTGTTTCGTTCCAACGTTTTGCGTTAGTGGCACACCCACGGTGTCTGCCTTGGGCTTCCCCATGACTCGCTACCCTGTTAGGCGATGCATACATTTAGACTCGGGCTAGTTTCCAAGTTACCGGGAGTTGGACTCTGGGATATGTTCGATCTATCCGACCGCAATAGTTGATACGTGCTCGGGTACGCTGAACAAGCCGGATGAACGACCCTGGCCGCCTTATCAGGAACCTTGGAACTATACTCACCGACGTGGAAGTTCGAAGGACTTTGTGCCGCATAGATTATTATTCGGGGCTCCGTGCTCAACCCAGCGCACTCGTGAGAATACAAGAGTATGTACAGATCACGTCTACGCCTTCGCATGCACACTGGAAAAGATCTTCAGCCAAGTAGTTACACGGCGTTCAGTGAACCTTGTGCAGAGTACATGAGTATAATATGCATCCGCGCTGTTGTTCGCACGTGGAGCTTCATGTTGTCCCAGCCCAGATGTTATTTCGTTAGGCACATCTCAATCAAGCAAGTCGCACACGCCTAGATCGCTTAATGAGTTCATCTTAATTGCAAGCCGCAATACCACGCAAAGAGCACCTCACCAATTGCACGTGATTCCATGATGCGAGATTAATCATGACGATACTTGCTAGACATATTATAGGTAGGTAAGGAGATTTGGCTCTTTCTACCACGACGCCTATAGTTGCCTCATCCGAAACATCCAGTCATCCTGGACCGGATTGAGTTTTGTGTTAGCTGTATAGCAATCTCAGTTATGATCCCCATCGGGCTAATATACTCAACCACTCTCGTGGTTTTCTAGCTTTATCCAGACTTGCAGGTGATCCTGGCACATGTTACTGGTAAGACATCTTTTCGTGTTGAGTGGCGTGGCTGCCGAAACTCATCATTCCTACGCCATCCCGGGGAAGTTATGCCAGGATGGGCTTGAGTGGGATTCAAATAACATTATTATCACCTTGATAACATGTTCAAAAAGATTTCAGCCCCTTGTTTGCGAACTGTTCATTGACCAGCAAGAAATGTTGAATTGCCCAATCACAGGGCATGATGGCATGACAATATGCAAAGAAAGATGCAAATCACAAGTAGCTACCAAGTCTCAGACACAGCGTCTCGCCGTGCAACCTACCACAGAGTGAAACAGCTCTACATTCGATGACGAGTCCTACCTTAATTTGATTGCAGGGCCTAGCTGACGCTCAGGGTTCATACCAATATATTGCGGGTTCGCGCCACAATATGAGAACTGGTATGTCAGGTAGGTAGAATGAATGAATTTACACGAAGCTCGCAAAGCGTTGCCGCTCCAGTTCGATAAACCACTCAGACTCCGGGCAGTCTTGGTGCAATGTCCTAGTGAAAATGTCATTGTCCGATTTGGATACCACCCCGTTTATATCCCTTCGCACCAACAGTTGCACCAAGGGAAAGCCTCACATAATTACTGAGCATCACGTACGAGCCAATTTATTTTCTTGTAAAACATAGCCTAAGTAAACTCATTTCGTTAACACAAAGGAAAGAAACGACTTGCTTACGGCCGTGAATTTCATCTCTAAATCAAAGTCTCTGGGAAATGAACAGGAATTCTCGCTTGCATTCGACTGCTAATTTTCTTCTTAGGTACAGACGAAAAGGTTCTCAGCTAATACTACCCATAAGATATTTTAAACTAGTTTCATATTCTCGTGTTTAATTGCTGTATTCCCGCAACTTAAGTGCCAAAGTGGCACTCGCGTTTGAATCGTGTTCAAGGATCATAGAATAGATTCATACCGGGTAAATACAGTAGGAGCGTATAGTTGCTTTACCTCAAATGCATGACTCAGAGTCGCAGGCGAACCTAAACTATTTACTGACTTGACACGGGTAGGTGAGTTTAGCTGTATCTAACTGTTCTACCATGTACAGTATTCACTATCACATATTGGGGGATCATCACCATGGGCTGTCGATCTTTCATTATTGGTGAGCCATTGGCGACGAAGCTTATTCGTGTTCAATATACTCATAGGACAAATAAAGCAATCTGCAGAACGTATTCGCTCTCGGCAATGCATATCACATGGGTTCGTGACTGATGTGCATAGTGATATATCACATGCATATGCACTCAATTCACCATCGTATCGCAAGCTGCTGTATCAAACCATTGACCACTGACGCCTCACCCGCACTCTCCCTACGGGTAAGAAGAGAGATGACAGTTACTAACACAGATTTTTTAACCTCTCTCATGACTCTAGTACATGGTTGCATAAACAAACGAAGCTATACAGAAATTACGTCGCACCCATACGTCACGCACGCGTTCTAAAGATGCGAGGGTAAGCAACACGTTTCTCAACATAGATCTACAGCAGAAGTTCATGGGGCTCGACTACCATAGTGTGTGAAGTTTAGTAAGTATTATTAAACCATCAAGCACAATGCCAAAGATTATGCCGCCTACCCATAACGATGATAGGACATGAAATGAACTCTAGGCTGAGTGCAGCTAGAGTTACTGGGCTCTAGGCGCGAGACATTCGTAAATGATGGCAATAGAAATCATTTCTAGATCATGAATTAAGACTCGCTTGCCGCCCACAATCTTCTAATAAATTGGAATTTGACCTCAGCTACGCCACGACGACGCGTAATTTTCGTCTATCACCACGCATCTACCTAACCAATGGTAAAAGATTTCGGGCATTTATGAGATGCCAGACCATGGTTCATTGGCACAGCTATCAGCAATATAAATACCTTGTGGGAGCGACGGGGTGACTAAAATTGGAGCTATAGCCGTATGCCCAATTTGTTAGCCTATCAATGCCATCTGGACGAGAGTCTAGACGATGACGGCTATACGAGAGCCTTGGCAAGGGAACAATTTCTCAAAGTCACATCGGAAGGAGGGGAATAGGTACACATGTTCGGCACGGGGGTACAAGGCGGTCTTCGATTCACCGTTCAGTCCCCTATTCTACTTGACTGCTCAATATCCATTTCGGAATTTGGAACCAGACCGCCTCAGACTTTACTGTTTCGTAGAATGGTCTACGCTGTGAAAGTCAGTGTAGGCTTCGCTGTACACCGTCTTGATAATCACTCCTTGTCGTAGGTAACTTAGTGTGTAGGCAGTCGATCAGCGCCAGTAAGCGTGCGGCGCGATGCTAATGTCAAAGGCAGTGCTGAGTATTCCCGTTATATTATCTAAACGTCTAAGTTCTCATATTACACTAAAGGGCAAATCCTAATCTATATACTTGTACTACATGTAGATATCCCAGCCACCTAGGTTTGACAGCTTAGCTAAGCCGCTTCCATCCAAACGAACTTGCGCGGACTATAGTGCGCAAGTTCGATCTCACTCAGGGCTCGGTCATGAAAAAGCATGTGGGCCTCCTCATGACTTATAGCACTCTACTGCTTCCTCGCTATAAATAGTAACTTTTTCAACCCATTTTTCCAGCCTGCAATTTATGCTTTCTGAATCATGAGATACAATTGTCGAATGGCTATGAGGCCCAGGCACCATGTTTGCGTCGGCAAGACTTCGATGATGTACCGTTATAGTTAATTTCACCATTGCATAGCGCATTCGACGTTTCCTTCGGTTACGGCCCATATCATCTTAGTTCGCTCCTTTGTAGAGCCTTCTCAATAGCTCCATGTATTTTCTTCGGGCCATGTCGGGCTCGAACTCCTAACTTCATATTAACGCAGAAAGTTGTGCTGAGCCAAGAAGCAACATGTCTACCCGCTTTCGCGCGAGTTGGCATTCGGGTATCCTTGTAAAAGTCGTTTGTAAGATAGAACATGTCGGCTACTTTGAACGATCTTAGCTATTCTTGCTTGGGGGTGCATGATTGTGGGGGTTGGGTGAAAAGATTAACCACCCTGTCAGGTTATGATACAGTGTCACCCAACTTTGGCGAGTTTTGATATGTAATTCTTCCGGTTCTGCATTTAGAAAACGAGACTGAAGCCTATTGAGCCTAACTTTACTGCTTGAGAATAAAATAGTTGTGGACATTGTCATCGTAGAATGTTACTTCATTTAAGTCATCCCGCTATCACCAATCACTTGGACTAATCGTAAAAACCCGCGCTTAATAAAAAGTTGTTATAAAACGTCGCATGTCTAGTTTTCAACCATATACGGACTACTTCGTAGTAGTATTCAACTTTAACTCGCCAGTTCTAACCTTACTTTAATCTTAATTAAGTACAAGTGCTAGGGCGGTAGCTTAGAGATGGGTCACTAACTAGGTAGCTGGGTATACTTATTCAGTAGCTTAAGTATCCAATCAAGCATCATCTAAAAGAGATATATCTAAATACAGCTAACATCTGACAGCAAAGTAGCTGAAGACACAATTAGTACTAACACTTCCTAGTCCTCTAGTCCCTCAGCGGGCTAGCTTTGCTTATTGCCTTTTTCGGGGTTCAAATTCAGGAATGGTGCCTGTTCGAATCTATGTATTAGCACTATTACTGTTACTCACTTTTTTTTTTCTTAATATTTTCAATTTCATACGAAGATTCTAAGCGGAAGAAGAAAGGGAAAAAATTATAGATCAGTGACAGGTTTTAGTATTGATATTATTAATATGGTGCAGTAGTTTTTGAGCTGTCACATTAATAATATGCACTGAAGCTTATTTCAAAAAGCACGGGCTAAGAAGTTTTATAAAGTAATATTCTTTTATAAAGCTAAGGAGGGAAAAAAAATTCCTCGAAACAAAGAATCATAGGACCTGACCACGTACTCTAAGCCTTCCTCCTGATAAATGAGTCTAGAATCCTCAAGCCGTTTGGCATTTAGTTGAGTTGGGATGTAGGGAATAGTAGCATGAAAACAATTGAGGATAGCACCCCTAATTCTGTCTCTCGTTTCCACTCTGGGATGGAATGCTAGACCCTGCACCAGGAGCGCTGGAGCGGCCTGGTTTAAGGTAACTTACAATCGACATTGGGTCATTGCGCGTGTGACGTATTGACAGAACTCGGCGTAAAACTCTCACCTCTTGGGACGAAACTCTCAGGGGACGCCCAAGGTGCTCTAGCCTTAACTTGGAGTGGATCTTGATCTATTGCCTCACGACTATTATATACGTGCGGCTGCAAGGTAATGTTATTATCGACACTCAACATAGGGGTTCGACGAGCTTCACTTGGGCTTGTTGGCGCAGTCTGCCGATTCATCGGACTCAGGCCTGCCGTAGATGTCTTTTGTCCGTTGTTAGCTTTGGTTTGGGTTGATGTGGGTGCATTGCGACTAGAGCTTCGACGTGGGATATCTGGGTAAGTTTTCGAAGGCGACATTTTGTCTATGTTATACTGAGAACTCCTGAGTATTAGATGGGATAGTTATAAATGATCGAGGGCAGTTTTCGGCGGTTTCTTATTTCGGAATGGATTTGATTGTCGAGTCTCAGGGTTTGCTATATAGTTAGCAGAAGGGAAGCTGGAGAAGCGGAGTTTATATATTTTTCAATCCTCTGTAAGTTTCTCATAGCCCAGCAACAAAGCAGCCTGGGACCTGAGTTTATTGTATGTATCATTTTCTTTGTTAGTCTAAAACTCTCTCTTTGTTCGATCTATCTATTAACAATGATTTTCAAGCGAACAATGTCATAACACAAGCTGAAGGGGATTGTAAGAAATCGTCGTAAAAAAGAACAGGAAAAGAAAAACTTTTTTTAATTTATGTGTCGGAGAGCGAGTTATTAATCTGGTTATATACTTAGTTAGCTGGGAATGCCACTTTCTATGGGTACATCTGTAATGCAAGCATAACTATAATAGAAGAAATACGCATTCCGGTTTATTAAGGCCCGCAACAAGTCCCCCACCCCTTCGGTTCCCTTCAGTTTCTCTGGCTTGGGCATACGCTACTTGGAAACCCTTGTCTCGGCTTGTCTTTTTATCAATCTGGTAACAATTCATTAAGATACCTCGAGTTTTTCTGAGCCTTGCAATTTTCGAATATCCGATCAGTAGACTTAATGTCTTTCTCTCTCTTAGTACAATACATTCGTACTTGATTTCTGAAGGTTGTATTGTTTAGTACCCTAATAGTTAGCAGAACAGAGTAAGAAAACGGGGCAACGGTATGATGGTGACTGGTATATGCCGACTTGTTGTTATGATATCTGGGATATGATTTAACGGAACCTCCCCAACATGAATCCATGTAACGCTATAATCGACTAAGGGTTAGATTTATTATCTAGTATTGGAAATACCCTCTATTACTCATTAGTGGCTTGATGTTATGATCAATTAGGAATACAAGATATGATGACATAAATGCAAAAATCTGTACTACCGTCCTAATAATTATAATAACAAATGCAGTTCGTGATGATAATTTACTTGTAGTAGAACGTAAACGCCAAGATAATAATAGTCCTTCAGAGAGTAGGTAGCTCGGCTGAAGCTTCTTGTCCTGTTTAGGAATCTGGAATTGAAGCGATTGGACGATAGCACACGACCGTTTGGTCCTGAAACCTGCGCCAAGAACGAGTCTCTAACTAGTAATGTAAGTACCTAGTAGGAGCCACTCTGATGACATCATAGCAGATCAGCATCAGATCGATGCCTCTGGGGCAAGCGTTAAGCACCCTTGGCATCATGCCTTGATCCGGTTCTAACTTTCGCTGGCGCTGCTCTGCTACGTCAAGCCGAATCTATATAGCTCCCTTTTATACATCTTCGAAACAACTTTCGAGGCCATGTCATTACTTCTCTAGGCTACTATTTCTGCCGCATAAGCAGGGACTCGACTTTTTGCATAAGCTTGCTTCCAGATATAATTCAGCGAACGCATATTTCACAGTAAATCACGGCTCTAATTCACGCAATGAAGAGAAAACTATCAAGTATGGCGACCGCAACCGCGGGAATATTGTTCACCAATGTAATAGCTCAGGATGAGTCAGCCACAAAGAGGGGAATGTCGTATATTGGCGATGCGGACTCTCATAACGAGGACTATAACGTCCTACTCTCATCTAAATCACCAATCGACTGGTACTTCACCTGGTCTCCTGTCCCAGCGCCGTCCGACATATTTCCGAACGAGACTGAATCCCGGATCGAGTTCGTACCTGCGCTACCGAGCATAGACAACCTCGATGATAACATCGACGCGTTGGATCGATTACCAAGCTCCTCAAAGCATCTGTTTACGTTTAATGAGCCCGATGGTACCACAGACTCCGGAGGTTCTAGCATAAGCCCCGATGATGCGGCTAAGGCGTATATCGAGAAGATCGTACCCTTGCGTGACCGGTTTCAGATTTCTCACCCGAGCGTAACAGGGTCCCCAAGGGGCCTTAACTGGCTGAAGGATTTCAACTCGTCTTGCTGGGAAATCGACTCAGAAAACGGGTGTCCCGTTGACTTCATCACAGCACACTGGTACGGAGATTTTACGGGTCTGTCCTCGTGGCTGGACCAATTAACCGAATGGTACAATCAAAGCCGCAGCGGTGTTGAGAAGGACGTTAGAGTTTGGCTGAAGGAGTTTGCGCTACCCCAGGCTGATCAAGACACCACATTCGCCATGATGAATCAATCGCTCCCGTACCTAGACCAGTTAGAGTATGTGGAAAAATATGCTTGGTTCGGAACTTTTCGCCCGAAGGAAGCAAATGAATGGACAGGTGATGGATTGGCTCTGTTCCAAGGTGATGGTGGACTCAGTGAGCTAGGAGCGTACTATCTTGGGGGAGAAGCCAATGGCTACCAGGTCGGGCAACAGGGGCAACCTAGCAATGGAAGTGCAAATAATGGAGGTAATGGCAATGACGACTCTGGAGGCGGTGATGGTGACAGCGGAAATGCTGATGATGCAATAGGTCTTCAAACTTCGCTTTTGGTGCTATGGGTCATGGTTTTATATTCATGCTTATGGAATATATAACGGACGACAGAAATCGACAGTGAATGTCGACAACCTATAAAGGATGTTTTAAAATGATTATAAAGTTTTGGTACAATCATGTGTTCTATAACATAAGTGGTATCGTAACTAGATAGCATGATGATTAAGCTTCTAATCAGTAAGTAGTGTGAAAGTACTCACGCCCTACTAATCACGTGCAACGTCCCAGTTGTTGAAATACTGCTTTAGTGCCGAGGGGTGCTAGAGCTGTAGTTTTTGATTTCATCACCGGTAAAATGATTCAGTGACGATGCAGTCTTCGAGCCTGAGCTGATAAAACAGTTGGATATCAAAGTTTTATTCGCTGTGAATTCATTGCTCCCGAGTCTAAACCCAAGCTCATGTACATATGATAAGCGAAATAATCTCCAATCTAACTAACACCTAATCCGCTAACGCCTCGCATATACTCTGAATTGTGACGGCGTATCTCGTTCTTCTCGTATATTCCGAAGCCCGTATAATCGTAACACCATTGTTTGCACCCCGAATCCAGCAACTATACAATGAAATCCGCAATTTCTATAGCCCCTCCATACCTTTCTCTTAGGTCCGAATGTAATGCAGTTTTCCCCAGTTCTCACCCCTCGCTCCAATCAGTTTCCTCCCTCTATGCTTTAGACCACATAGTTACTGAATCGTTTTGTCCTGGGACGGCATCCAGGAGGTATCGTGACCACCGGATAACCTTCGGTTCATTCATATCAGAGAAATCGGTACTCAGCTTGATATCTTCGAACCGGATTGTGGAGGCTTGCATGACTTGTTTAGGGGTCGAATGAGGCTCCACAAGTTTGAATTCGACTCCATCACTTCCTTGGCGCACTGCGTAAACAACTAACCTCCCCTTTGGGTAAGCATTGTATTTGTTCAGGGACAAACCAGGTCGTGGTGAGCCGATGCAAATGGCATGGGCGCGAAACTCGCAGCCCGGTAGCCGCATGTTTGCGAAACATTCGGCGGGGTATTCAGATGGATCACCAGGCCACTCGAAGACTTCGGTACGCTGATTTTCTGCTTCTTCTCGCTCCTTCTCTCTTTGCGCCATTTTGGCCTGAGCCTCCTGCTGTTCCAAGTCTTTCAGGTGTTTACTAAGCTCTCCAAAGCCGGTTTCGAGTGTGTCTTCGTAGTTAGAAACTTTACAGAGTGCAATGTCTCCTTGCGTTTCTTTGGGATTAGGTAACTGTGCAGACTCAGTTGTTGGTTTCGAGGGAGCAGGCGTCGCGTTAGTTACTGGCCTGGGAGTTGGCAGCCTTTGAGTCGGCACCTGTGGAGTCCTAGTTGTCTTCCCAACCAAATCCACGAGATCACTATCGTCTTGAGGCTGTCTGCGTTTGGCGGTCTGTCGGCGTCTCTTGGGGGGATTTGGTACTTGGTTTTCGCAGGCACTAAGCCTAGAGTGACGAAGGGATGTCCAGCTGGTGTCATTCTTGGCGTTGACAGATACGGCTGTCGTCCGGTTTTCTGGCCGATTTGGTCTCGGCTCGTATTGTTGGATATTAAAAGCAGGTTGATTTGGCTTGGCAGGGTTACAGAGCGCTTCTGAATCCCATTGATTCTGCCATTGATTCTGCATAGGAAAACCCCTCTCTGATATGAAGTCCGGTACATGCGTAGGATAAGATGAGAAAATATTGTTGCCAGGAGAATTAACCCTAAGTGTCGTGTTGGGGTTTGTGTTGACATCAGTGGGGTTAACGGTGAACTGCGCCGTGGTCAATGGTGCAGATTTGAAATTTGCTGGGACACACTGTAAAGGAACGGATTGCGAATATGTAGGCTTCCCTAAGGTGAACTGCGAAGGGGTAAGTTGCATCGGCTCATTCCAGCCATTGGCAATGTTGTTCTCTTGCAGCAACCCAGTGTTCTGGTTAGCAGCACTGTTGTTAGTGCTGCTAGTATAGTTGTAGTTGCTGCCGTAGTAATTGTTGAGAGTGTTGCTGAAGTTGTTATTGTTATAGTAGTAGGAGTTTTGTGCGGGTTGCTCAGTTAAGCCACCATAGATTTGGTTACCATCATACAAATACTGCTCGGTTTGGCTCATGGGAGGCTGTAGTATTGGGGTTGGCGGGGCGAATTGATGCGATGGACAGTGTTGTTTTGACAGCACACTGCCTTGAACAGACTGTCTCTCCATTCTGTCAAGATTTGTGGTCTCAAATTACTCAAGTAGAGAAAAGAAACCAATAGGTGTAAACCTCAACGAACGAGGATGAGGTTTCTTTTTGGGTCGACTGTCTCATGGAAACGTTAGGAGGTAGAAGAAGGGAGAGGTCCCGGAAGGCTACCTAGAGAGACAAGGTGTTTATGCCAGTGGTAATAGCGTTACCCAGGAGACGTGGTCTACCTACCAGGGAAAAAGTTTAAAATGCAAACACGTGTAGTACTCGCATTACCAACTCGATTATCTGTTATATGGAACAACAATTAGGTATAAATTCAAGGTTCTTATTTGTAAGCGAAGCCATGCACGTGAGGCACACAATACCGAAGGTCAAAGTAGGCTGTGGCTGATGAGTGAATGTGTCAATCAGATTGCATGTTAGATTGTCTGAGACGCAAACTCTATTCACTACGGGCAAACACTCCATTCTATAAATTCTTTGTTCATGTATCTGGATCAAGATTATAAGCTCCTGTCCCTGTACATGCGCGCTCTTTATGATATTGTCATCTGCACCGAAGCACACCATTCTCTTTGAGTCATAACTACTTCTTCAAACGCGCTGAGGATCTGCTAAAAAGCAAGCACGTAGTCTTGCATTCTCTCAGCGACTTGCTTCTGGACCTCTGTCGATCCGCCTGATATGTTGTAGGTATCATCGGTAAATCAGCACCATGATAAGCACCCATCCAGAAGTATGGATGTTCGAAAAATTCTCAACGTACTCATACCAATATGTTGTCAGATTATTTTCTACATGCACGTCCAGAGTGTTAAGCAGGGCAGATAAAATCACTCATTCTACCGTTATTGAACACTATTTCGTTAAGGCCCCCCAGCCAGTTGCCAATAGGGTGTTCAATCAAGCTTGATTGCTCATTCGATGTGACAGATACAAGGGCCGTAGTACGGGATATCAACCCCAGAGCCCTTCTGTGAAATTCTCGTGTATTGTTTACTGTAAGAACAGCAGTGGTTTAGTGCGATTGTCTCCATAATAACCCACGAAATTCGAGATGAGAATCGCTGGCAGCTGTTGCATGCATTCTAGCTCTTCTGTTGCATCTTCCTAAAAACAACCAAGCTTCTCTGCCACAAGGCTAAAGTTTATTTGCAGAGCATTGTCTCCTTGAGCAAATGTGCGCATTGCTGTTCTAAACATAAGAAATAGGCCGGGAGCCAAAGCTGCGAAGTTGAGAATGTCAGCCGAGCTTCTATTGGTCTTTCTATATTGCCCTAGATCTTCCATGTATGGTGTAGCATTCAATCCTCCGAACTCTGATGTTCCTCGACCGCAATGTATCTTGCAAGCTATTACGCTAAAATGACTTGCGTCTACGAGAAACCCATTTGAAACAAACGATAAGGACAATAATAGAAAGAGGGAACTACTGATGGGAGCTGAAACTACAGGCCGCGATAGTATTTCCATTGATCCGATAATAACGGGATGGTTTGACACCTATGATTCTTGTGGTTGTAGTTACGTGGCCCGGTCAAATGCAATTAATTGTGGATGCCTAATGGTGACGATGTATCTCTATAAAATACCGTTGCATGCCTGGGAGATGATTGCCCATGCTAGGATTACCTAGCTAACGACATAGTGAAGAGGTAAGGCAATGGTGGGAAACTTTGAAACTGGCCCAAATGTATGGCTTGTATCAGTCGGTACCAAGCGTCTGGCTTGATGTTGGAGTCAATCAAATTGGACTTACGCCACCAAACAGAATGTTATCATAGACGATACAATATTCAAAGCTGATAAATCAGCAATCACAGGCCCATAAAGTCCCAGAAAAAGCACTGTTCAGTCAGAAATATCAATGATGACGCAAGATCGAATGAACATACAGCGGTCTCTATTGCAGGAAGTGTACCACGCCGCAACTATTGCAGTGTTGCTGCTTCGCACAGTCGTATTGAGGTAGGTGTTGCGTAGGGTGGGATTATCAGGGATTCAGAAAGCTGCGCAGCAGTTTGTTTCGTCCTTATCGTGAGCAGCCGCTCATAAGTCGTCATCAACTTAAATTTGAACCCTTAAGTGGTGGTCAATAAGAGGTGTTGCCATTGGCGCTTCATTGTGAGGTAAACATGTTAGTTCGCTGGTAAGCTGGTAAACAGGATCGCAACAACGCTCACGCACAAGTCTACGTCAACATGCAGATGGAAAATGCCATCCCACCAGTTCGTCGCAAAAAATCGGAATCCGGAGTTCGGAATATACCCGTTTTCAGGAAATTAGTTTCACCATCCATGTAGGTTTGACGGGGACTAAATGCCTTGGCGCCTGTTCGGAATAACGTCGATCGACAAGTGCTGACGATTTAGCTAGGGTGCCACGTTGACCCTCAGCATTGTCGCCAACATACGATAACAATCAACTACATAAACCGGTATGCCCTCAAGGATGTCTGCTCATTGCCGACCGATACATAGTGAGGCAATCTGTCGGGTTGCTCAGTCGCTAATCACTTGCGACAATGGTTGTGCAATTGCCGGTCAACGAGCAGGATCGCGATAATAGCATCGCTGAGAGCACCGAACAAACGCCCTTACTTTCCGATGCCACAACTACAAGCAGCTCTCATGCCAACCGGCCGGGGCTTCGAGAAAGGTCTTCGTCGCTTGTGAGCGCAGTGCCAAAGCTTCAGAGTTCCAGGAGTGTCATCATCCTCCTTTGCATACTCATCTTCGTTGGATCCTCGGCTGGTGGGTTTCAGAACATTTCCATGACCAGGATTTTTGAAGATATCCTGTGTCGCCAATACTACGATCAGATCCGCAGCCACGATGAACCCATCGATGAAAGAATATGCAAGGTTGACTCCATTCAGTCGAAGCTTGCCTACCTCTTCGCTATTCTAAATTCGCTCAATGCCGCCGTAAGCATTTTGGCTGCTCTGCCATGGGGTATCGCAGCCGACAAGTAAGTATCAATGAATAGCCTTTCAGGGTTTAGCTGTGCCAAGTCAAGCGGTACTAACTGCGTTTAGAATCGGGAGACGCCAGGTTATTGCGATGGGTTTGGCCGGCATGTCTATATCGTTGCTCTGGATTATGGTCGTTGGATGGTTCCATGAAACGCTTCCTCCTCGGCTGATCTGGCTCTCCCCAGTCGCATACTTACTCGGCGGTGGCAATCCAGTCTTGGCAGCCGCCATTAGCTCTATAGCAGTTGACGTGGTCCCAGAATCCCAGAGGTGAGTAGTGGTTTTTATCATCGTCTAAAGAGGTATCACTAACAGCCAGGGATCCAGATCCGCCAGCTTCATACGTATACACGGCGCGAGTATGGTGGGCAATCTAGTCTCGCCGGCCTTGGCGTCGTTTATGATGGCTTCCACCGGTCCTTGGCCACCAATATTTATGGCCTTTTTGTTGACTGTACTCCCAGCATTCGCTATTTTCCTAGTTCCGGAAAGCCTGAAGCAGAAGCATCAACATGAACCGGGCAGCGGTGCTCTCAGAGCACATCTGGCACGAGGCTTTCGTGAATTGAGGAAATCAGCCAACGTTTTCGGTTCTCCATCAATGATTCTGATACTACTCATCACTATGCTACAGCTATCACTAGTGCAATGTACCTATCAGTTCCTCAGCCAGTTCGCTTCAAAGCGATTTGATATCCCTTTGGCGCGGACAGGTTACATACAGTCTGCATACGGCATTGCATTTATCACTGTCTCTTTCTTCATCATGCCATTCGTCTCATCGGCAACTTTGAAGCCCGGCGCACCGGCCTTCCTTCGCTTTGATGATGACAGGAGTCGTGACTTGTTCCTCGCTCGGTCGTCGTATATAGCTTCTCTGGTGGGAACTTTCATTCTTGGTCTGTCCGGGTCTGTGCCTGGATTCGTGTTCGGTCTTGCCATCCTTGCATTCGGCGTATCAAGCGAGGGCTTCCTCAAAAGCATAGCGACGCTCTATGTCACCGCTGAACAACGATCCCGATTATTCACCATCCTGGGCCTCTCGGCCATAGCGAGCGACTTGTGGATTTCGCCGGCATTAGCAGCGTTATTCTCGGTTGGCATGCGACTCGGTGGCATCTGGATCGGGCTCCCATACTTCGGTGTATCTGGTCTATGCGTCTTGATGTTTTCTATGGCTCTCTTCATAAAACTACCCACATCTTCCATCGTCGACGAAGAGTCAGACTCTGAGGAGAGGTTGAACTCAGGATGAAGACACTGCACAGACCCAGATCTCGCCATAGACTTAATGCGTTAATATAGGGGTCCATTCATATCAATTTAGAGACGTGAAAGTGTGAGCCTAGAGGACTTAGCTCTGTATACAGTTACTCGTTTCGAAAGAGTGCATCTATCGCGAAACATAAATTTTGGAAATATTGGACACACAGAATGACGCTCTCCCCGGATAAAGTCTCTGCTACATAGGTACCTTAACCACCTGCGATTCACCAAACCCCCGAACGGGTCTCAATGACACGCAAATAGCTGACGTTTGCAACACACTGCTCCTCCACTTCTTGCAACATGCGCACCAATTTGGTACTTCGTGATCTTGAACACCGGGAAATGAGACAGACTTCACTGTCGAAATAACTCGCAGTTCTTAGGCCCCCAACTTAATTCATTTCAGTACTCAACACGCCTAGAAAAGATAGTTCACCAAGGTTATCGCACAATGGTTGTTCATCACTGAGCAGAATTAGCGCTCCTAAAGACTGTTATCCGTCGGACCCCCTTGCCGACAAGCCTCAGGTTTCGATGCATGGACTGTACCTTCAATAACAGGCGATCTGAGATTAAGGAATGCAGTGTTCGAATTAATCCTCCGCTATACATGCCATGTGTTGATGGTACAAAACTAGGTTATTATTTTGCACGTTACCGTGTGCATTCTAGGCACTTCAATGCTTCAGTCGTCTAATTCTTCAGTTGGTGCTGACGACGAGACAGTAGTGGGCCACGAAGCACGCCGGCGTCTGTGAAAAAGTGATGTTTTCAACGCCGAGAAGGCATTCGCTATCCTCCTCGCACGCGATGGTCTCAACGAGTGAATGCTTGAGCTGTAACCTGATGATACTTCATCCTCCACCTGCTCATTCGGATTTTGCGAATCTTCGTTGAGCTCCTCAATCACTATTATTTCCTCGTTCGCGCTTTGGTCTGGAGGTGCCGGAGGCGAGAGGCCACTAACAGGAATAGACAATTCCGGTGGCTGTGGCAGATCAAGTGGTGCCATCGGCCACATATGCATTGAGATATTCCAGCCAGGTTGAATAATCTCCTCCCACGTTGATGGTAATATGATCATTCCGTCTGGACCGATTAGGTCATAATGGCCCGCCCGGACCTCGGGTCCGACGACATCGACATGAAGAAACGCCGCTTCGATGAGCTCTTGCATACCCTGTGTTAATATCAGTTATCTGTTATATTGACGAGGGCTAGTGACCTAATAAGTCTCACCTGCCAGGTGCGCCCTTGGTCAAATGGAATCGTAAATTTGCGGCCTACCGCATCCTTGAAATGGATGTTCCTTTGGCTCTCCAGATCCCTTTCGGCTCTCTCAGCTGCCCATTGTCGTATTCTCTCTCTATTGTCTGCTTCTTCGGCTCGCTTCAGAGCAGCCTCTATGGCTTTCTCCTTCGCTTCCCGCCGTTCTTTCTTTTCAGCATCGGCCTTCTGCTGTAGTTCTTGCCTTAACTTTTCCGCAGCTCTAGCCTCTTCGTAGGCCATTTCCTCAGCCTCTATTCGCCTCCTAATCTCACGTTCGGCTTGCTGTCGCGCTTCATTCTCCTTCTGCAAGATAGTCAGCAATTTGTCAAAGTAGCGGGGTATTGAATAGGAGCCGTGTTCACATCTCCTAGAGAAATATGAAACCCTTCAGTTATGTTAAAAATCAGCTTACCATTTTTCTCATATCAGATTCTTCTTTCATTCTCTTCTCCGCTTCTTGAATGGCCATCTTTACTTCAGCTTCGAACTTGGCATCCAGCTCAGCTGCTGCCATGTCGGCTTTCACCATCGCCATCTTTTCCTCCAATTTGCTCTCTTCAATTTGTCTCTCCCATCTCATCTGCTCAGCACGCTCACGCGCCTCCACTCGGGCTTTCCTCTCAGCTTGCTCTACAGCTTCTTTCCTAATTGCCTCGACTTCTAGGTGTAGCAAGTTAGCAATTGAAATTGGCTCAAGCCGACTGCGAGGTACATGGAAGCTACGGGGAAAATACTTTCTACAAATGCTGTTGTAGTGAACTGGGTACCTATAATGACGTTTTGAGAACATACCTCTCTTGAGCCCCTCAAGTATTGCCATCCTTTCCGTTCGCCGCTCACGCTCAGACTCTTTTTCGGCCTCGAGTCTCTTATCAAACTCAGCCTCCAGCTTCTTTCGTATCTGCGCCGCGAGTACAACATCATCCTTGCGTGTATTATTCAATGGGGAGTCCATATCCACAGGGGTAGCGAGAGAATTATCATTGGGCCTTCGAACTGTGACCAGGGAGGTCACTTGGTTATTTCTCGCTTGATCTACAGCGCTTTGCTCTCTAACATTTACCCCGTGTACAGGCGGAAGGATACTTTCTGGTTCACGATGGGGCTCTTGCGGGCTGTCATTGGGCTTTGATTTGGTTATTAAGGGGACATCTCGCTCCCTTTTTCGCTCGTCCGCGGTGCCTTGATTTTCGCGTTTAGGGAGCCGATCTTTTGTTCTTCGACCCCCAGGGCTCTTCATCTGTCTTATGGAATGCTTATTTCCGTAACGTGAGCCAGAGGCGGCCCCTAGGATGGTATTTTTGGGTTTAGATTGAGTAGAGTTTGGGATTTGTTGCTGCTCTACCCAATCTCTCAATATAGGCATCTTTCTTGATATCTCTCGAAGCTGTTATAACACTGGAGTCAATAATGTCCACTTATAGTAAGAATTGCCGAGGGTTTGGGGACTTGCAGAAGTAGCGAGCGCAGAGTGTTTTCTATCAAGGCAATCTGTGTCTTCGAGAATACTAAAAAGGAGAATAAAAGACTCCAACGGACTTACTAATGAGTCCTCCATGTTCTGATAGTCAGCGTGGCTTCTCTCTAGCAGGTGGCGAATTGTTGCGGGCGATCTTTCCTCTAGTTTATAGAGTAACATGTTCAGAATCCATTCGTGGGAAGAGTCCCAGTAGTCGGTGGATGCAACCTTGGACAAGAGTCGCGAAATAGCAATTGATAGATCCTCCTTTTCAGCCTTTGTGTTTGAAACTAAATACTTGGAGGCCAAAGTTAAAGCATAACCATTCAGGTCTCCTTGGCGAGATAGCTGTAAGGCGCAAAGCATATTGTATTCTTCTCGTGGCTTGAGGGAAAGTCGAATCAATTCGTAGCGGGCAAACTTTTCAGTCTCTAGATCCCCTAGCTCAATCGCGCTTCTCAATATTAGTCCTACTGGGTTTTTGAGTTCAGCCGGTTGTTCTACAGGCGTCCATTGGGGCGTTTCGGTCTCAAAAGGCACATATATTGGTAAGAGAGAATTGTCTGCCTGGTAAAATATCCCTTGAGAATACTGAAGTTGGCTCGTGAGCGAATCAATAGCTTGCCGACTTGCCGTCTCGGCAAACCGAGACTTGGCAAGCAGCAGTCGCAAGTAAGGGCGCGATTTCAAGTGACTCGGATCGTTTTCTGCAACTGACACAGCAAGAGGTAAACATATTTTGAGAATATCAATGCATTCCTTTTCTGTAGATCCAAGAGGCTCCAGCAGAATGTGAGTCATCATGCTCAATAGGCCCAGGGTGGTTGATGCATCGTACCCATGGATTGAGTCTGACCAGTCAGAAATCATAGCCTGTAAGCTGGGAATCAAATCTTTACTAAAAATGTCGTAGGTAAATGCTTTGATATCCTCTAGAGTTGGCATTAAGACAAAGAGGTCGTGAAGATCCCAGATGCGTCCTTGTCGAAGTAGAGTCTGATAAAGTTGAAACAGAGTGGTAGGAAACGCATCCAATGCCCTGGCCCTGTACCTTGACCACTTAGAATTTAGCACCGGGTGGCCGGTAAGTCGAATGGTAAGGGCAAGAATCCCGATCTGACAATTAGCGATTTGTAGCCCATCAGAAGAGAACCAAGAACTCACCTCAGTTGAGCTAATAGGCGTATCCTGATGTATTGCGCCCAAGACATTGACTGCCTCTTCAAAGACCGTGGTAACATCATTCAAGGCGTCCAAGGTGTGACTTTTAGCGAGTATTTGGAGGAGCTCCCAGTTGACAAGTAAGATACTAAGTTCTTCTGAGTTAGGCTGCTCTCCCTCCCGCTTGTACATCGCGTCATCTTTGAGGCACGTAACGCCTTTTAGATCACCTTGACGAAGCAATAGGTCGGCATACTGAACAAGGACATAAGGATTATCAATATGATGTTGTAGGTTCTCGTCGAAGATCTCTTTCGCTGATTTGAAATGTCCCAGTCTCGATAGACGATTCATTTCATCAAGATGGTGCTCCAAATCCTCCTCAAGATCCATGGTGAGATGAACCGTAAGGTCACCAGAACTTGGTGTTAGAATTCCATCAATCTCTCGATTGACTCTGATATCCGGTTCTGGACTTGGGGTATCATATCTTCGGTTACCTTCCAGTCGTTGACTATTATGACGAACATGTTTGGTGGGTTTCTTCAAGGTGTATCTCAACTGACCGTGCGATGGGACTGGAGGTGGCGGCGGAGGTTGCCATGATGGTGGTAAAGCAGGCCAGAAGGGGTATTCCAAACGTCCGTAGGCTCCTCCTGGATAAGGGCCCCAGGATGGCGGGGGTCCATTCAACGGCACAATTGGTACAACTTCCTTTCCCTTCTTCCTTCGCTGTTGCTCTTCTTCCTCGTCAACGAGGTCGAGACCATCCCACATGCCAGGCACCCGTTGTGTTGGGAGCTGCGGATACAGAGCTCCAGCGTAGTGATGGTAATAGGCGGGAGGGTACCAAGGTTGTTGGCCCCGCTGAATGTCAGACCGTGGTAAAGGTCTAGCTTGTCTAAGCAGATCAAGTTCCTCAGTCTTATCGAAGTAGCCGTAATTAGCCATGCTAGGTTCAGGAGATGCCCGCCGGCCTAACATGACAACACGTAGAGTCCATCACAAACCTCAGACTGGCGCAACCATCGCTACATTAAATGGGTGCGTTATGTTCAGGCGCCCTAACAATGAGCGGTGGAATTAAGTCAGCACCAAATAATGTGGCTTGGGTGACACAATGCGACCTCACCCTGGCTAGGCAAGGTTGACTTCCAATACGAACACCTGGGAAATGGAGTCATGCATGGGGTATGCATGCCAGCTGAACGGATCCCCCGCTCCAGCCCTCCTACTCAAACCGGACAGCAATTGCGTATATATGTTTTCTTACAATTCATTGAGGAAACGTTTTTTTCCAAGATTGATTTCCTAGTAATTCTTCGCTTGCTTTAGATTATGTCCCAAGATAGGCCCCGACCGGAGTTAAGCTCTGTCGACAGTTATAATAGGAAGTTTGGGCGGTATGACTTCAAGCGGTTCGATCACCTCGTTTCTCAGCACGCCTCGCTTGGCGCCGCCTCCCTGGGTAAAATTCATGTCGATTGTAAATTCCTATTCAAAAAGTCAAAATGGGGAACTTTAGAGGGTCGCGATTCAGCAGGTATCATCTATTTAGATCTCGCGTTCAGCCAACCCAGTGATTGTCGCTTGAAGAGCGCAACTGTTCAAGTTACGTTGGATGATGATGATGAGCATCTGGTCCGACAATTCCCGCACCAGGGCTCGCGGCCTCCTGTTCAGATCGTTAAATACGGCCCACGGCACATGACTGGAGAACCACAGGTGCGTAGTTATCGGGGGTTTGCACTTCTAGGCCACTTAGTCACCGATCACAGCTAACTCCACCTATTGCAGTACGAGCGGGTTGCTATTCATAATAGGTTCATCCCTTCAGTCGAGGTAGGGCCTTTCGGGGGCGCGGGAGGTGTAGGTAGAGAGTCCGCCAAGGTCACGATGAGAGAATGCCGGTGGATGTTCGAGAGCCATTTAATGACAGGTGGCCGGAAAAGAGGGATGAACAATTGGGCATACAAGGTCCTACAATGGCAAATCACCGAAAATGAGTTAGAAACTCAGTCGTTGCATAGCAATATTGTCCATACCGCTTTCTCATTCGTTCACGGCGGTCAGCCTTTCTTCATGCGAGTTGAAGTCAGCGGGAGACTGGAGAGCCGAACATCAGACTTCGGGCACCAGATAAGGCATAAGATGAGGAAGTTGAAATTCCCAGCCAACCCGCAGAGTGCTCGGTACGCTACGACGCTGATAAACTTTAATGGGCGACACAAGTTTACTACACCCCTGGATGGGCTTGTTCAAGGCCTAGAGCTCGCCATGGAACATGATAACATGACTGCCCCAGTCGAATTAAGAAGAGCCCAGCGACCAAGATACTTCGAAGATCAGCCGGAAGCATTAGCGCAGGATTCTTCAGGTGGCTCACACACGAACGCCCAGCATTTGCTAGAAGAACATGAAGACCCTACCGCACCAACAATTGAAAATCTCGCCTCTCTTTCGTCGAGGTGGCTGATGGCACCGCCTATAACTCCTCTACCCCCCTTGTCGAAGCCGGTAATGCATGACAATGGATTAAGAGAGATCTTTGAGACTGTGCAATCACGCCCGCCCCTATCGCGGAACCAAAACAGTGATGCGCCTGTGATGGAAGTGAACATGGAAGGTCAGAATTTGAACCCAGTAAGCCGACAAATAGATCTTGAAGACGAAGTAACAAGGGCCATTCCTACAATAACCCAATCCAATGGTCTCCGCAGGCGCCAGTCTGCAGATCAGGTAGATCTCGGCACTGTCATGTTTTTGATGAGAATATGGATGTTACAAACTTTAGCAACATTGCTGGGATATGGCAGCGATAGATCCAGTCAGTCGCCCACGGCGCAATAAGAAGCTATTGTGCTTATTAACATGAACTAAAACGTTAGTCCAAACGACATACTTCACGGTCCCTTGAAAATGGGTTCCATTTTCACTGTCTATGATGAATAGCTGTATGAAGGATCAGTTGTTTTCCGCGAGATGCAGAAGTCGATCATGACTATGATGTCTCTCAGACGCAGGATGTGAGGTCTCTCCCAGCTTTCTTCTGTCCGTCCCGCCACTCGTCTTCGAGAATACCATATATCATTCCATCGTGCCATTCCCCAGCGAACCAAAGGTGGTCACGAATGCGGCCTTCCTGTCGGAATCCGAGCCTCTCATAGAGTCTCGTGGCGCCAGTATTAAATGAGAACGCCTGGATTTGGACGCGGTGCAGCCCGGCCATTTGAAAAGACCACCAAAGCGACCATCTGATAGCCTCCTGGAATACTCAGAGTCAGTTGGTTTCCGAAGGTTTATGGAGCTTTAGACATTTCCTTGGCCCAAAGGGGAAGCTTGTACTCTCACAGTTATCAAGACAAGAAGAAAATGACTTCGAGAAACTACTTACGCTACCATAGCCTTTCCCTTGATGCTTCTTCAGAATATCGATGCTGATATCGGTCCACCTATGCGGAGCCCAAGACGGGGGGTTTGCTTTCAGACACAGAACGCCAACTGGCTCACCGGCTGGTTCTTTATCATCTGTTGGGGGTAGGCAGATAATGACGCCGAGAAGGCACTTAGTGATACTGTGAGAGACTGGAAGTTAAAACTACTGTTCATAGCCAGAACTTGATTCATGCTTAGGGTATTTGGGAGTAATGAATGTGTATATGACAGATAAGGGGTAAAAGTTTTGCTGGATCGAGGGATAAAAATCTCAGATATACTTACTGTTCTTTAAATTCATTGCTGGCTTTTAAACTCTCAGGTCTCAGTAACCCATAGCTAGAGCCGGATTGTGCTTCCGCATCGCGCCCGATTGCATGGACGAATGCCTCATCTTCAGGGCTATCGTTTACGGCGCGATACACCAACCGCGCAGAGCGGAAGGGATCGAACGGTTTTATTGTTGACATGGAAGCTATGTGAGAACAGGATGAGACAGGGCAGAAAACTTGCTGAACACTTCTCGTTGCATTGAATTCGCCAAGATTTATATATCCCACGCCGACCGCTAAACCAAATTTGTCTCGCCGGAAAGTGAAGCCAACGAGCGCTAAAAATATTAATAAGCCCAATGCCACGGGAGGCCCATAATAGCAGGATTGACAACAGCGTAGCTCTATCACGTACAACTATTGTCTCAGGCCACCTTTCCTCTAGGCTTCCTCCACCAATACCTGCTCTCGCCCATAGTGGGAAGCTTCACAGGAAATTCCTCCACGAAGCCAAGAACAGTATAGCTGGGCGGATTGACAAAGAGTAGGAACTCATCATCACCGACCAGCCTACCTGGAACTATCTCTGAAGGGCGGGGGATAAAAGGTTCCTTCCACGTTGGGTCTGGCGAAAATTCTTGCAGAACATCGAGTCCCAACTTGATATTGAGTTTTTCGCCCTTATCCGCCGTATCGAAGGGCAGTCGACGTCGACGGTAGACGAAGGGCACATTATCATCATGCATCGTTGTATACATCGGAACTGGAATGGGTTTCTCCTGAAACGTATCGGCCTCAGTGCAAGGGGCAAGCGACATGATAGGCCGTCGATTCGACGTCGTGTCCCGCTTCTGAAATTGATCATCCATTATGAACAACCTGTTATTCCAGATATGCGATATCCAAGGACTGAAATCGCTTAGATGGTGACGGAGCGTTGTGAAGGTTTTTGTGTAGATGTTAAAACACAGTGAGACAAGCTGCCGGGATTTCCGGCCACAGGGACAAGCGTCCTCCTGTGCATCGCCAGTGGTTAAGGGCTCCTGAATAACCTGGCAGAGGCAGTAACCTCCGAAAGAATCCAATTTCTCCCACCTCAGAAGTCCTCTTTCACTTGTCCTCGGGTCGGAGTAGACACGGTCTGGCATAACGTATGTTGCCACAATCTTGCCATCGCATATCTCATATACCGTAAGTTTCCCGGACTCGTCTAGGGCCAGGGTGATCACGAAAAAGGTGGCGCTGGATGCAGGCGAAAGGATAAAGTCAATGAGGAGCTGGCTGCTCCTAAGATGTAAGCCCTGTTGGGAGGAAAGCCACATTCGTGCCATCCAAACTGGTGGTCCGCCAGAGACCACGTACTCCCTTGGGTAGCATGAAAGTTTGTGCACTTCAATGCGGGTTAATGATTGTTATGAATAAGATGACGGTTATGGAGCAATCTCGGCGAGCAGCACACGCGAAGATGAATTAGAACGCTCAAAGAACCTCAAAGGACTCACTGTCAACATGTTGTACTTTTCCCCCGAACTTCCAAATATATATATCGGAATTTTGAGAAAGCACTAATACGGTTTCGTCTTCCGTAACACAACGTTTGAAATTCTCAGGCACTTCAAAAGACTCCAAGCGATTGAGCTCCAAATGCCAGACATGTAGCTTGGTATCATGTCCCATAATAAACAGCTTCTTGCCCATAGCTGTCTTATATCCACGCATCGATTTACCATGATTGGGGAACAGGTATATCCTTCTCGCTCTCGTCCGTAAATCATCGATAACGGCCAGATACTGCAACTCGCAGGATCAGTAATCGCCATTTTGCGAGTCACTGTCGAAGGTCCCATAGCGCACGAATCTCCAGTTACATGACTCTGATAAGAGAATAGCTTACCGGCATGCTATATCCTTCCGGCCACCAGGCAGCACGACCATAGGAATACATCATAAAGCGAGGGATCCGCGGTGTGTCGTCTATCTCTAGATTTTCAATGCCCTCGTAGGAATGGACGCCGCCCTCAGAGACAGGGACACTCTTACTCAACTGAAAGAATTCGTCGGATGCAAGACTGAAACCATAATGCACCGCTGCTTCGAATTTGCCGTCGGTACGTTTGCAAATGCGATGTAGTGTTCGACGGAACAGCTCGCTCCTCCCCGCCTCGTCAATGTCTGCGAGGCGGATGTGCTGCGCAAGCCCAGGGAACCAGCGGTCGGCCAGGGCAGGCCAGATCTCATCGCTTAACCACACCAATCGCAGGATCCGGCTAGCACTCACAGCCGCATCTATGTCTCTGGGTTCCAAATGAGCGATGATCAGCACATGGAGCTCAAAAGGGAGGCGCGCGAAAACGTCGTGAGCACTGCTTGCCGGTGTCGGTGTCGGTATCCGCGACCCAGATGACCGACGAAGCTTCGCCAGAAACGCCTTCATATCTCTGCTATCGGACTTTCGAGTGAGGTTATGTGTCGTGGTGGTAAATTCAATGAGCCAGACTCTGTGAACCCAATTCATTCAACTTAGGCTAGGCTTCAACGCGTGAGCATCCCCGTACAGTAAGTGAAACACTGTACTTGTATGATCGCGCACTTCCAGAAGAAGAGTGGCTTAGGTTTTCAGCTTCTGCACAATTATGTAGTATAGTTAATTTAAATCGTGCAATAATCATATGGGGACGACCCGAGCCTGATTCATAGGAAAACCAATATTTTTTAAAGGCATCTATCTGCTTAGCGATATTGTTTTAAAATTTTTGATAAACGGCCACAAGTAAGCTAAGACGAGAACTAGGCGTTGTAACAACTACCTACACCATGATCAGAATTGAGAACACTTATTAATGTTCCTTCCGAGCGGAGGTTTTGATTACAATATTAATTGCGTGTACCATTGGTTCGGCTACCGAAACACCGCCCCCAAATGGACAGCGTCGTCTGATATTGCAAGTGTACCTTTCATTAGGACAATACTATTGCATTCTGCCTAACACTTGACCTCAAATGTACTATACTATATCTGCTCTACTTTGGTGGATGATTCACTCTACATTTGTAGTTGGTCTCAATATTTGACCTCTTCAAAGCGAGTTCTTCTGAAGGCTGAGCGCAGACTCTGCCAGTAATATGACGCGAGGCAATTTTTTATACATACCTCCTATCCGCCGCCCTCAGCAGCTCTTTAGATCCACATTTACACTTGAGATGCGGACTGACGACCGCGAAAGTAGATCATGATCTCGAAGACCATAGGCAGGCGTTCATGGCTCAATTCATAGACTAGAAAACGCAGGTACAGGTCGCTGCTAAACAATTATAAAGACACCGAGGGTAAACATCATGAGGAAGCGGTCCGTATTACTACGGATAGGATCTTGAGGTAAAACCTCTGACGACATCAATCTCTAGATTGAGGGGTACAAACACTTCACCTCTTCGCGCTAAGAGACTTAAGTCCCGTCTTTGCTTATAATGGCAGTCAGCTCGCGGACTCCGCAGGCGTTGTGCTATCGAATAATCAAGATGTTGCGAGTGCGGGGGTGCTGTGTCGTTTCATAATAGGACGATAGCCACAATAAGCATATGTTAGCCTGTAGAAGGATGATGTCTCGAAGAAGATAACAGACAGGGCATAGTGCTTCAAGCAAGTTAATAGCCGTCTGCTAGACTCGGCTTGCGCTGTAACGGATTTGGGTGATGAAGTTGCTCGACCTAACTACAAAGACGTTATATTATTTCTAGCGATCGAGCTATTTCGAGGCAATCGATACGTAAGACGGTTATACTGATAAAAAGTAGGTAGAAGACGTGATCCCTTAACCCGGTATTGCTGACATAAAATTAGTTGGTGTATATTGCATTAGTCTTATGCAGAACGGTAGGTAATCCATTCCAAAATCGTCATCTATTCACTTCTTCAACTAATATTTATTTGCTGCCTAGATTTAACGTTCGAATAGAAATGACGTCAAGCTTAGTCAATGTCACATCTTGAGACATCGCGTGATACTTCGGGCAATTACTAAAATACAGATGAGGCCTAATATAAAAGACTTGTTTCCGGAGCCCTTCATAAAATACTCGTATACGATATCATCACTTTCCAACCGAAGTAAAGGCGCAAGAGCGACTAAAAGAACACCTTACCTTCTATCC
Organism: Xylaria flabelliformis; assembly: GCA_007182795.1. Taxonomy (NCBI): domain Eukaryota; kingdom Fungi; phylum Ascomycota; class Sordariomycetes; order Xylariales; family Xylariaceae; genus Xylaria; species Xylaria flabelliformis. Next base: position 223,230 of record VFLP01000053.1, read on the forward strand.
AAAATGAGTACCACTGTTACGGACCAGAACCAAAGTGCTCCCGCAAAGGACACAGAGCAACAGACGACGACCGAGACTGCATCTACCAATGACGCGTCAAGGGCCGAAAATGGCACGGACTCTGGAGCATCACAGGAGCAGAACGACTCAGGGCCAAGAGTGCTCCGGTCCCATTACCGTGGTATGCCAAATCAATGGGAAAAGAACCAACGTGAGTAGTTCGAGTGTGTGAGAGAAGAAGCAACGGACCGACGCTTAACTAATTGCTTGATACTGTAGGTCCCAAGAAGGACGGGGAATAAGAGCGTGGTATCTAAACGACTAGTTAGGAGGGGGCCTGTGGGGTTGTGTTCGGTGATTTAGGTACTTAGGTCGAGGGGAGTTTTGCGAGCTTGTTGGCAGGAAATGTGATGTGACGGCCATGTAATCACACACGCAAAATCCCTATCCGTTTTAAAGATAGGCAATGGCTATACCAGACAGTTATTCCCCTTGATACCTTATGATCACTTCATCTCATGTCAGCTGGTCTTGCCCCGGCAGGGCACTTTGTTTCTGTGCTAACTACAGGATCCTGTTTATTATCAGCCTTGGGGGGTTCATATCACTTGAGAAGCGGATTGATCTCTCGCACCTTGGGTTTCTTTGCTACCTTTTATTATTGTTATTATTCTTTTTGGGGTATCATAAACTTAATTCATTTCACATGTGCAACAGATTACTTAGGTCCTTATCCATGCTACGAAGTCTCTCTTGGAGCTCTTTCTTCTTCCTCTCTAGCTCACCAACTTCAGCCTCCGTCCTCCTAAAATCCTCCTCAGTGATCATCTCGTCGTTGTCGCCGGTGTCGCCTTCGAGCTCTTCGTTCTCATCATCCATCCAGTGATCTTTGTTCATCTGCCGCAGGGCTTCTGCCTGCTCCTCGACTTTGGCCTCGTAGTAAGCCAGCGTGCTCCAGCTATGTGCGTATTTAGTGCGTTGCGCTGCAATCCGCTCTGGCGCGCCAGGTAATAAGTATACGCCACAGAGTTTTTCGGCACCTCTCAGCAGTACCTCGATGTCGACCTGGTCTTTCCCACCGCGCCGCTCGCTACTCCGGATCTGCTCGTGGAGATCGCCCCCCAAGACGGCTGCAACAGCCGTGTTTCGTTTGGGCGCTGCGCCCGCTCGACCGGTACTCGCTGATGTGGTAACCTCGCCGGACGCGACATTGAACACGGTTTGTCGACGTGAGGACTTTTTTTCATTTTCTTGTGGCTGGGCCGTCGCCGGAGGCGGTGGTGGTGGCACAGAGAACAGGGCGCGTTCGTGGGCCTCGGTATCGCGGATCAAGGACGTGATGTCGTGGTTGGATAGAAGGGCGTTGGTGAAGATTTTAGGCGCTGGGAATCTGGTGCCATCCGAGTTAGATCGCTTCACAGGGTTTTAGCGGTAACGACACGTACGGGAGACTATCAATGCCTTGGCATGATATCGCGATCTGCTCGAAGTGTGCTGAAAGCAGAGACATGACGGGCTAGACACGAGCTGATAGCCAAGAGTTGCGGAGCTGTTGTCTTGGGACCGAGCAGGACCGATTTGCAGTTAATTCACGTACGGCGGGATGGGCTCCAGAAATACTACAGGTGTAACGGTTTATACATAGTTGGCAACGCCATGAGTTATTGTAAGTTAAGCAACCCGGATGCTTATTATGTTTATAGAATAAAGTCAACAGAAGCATTGGGACCCCTCGGTGGGGATCTGTTCCGTTGCACGGAGGGGTTCTTTGCTAAGCCCAGTGCAAGTGGCCAAGCCAGCCCGTAGTCTCAGCTACAAGTAGGTACCTGAGATATCACTTTACTTACCGAACCACCTAAAACATCAGTGTGCTCTTAATGAAATTGTCATTGAATTCTTGCAAGCAACAAGTCTCTAACCTGAGTGATTTCTTGTCTTATCTTGATCGATCTGAATAAATTTCTACACAGTATCTCGGACTAGGGCGGGTTATTGTTCATACCACTACATTACCTACTCCACGAACTGGCTGAGTCGGTTCCAGAAAATCTCTTCGGATCTTCACTTCGATGCAACAAGACTAGGCTGCACATATCAGCTGTATGGACAGCAGATCAGTGGGAGATCTTTATGCGTCCCGTCTCGCCGGCATTGGCTTGCCAACTTAGGCAGGTGAAAAGACGCACTAGGTGTACAGGGAAACGGCTAGATGTGCCAACGCTCGCCATATGAGATGATAGGATGCATCATGTGTGAACAGCCGCATCCTTCACCAGATTTACCAGATTAACTAACGAGACGGAAGAGAACGAATTACGAAACGCGTCTTCTGTATGGTCCCAATCCAATTGCCCTATAGCATCTGTCTCTTTTTTTTTCCCTGGTCAAAAAAACTTCGACGCGAGACCCTGGGCTCGGGTTCCCATCCTCCACCGCCCTCACGACCTTTCCCTTCTCTCTATCCTGCAGGACGGGTCCCACGATCATTGGGCACGAAGACGGCCATCCCTGATCTCTTGGGTCGACCTCGACGCCCGCCAGCTCCATCCTCCCATGGTACTGTACTATAGTCGTCTCGCCCTTTACACGTTCGCATACGCAAAGCGTTGAGTAGCGCCTGAAGTAGCTAGCTTCACGGCAACAAATGCTCGTTCAAGCCGTCTCAGACTTTTGACCAAACCAGGGGCCTAGGGACTGACAACTCATGCCTCCAATTCCTGTCGACTTCCCACCGCCTCAGCTCAGTACCTCCAAAAAAAAAGTGTTATCGCCTCTCCAACTGCACTACACCAACTCTCAACATGTCTCATGCTATTATCTACCGCCCCTATTTTCCACGTCCTATACTGCAATGAAGACAATTATGGCCTGGCGGTAGAAGAACTAGGAAGTACCTGGAAATAGAGCGAGCATTGCTGCCCAAGCCCGCAACGACACCACAAAATCCTCCGACATAGGCTCGCTGATGAAATCGACCAAGCCCGATTCCTCCTCTTTTCAGCGGCTACTACATTAACGCCGTCTTCACTGACTCCGCAGTGAAGAAATCCTTTTTTATCACTCACCATTTGTGTGATAAAACAGCTCAATATATCGGCTGGCGTCTATCAGTCCATTCTGCTGCTGGGCCCGCCCCCAACCCATCCACGCCCCTGATATTTTGGACGTATGAGAGTCGCTCCTGTGAGCTTCGCCCGGCAGAAATACTGGACCGGCCCGTGTGCGTTTCCGTCCCCATTGAATTTTTTTTTCTTCTCGATTCTTGCAACGTGCAGCCAGCGCATTGCGCCAGCGAATTGCGCCAGCGCTCTTATTGCCCCTCCTGCTCTACTCCGGCCACACTGTTGGGAGGTATAAATTCCAACGACCTGGCATAATTCGTATGGACCCGGTCGATCCCGTTGAGATTTTCTCCTCTCTCGTATTGAACTGCTTTTCTATACATGATCATAGGCAAACAACGTTTGCTGAAGGTTGTCTTAGCCGAGTTCGTACATTTCTCGATTGGTACAAGACCAATTCATTCCATATCGGTGTCTGCCCTCCACGTTCACATATTGGTTCTCATACTATTTTCTTCGGCGAAGAAACTGTGCAGCCGTATCCGGCCTGCATCAACCTCATTGCTTAAAAGATTATCATGACAAGCTATCGGACTCTTTTGACTTCTCCACGTTGGAGGTTCTTGCTCTGGGGTTTCACACCTTAATCATTGATATATTAATCTCATTGTCCCACGTCCACTACTTTTTATCTCCCCGCGATCTTTACCCCACACTGTCAGACCCGGTCGAATCGGTTGATAAGATTGCAAGCGACTCGACTCGCTCCAGCGGGAGCCATCCCACGAAAAAAAAACCAGCCCACCAGAAAAGATGCGGCCGAGAGCTCCCGCTCTAAACGTCGGCCACACTGTGGCCGGCGGTAAGCCGACTTCACCGCCCGAGACACCAACCAAAATATCGCCTCAACAGAGTCGACCATCTTCTGGTGGAAAAACGCGCCAGTACAAGGGGCCAGGGTCCAATATTCGCCCTCTGGGTGGAAACAAATTCAGTTACACTCGAGACCCGCGTACTGAGGAGATCTCGCCGCGATCTTCGCATTCAAGCGACGACGACTCCGAGTCGTCTGCAAGTCCTCCACAATCATCCCTGTCGGATATACATGGTTTCCATAAGCGACTTGGTTTTCAATTCACGACCGCTGCTGCTGCCATTGCTGCCCTAAGCGGGGGCGCGACCATCCGCATCGACGAGGCTGGCTTTGCAGTCGAGGAACTAAGCGACTATTCACTCGATAGCGATGAAGAGATAGAGGTGGACGTTATTCGGCCATATGCCATCGAATACGGTGGCGAATCAGAGTGTAGTCGATCGGGGTCCCGTACAACGCATGAACTGGACCCTGCTCTCACAGCAGGGGTCAAGCACTTGAGCACTTTCGACTCTGATAGCGAGGAGCTGGACCCGGATGACGAATTTCAAGTGCAATTGAGGCTAGATCGCCAGGCACGGCGTATTCGTCGAATGAAATCTGGCAGCATCAGCAAACGTACAATTAGCGAACGAGACAGCGATTCCGACCGTGAGGATATTTTACCTTGGGCGGACTCTAATGACCCAGGCCCTGTTTATCGGCGTGTGCGACGAAAAGGCGAAAACCGCAGCAGCATCCATTTCTCTGGACCTTTGCCGGAACGTATCGAAGAACTCAAGGAGCCCAATAGCGATGACGAAGTCATTATAGATGATGCTGAGCTCTTCGCTCGTGAGTTGCCATACTTCTCATTTATGGAAGTTGACTACGCATAAATCACGGAAAATGTAACGGTAAAAGCGACCGAAAACTGAGGGCCTATCACCGTTATGCTGTACACGTTGCCATGGATCTACATCTTGCCATCTCCTTCTACCTAAGATTTGGAGCTCGGACGTCTATATTCCTGTTCGGTTCTACATTGTTTTTCTTTTTCTTTCCTTAGACGAACGGTATGATGCCAAATTGAGCTGTCTTGAGCTTACTACTAGGCTTGATTGGACAATAGTCTAGAAAAGTGTCGGACTTGGGAGCCAGATATAAAAGGAATGGCTTACATAGAGTGATGGCCTCAAAGGTCAGGGGATTGTTTCACAGACAATGGGATACCGGATACCCAGTTTGTCGAAAAGCGAGCTGGACTCTGCATGTATGCAGTCGCTTTCCAACTTTGTTCGATATACCTCATAGACCGGTGTTCAGCCATGGACAAATCGCGGGGCTAGGCTTTATTCATGATGATGAATATGATGACGATGATGATCATAATGCTCATGATGACTATACATAGTGGCATGGCGCGGGGGATTGTTCACGTTTGTTCCAAATATAACAGGTTATCCGTTTATCTTGCAAAATAAGGTCCCATGTAAATCTGATCGCTAGATGATTGCAGCATTTCAACTTTTTCAACTTCTTATTTAGACTCTCTTCGATCTCTGGACTTCATTGAGTACCTAGGTATAGCGAAATAGGTTCCTATGAGACATCTTTTGCTACGAACTAAATTTGTCAATCAAGAGATTACCCAGTTTGAATTTAAACGCTGCTCGTTCTCAGAGAATGGTAATAGAACAGGCTAATCAAAACATTATGCGAAATCAGCATACCTGTCCAGTCAATTCAAATGAAGAGTTGAGGAAGAAATAATATGAACGATGTCTGTGCCACACTTGATAATAAGCAGAGGATGCCTTGTGCAAGCCACAGCTTTTACCTTAGGTAATGTCCACTTGTAGCGTTAGTTAGACTACCTAGGTACTATACCTAACCTAAGTGGGACGTTAAATCCCGGACCGCCTCGTCCTTCCCCACCATCCAACTCTCAACGCGGTGCTTCACGCCTCAAGCCTCACGCCATCCACGTCACAATCTATCATAATCCAAAGTTCGCTTGATTACGCCTCCATCCATTCACTTTCTTGGCATAAGATTGTTATTTGTTTCGGGGGCCTGGAGGACCGCCTTCGGTCTTGCTTTGCACCATATTCATCTGCCTGCTTAAAGCTTATTGTATCCAAGTTGCCAAAATGAATCAACAACCTTCGAACCAATCCCAGCCATCGGTGCCGCTCCTCCGCCCCGAGAACATGCGAACCATACAATACCTAAGTCCCTCAGAGCGCCAGAGATACGAAGAAGGCCTACAGACACTATGGACCAAGATCGATAACAACCCCCCGGAATCATCGGAGCACCTACAAGCCAAGCAGAAAGTTGCCGAGTTCTCACGAATGGTCATGAATAAGATCAAAACGCTTCACGCTCGTCAAATGGCTGGCTCGCAGCAGCCACCCAACCCTGGAACACAGGCTCAAGCCCACACTCAGGCGCAAGCTCAGGCCCAGGCCCAGGCACAAGCCCAGGCGCAAGCACAGGCACAGGTGCAGGCCGCCGCCGCCGCCGCAGCTCAAAAGCCTGCGATGCCCCTTAATCGACCACAGGTGCCCTCCGTCAACAACGGTTCTACCAATCCTAGCACCATGCACACCAATACGCCTACCACTAGCATCTTGCCAACAGCGGGACAGCCAGGTGGTGTTCCTAGGCATATCATAGAACATACCAACAAGCTGCCATGGGCAAATATGCCCATCCCATCTCAGCACAATCCTGAGGAAGGACAGAAATGGCTTACAGAGTTGAAGGGGAAATATGTGCGAGCCCTCGTGCAGATGGAGGTTATCAGAAACAAGCTCACCAAGATCGACGCAATGATCAAAGATCGAAGGGAGAAGGGCATAGCGATGTCTGCAGAGGACACAAAACGTTACCAAGACCAGAGGGCAACGGATAAAAAAGTGTACGCCGAAGCCGAGTCATACGTAAAGAGTGTCAGGGTTCAGATGGCGGCCCAGGCACCTGGTCAAAGTAATGGCACACAGGCGCAAAACCCTGCACCAGGACGCGCTCAGGCCATGCAGTCCGGGAACTCGACCGGAGTGCCGTCAACACATCCGATGCAAGTTCCGACTGCCTCGATCAACGCAGCCATGGATGCGGCCAAAACCACGCAGATGGCCGCAGCAAGAGCCGGCTCTGTCGGCGGAGCACAGCAAGCTCCCCAATCACAGGCGCAACCACCATCCACCGCACCTCAGGCCCAGACACCGGCGACACCGGCGACACCGTCTACAAGTGCACCCGGACAACCACCCCACTCTACGCCTGCAACTCAAATGACGCAAGTGAAGATTGAACCCAGCACCAATGCACAGCATCTACCACCAGTGAATACGGCTCTCGCTGCTGCTTCAAACAACCTCATTCAATCCGCCGGCACCCCCACACAAGCACCTACTCGCGTACATACCCCCCAATCTGCCCAACAGGCTGCGGGTGCAAACGTTCGACCACTTAGTCATGCGGCTGCAGTAAACCGAGCAAACTCGTCATCCAACGTTACCGGGCAACCAAATAACACGTCTGGAGGCATGGCCAACAATACCCCTAATGCAGGGATGGGTGTGCAACCAGTACACACCCATGCGCATCCGCAACAACAAGCCCAGCCAACCATTACATCTAAAATGCCCATTCCGAAAACATTGCACGAGAAAGCAACAGCACCACCACAACCTGTTGCCGTCGGCGGCGGTAACACTCCAGGTCGACCAACCTACGGTGGCGGTAACGGCGCAGGAGGTGTTATGAATCAACCCGTTATTGCAAAGATGCCTGTCCCACAGTTCGATACCGAAGGCGATCACGTCTTATCCAAGAAAAAGCTCGATGAACTTGTGCGCCAGGTCTGCGGTGGTGGCTCCCCAGGTGCTGATGGCAACTACCTCACTCCAGACGTTGAAGAGGTAAGGCTCATGCTTCCCACTGAACCATTAATCGTCCTTTAGTGTCACTTCGCGTTGCTAATGCTATTGTACATAGTCTGTTCTCAACGTAGCCGACAATTTTGTGGATGATGTTCTTCATATGGCCTGCCGACTCGCCAAAGAGCGTGGCAGCAAAGTCTTAGAGATCCGTGATATCCAGTTGGTTCTCGAGCGTGTATACAACATTCGCATTCCTGGCTACACGTCTGACGAGCTCCGCACTGTCCGCAAGGTGCAACCATCTCCCAACTGGATTGCCAAGATGAGTGCTATTCAGGCGGCCAAGGTCACATCCGGAAAGGACGACAAGTAGGAACCAGATCGTCCCGCCAATGCGAGCCTTAAGAGGAAACGACGCTTGTCATCAGTTGCCAACTCTATTGCACGATCCCGTGCGGGCAGTATTGCACCTGGTACTGTTGCAAGTCTCACCACACATACTGGAACTCAGTAGTAGTGGGTTAACTGTAACATCACTCCCAATTTGAGTATTAACATTGCAATGAGGCTTTTTTCCTTTCTTCCTCTACCTTTCTCTCCTTTCCTCTGCACATAATGGATGCAGTTTTAGAGGAAATGGCGTCTAGATTCTGCGGTATATGTTTTATATTGGGCTGGCCAATTAGGAATTCGCACATGGGTGGGAAGGGTTTTGGCGTCAGGAAGGTAACCCTAGATCAATGATACCAATCCATATCAGACAATAAGTAATGGAATTTGTTTTGCTTTTACCCATTTCGTCCACAGCAAAGCTCAGAAATAACGTATTCTCTTCGAGATCTTGTTAATGCCATAGAAATTCTGTGAATGTGAGCAGAGCAGTGCAGTGCAGTGCAGTTCCCAGCGATATTACCTACATGTAGTCCGTACTATTTATTTATTTGCAAAGTTCATTGGTTGCAATCCGTAGAGTGGGTATGTACCTTTTGGAGGCGAAAAAGGCACAAGGCAGCGACTCGACAACGTCACCCTGATTACTGCCTGTACAACTGGGACCCCTGCGTAAATAAATCTCTTAGAGAGATGTAGTACGTACCTATACACGCGAATTTCCACCAGAATAGTAACTTAAGTATTTATCAAGAGGTCTTGTGAAATGTCTATTTGAAAGAATTTGCATGTAATTTCCAATATAGATGATCGCTTATATGAACTGCAAATTGTAGGTTCCGTAGGAGGTACAAATGTAGGCAGGTAGGCCTTAAGGCAAGGTACTGATAAGTACTGCAGAGGTACATAGCACCAATATGCTGAACGCCGGCAATAGTGGAGTGGGTCGGCGGCAGTAGCCCTAGTGGGAGATTGGGTCTGTGTCAATCACCGGTCAGTACTGTTGACGCGGCTGAACGCCTATTGAATACTAAAGGCAGGGAGGTACAGCATACTGACGAAGTACCTAAGACATCCGGCTGCCGCCAGCATTACCTCTTCCGCCTTCGCAGAGCTTCAAAGCTCGAACTGGTTGTTCTCTTCAGATCTCTGAACACCTCGACATCCGTTGTTCGTTCTATCTAAGCACCACCAACAAAACACTATACAGCACAGCACAGCGCTGCACTGAGCTGCACTATCAACTATCATCATCATCAATCCATCACTTCTCACTTCTCACTTCTTTCTTAGCAGCCCCCCTTCATCTTTACTAAACAACACCACGGATTATCCAACACCTCTCCACCTACTACTTTCTTCCGACCAACCTACACATCGAGGTACCACGCACCAGATCTCGCTTCTTGCTGGGTCCTGTATTCGTCATCTGATCTGCCACCATGCCATATGCCGAGGGAGACGTTGACATGGAGGACCTGGATAAGGCTCAGGATCTCGAGGTTAAGGTTGACCCCGTCATACAGGCTATCTCAGGTAAGCCGCCCGCCATGTCAACCTCAACTGAGAGTCTTGAAATCTTATTAATGCGCGTATCCAACTCTACAGATATCAAGAGTAATTTCGCATTGCTCGACCGTGCCGTAACCCTATTCGATTCAAGATTCACGTTGCGAGCTCTGCGCTCCATCTCGTCTCTTCGCAAACGTCTCACTCCCGCCGTTCTTTCACAGGTTATCGCCGATACCTTCCCTCCCACAAGCGCATCCGCTGGCGTGGCGAAGCAGCTTCTCGCTGCTATCGGCAAGGGCGATGTGCCATTGGGTCGGCAATCTAGCGCGGAGATGGAGATTGATAGCGACTCGAAAGGGTCTAAGAACAGCACCAAGAAAGAAAATAAAGACATCCTCCCCGAGATCGATATCTTCCTAGGCATACTCATCCAGGTTTATCTTTTTGATTCCAAGCAATTCCAACACGGTGCCGAGTTTTCCAGGTCTCTGGCTGACCGCATACACTCTCTCAACCGGCGGACCTTGGATTCGCTTTCTGCGAAGGCCTATTTCTACTACTCGCTATTCTGCGAGCAACTCGCGCCCCTACCCCCATCACCTCGATCCCCCATCGTCGCAATCCGGCCAACGTTATTGACTGCTCTCCGAACGGCGGTCTTGCGCAAAGATATTGATACGCAGGCCTCTGTCATCGTGCTGCTGCTCCGAAACTACCTCCTTACTTCTCACATCTCACAGGCAGACCTGCTTGTGTCCCATACGCAATTCCCCGAAAATGCTGCCAATACGCAGGTTGCGCGCTTCTTGTACTACCTGGGTCGTATCCGAGCGATCCAACTACGGTACACTGAAGCCCACGAGCATTTGACCGCGGCTACTCGTAAATCACCGGCAAGTAACTGCGCTCTTGGCTTCGCACAAACTGCGACGAAGCTCTTGCTTGTGGTCGAGCTTCTCATGGGTGACATTCCCGAGCGGGCTACCTTCCGCGCTTCAAACATGGAGCAAGCACTGCGGCCGTATTTCCTACTCGTCCAAGCTGTTCGCGTAGGAAATCTAGAGGATTTCGAGACGACCATTGCCCAGCACGCTGATACGTTTCGCCGGGACAGCACCTACTCTCTCATCCTCCGTCTACGTCAGAACGTTATCAAGACAGGTATTCGCATGATGAGCTTGAGCTATAGTCGGATTTCGCTTCGTGACATATGCATCCGGCTGCACTTGGGCAGTGAAGAGAGTGCGGAATACATAGTTGCCAAGGCGATTCGGGATGGCGTAATCGAGGCTACGCTAGATCGGGAGCACGGTTTCATGAAGAGCAAAGAGATTGGCGATGTCTACGCCACACGTGAGCCTGGAGAGGCGTTTCATGATCGTATCAGAGCGTGCCTCGGTCTTCATGATGAGAGTGTCAAGGTATGACTTGACTTTCAATTTCCCTTCTTTATTTGCACGAGACTACGTACTAATACGAAAGCTTCGGATAGGCCATGCGTTTTCCTATGAACCAGCATCGCCTAGAACTCAAGAATGCTCAAGAGGCCCGTGAACGGGAGCGGGAGATGGCCAAAGAGATACAAGAGGGCGAGTTGGATGAGGATGACCTTGGCGGTGACTTCGAGGGCATGTAAAGTATTGAAACCCGTGTATTATCGAATTTCAGTTTTCTCTTACATCGCTCTGCCCGTTGTGTACTCTGGGGATAGGACCATGCCGCTTAGGACGCAGGCAGATTACATGGCGGCGTGGGCTTGGAGTTACAGTTGGGATTGTTGTAGTTGACAAGACGAGATACGGAAGGTCAGTTTGTCAGCAACGCAGTCACCAAGCACAGATATCACGGCGCATCTTTGTACTAGATACAGCAGATATTGTTTTCCCAGCACCCACGTCAGCACCAACGCCAACACTAAGGGTAAGAGTTAGGGCTGGTTTGCCAGCTCCAGCTTCTCAACAGTTGATTTGTTGCCAACTAGCCGTCTCTGGGATTTTCATGTTGTAGCTGCTGCCTTGGATTTGAATTGTTTCTTTCTGTTGAAATCTTCGAACCGAGACGCACGCATGATGAGTATCTGTTGCTGCCTTATATAGTCGCTGCGATATCCCACCAAGGAAATGAATGTAGATACGTTGTAATGCTAACGATTTGTTCCTGGTATCGTAGACAATTGGAAGTCACGTGCAAATATAATTACCTAGTATTCGCGTGAGATGGGCAGCATTTACAGTTAGGTACCTATTGCTCGTGTTACCTGTTACTTGCCGTGAAATGCGACAGTTGCCCGCGTAACTGCGTAATTACGTAAGCCATATCGAGCCGCATTACCAACTCTTCAAGCAACAAAGTTGTTAACTTCAAACAACATACCTTAGCTAAGGTAACTATGATGTGCTAATTCAAAGGCCGCCCCAACACATCATGTGCCTCCTCTTGCAAATTTCCCGGTAGCAGCATGGCGCCCCAGAAGCGCAAACAGCCACATGATGCCGGCCCAAAGAGTGCCGTTCAAGAAGCACCTACGCGTCGATCAACTCGCCAGCACCCAGATGCCGACGCAGAACCAGAACATCAATTGAGGAGCGGCCGGGCACGCGCCGCCACGACGGAAAAGTCGTCTGGTATCGGGGCGACGCGATTGGCCTCTCGAGGGAGAAAAGGTCACGCGCCGAAAGCTGCTACTGCTGCTGCTACTACTACTGCTACTACTGCCGACCCCGCCACGACGACAACAACGACGACGACGACGACGATCCAGACCAGAGCAACAGCGATCAGGCACAACAAAGGCACTGCTGTGTCCCCCACATCCAAGGAAAATGTGCGGCCACCAACACCTCAAGATGACGGAAGGGGGCACATTGTCCAGCCCAACCAGCCGCCGCAATTACACTCACGCCGCCGCGTCCACCCTCGCTCTCGCTCTCGCTCTCGGTCCCGGTCTCCTCCCAAACTAAGGCAGTCAAAGCCTCGAATATCCTCGCCCTCGCAATCCCGTGTGCTTGCCCCGATACCTACACAGCAATCAGCGCGTCCGATACCCGTTGCCTCGGGTTCGGGCTCGGGCCCGGCATCGGCCACTGCAGCCGTCACCGGCACACCGAGGCGCGCCCGCACCCCACCAAATAAATCCAAGACACCCAAACCCCCGGGAACCCCTCGCTCCGACCGCAACATCGATAAGATCGTGTTTGGCAACACCTGCTTCAAGGCATGGTACCCGTCATACTATGGGAAGGAAGTTCTGGGCGATGTCCCAGTCAATGTGGGAGGCGGAGGAGGAGGGGGAGGGGGCGGGGGTAACGCGAAGATTGGCGGCGGCAAGCGTGATCTACCTATGCTTGATCGACTGTATGTCTGTCCCTGCTGCTTCAAATACTCGAAGGAGATGATGCCCTGGTGGAAACACGTGCAGTATTGCGAGAAGAAGGCGTTTGTTCCTGGAACCAAGATCTATACACACCCGCGTCACTCAAAAACCGCGCGCAGGCTGCATACCAATACAACGTCAGCCAGCCCCACGGGCGCGACGAAAGGTAAAGGGAAGAGTCGGTCCGACAATAGCAACGAGTCGGCCGACGTCGCCATGGTCAACGAAGGGGAATGGAGCGTCTGGGAAGTAGACGGCGAGAAAGATGGTGTAAGTTGATCTTGTTCTCCCGTAATCGTCACCGCGAAGGCTAACTACAAGCCAGTTATTCTGCCAGAACCTCTCCCTATTCGCGAAGCTCTTCCTAGATAACAAATCGGTGTTCTTCGACGTCACGGGTTTCAACTACTTCCTTCTGGTATATACACCTCCGCTCTCTGAAAGGGACCCGACAACTCCTACGCGAGCTGATCCGGCTCTCGAGCCTCCCACCGAATCCGGAAACCCTGCATCTATCGCGTCGAAACCACAGGCCTCCACCTCAACTTCCCTATCACCCTACTCGAGACCGCAAATCGTCGGCTTCTTCTCGAAAGAGAAAATGTCTTGGGACAATAACAACCTAGCGTGTATTCTAGTCTTCCCACCTTGGCAACGCAAGGGTCTTGGCGCCTTGCTTATGGGCGTCTCTTACGAGATTTCGCGACGCGAGGGCATCCTGGGTGGCCCTGAAAAGCCCATCTCAGAACTAGGACGCAAGGGCTACAAGCGGTTCTGGGCTGGTGAGATCAGTCGTTGGATTCTTGAGTTGGATCTACCGGAAACAGGCACCGATTCTACTCACACCGGCAGGTCCACGAGAAGAGAAAAGGAAAGGGGAAAGGACCAGGCGAAAGATAAGGCCAAACCGCAAGAGGGATTTATCGTCGATGTGGAGCAGTGCTCGCGAGATACCTGGATCGTCCCTGAGGACTGCCTCGTCGTACTCCGGGAAATGGGAGTCGTCGAAGAGGCGGGTCTCGGGCCCCCAAGAACCGAGCTGGATGCCGATGGGGATGGGGCTGGGGATGCGAACACACATGGAAAGGAGAAGGAAGACAAAGAGTCGAAACCGCTGCTTGTTCCTAGAGTCAGGATTGACAAGGCGGCTGTCCGTAATTGGACGCGCGCAAATGATATTGACCTCACCAGGGCTTGTGATCCCGACGGGTTTGTGGAGGGATACGCTATTAAACAAGTTGAAGACAATGACGAAGAGGAGTGAAATGACAAATTCAAGAAGCCTTTTCACCCACGAAATGGCAAAGGTCTTGCCTGTGATTTTAGTTCTGGTATGTATCTTGGCAGGAAAGCGAGGCGTCTGGGGGTTAAGGTATCATTGGAAAGCAGCATTAAATGTTAATAGGGCCAAAATCGCGAGCCGATCCAGATATGAGGTACAATTCAAATGTTACTGATATACTTGTACTTCCTCGCTTCTATAGGATACACGTTTCCAATTGCTCTGTGAGGCTTTCAAGGTATATATATCTCTCCATCGTCTAGTGTTTTCAGCGCTCAGACACCCGCTTCCTCGCCCTTCTAGACAAACCGCCAAGGAAGGCCGAAGAAAGTAGAGAAGAGAGCGGCGCCAAGCGCGAACTCCACAATGCGAGCAAGCAATATAGATCTATCTGCACGCAGGTAGAACAGGTGCCGTGTCATGAACGAGCGGGGAGGAGGGGGACAGGAGGTCCCCGCATTGCGCCCGTCCGTCTCCATGCAACCATGTAGATATCGCATTGCATCGTGGATAGGGCAAATAGGAGTTTCCGGGTCAGCTTTGCCTGCGTGTTTTTTGGGGTCGTCTTGTATATGCCGATGTTCTTTGACATGTCTGGAGCCGAGATGTTGCTAGGTAGCTAGGTGGACTGGAGCAAAATTGTCCCCATCATGCTATTTATACCCTGCGTTGTCACTGACTACGTTGTATTATCCTACATGTTGAGTGAGTTGCGGCGTACTTTAATTTATAGCTTCATTTCGATATCGCCTGACAAAGAATTCCGTTGAACTGCCGTCTATCGTGTTTTCCCATCCGCTTGAATCATTCTTCTTGATCCCGCTTAGAAAGTTTCAGTCTCGGCGCTATGGCAACTCCACGAATCCGCAGCGTGATCGTCACAGGCGGCGCGAGCGGCCTGGGGAAGATAATGAGCGGCTACTTCGCCGCTCGAGGGGACATCGTCACCATCCTCGACGTCGACGAGACCAATGGCCCGGCTGTGGCGGCCGAACTGGAGACTCCGGATGGAAGTGAAGCGGTACGGTTTCGGAAATGCGACATCTCTTCCTGGGAGGAGCAGGCGGCTGCCTTTAGGGTCGTGTATGAAGATGTTGGATACGTCGACGTCGTGGTCGCGAACGCGGGTGTCTCTGAGGGGGGAAGAAGTTGGGTCGTGCCTCCTTTTCCGTCCGCGACGGAGACGGGGGCAAATAGGGGGGAACCCGAGGAGCCGAGGTTGAAAGTCCTGGATGTTAATCTTGTTGGGAATGTTTACTGTATGTGTTTGTTTTGTTTCTCATTTTCTTATTTTTTCGGGCCTGATCTGCCCTGTTTTCTACTTTGCTACTTGTTGCATTTAGGGGATTTAATCAGTTTATATTATGATGCCTGTAGATCGCTTCGGAGCGAACCCGTTTTATCTCTCTCTAATTGCGAATTCCTTGTCGTTTGGAAGAAAAGATGGGGAAATTCGATGGGATCAACGATGTCTATTCTCATACGAAATATCACAGCAGAGCTCGAATGGAAGTCAACTGGTCAACTAACAACCCCTTCACAGCTGTGAAACTCGCACTTCACTACATGCAACTCAATACGCCGGACACGACGACGGGTCTCCGCGGCTCCATTATCTGCACAGCGTCTAACGCAGGCCTATACCCGTTTCCGCCGCAGCCTCTCTACGCGGCGTCGAAACACGCCATAATTGGCCTTGTGCGCTCGCTTGGTCCTGTCTATGGACAGACACATATCGGGATCCGAATCAACGCGCTGGCGCCGGCCGTACTCAGTGAGTTTCCGCCATCTTCCTTCCATCCTGTACCGCATCAGTCATCTTTTATAATATCCATCGCCGTCGTCCGCGAGCGGTATGTGCTGACACGGACGGCGAACTAAAACAGAGACAAACATCGCTGGTAAAAATGCTCTTTTCACCAATATGGTCGTGACGCCGCCCAGCACACTTATTGCAGGCTTGGAGAGGCTGTTGGTAGACACTTCGCTGAACGGGCAGGTTGCGGAGATTCATGGCGAAAACATCACCTTACGTCCACCTCATGAGATCGTTGACGCTGACTCACGGCATAACTTGGAGGAGTTTTCCAGGTTTGGATACGGGCAGTGAGATTAGGGACGGAATATATAGAACCAGTGGGACATCACATGTGATGACGCAGAAGGATCTCGATTATATATTACTTCTGACCTGTTCGCTGGATAACAAGAGGCGGAGAGGAGGGTGACAGGGCTGCAGTAAGGTTCGGTAGCTATCATGTATTTGCTTTGGGATGTAATGATGAAGGTTATTCCAATACGGCAGTAGCATCGAACGGCGGAAAGGTGTTACCTCGAAGACCATCTAGTCGGTAGTAGACCCTCATCCGATCTATTGTCATGACGATTCGCGAAACTGGCTCCTTAGTCTGGAGAAAGAGAGGGTAGTCATCATACTCCCTTATCCGACGTGTCGCAAAAAAAAAAAAAAAAAACTCTCGTAGCTTGCGATCGAAACGTTGCGAAACAGGCCCTTAGCTTGTATCGTAGGTTGTTATGATGTGACCGCGTGAGGATGCTATAGTAGCTTATGGCTCTGCATTCCCAACAATCGGCATTGCTCACGAAGATTGTATGATTCGAGCACAAAAGACGCAAAGAATATTCTACCAATTGGTCTTATCCGATTAGAATCTAGCACATTATTACCCCCAAACAATTTATGACGGATAGTCAATTATGGAAACAAGAGATACTAGAGGCCTTTTGCACCTCTTCCACAAAACGAGTAGTCCTTAAGTATGCGGTACGTACTGAAGGGCTATCACTTCAAACTAGAACATGGTCATAACCACGAATCGCTGTATTCCGGACATTCGTGACTGCTGTGATTACCACGAAATTATGTCCTCAAATTCGTCCTAGCCCCAACAAGATGGGAAGAGAAGGGAAGGCTTCGCACTCGACAAAACTGTAAGCTCTGAGGTACTTAGTCGCTATGATGTCTTCACATTAGCACCTATCCTTATGCTCGTCGGGCTAGCTGAGTAAGCCGTTCCTATTATATAAAATAAATCGGGTATAGGATTCGGGAACTACCTAGAAAGGCTAGCTATCTGTTAGTATGATAGTCAATCTACTCTATGCCAAAATACCTACTCCAGTTCATGGTTACGAAGCGCTCAGCGCGCTTCCCGATGGAGATGCTGGAGGCAGCAAATAGACGTTAAGAATATGGTGTTGATGCTTCAAAAAAGAAGAGAAAGCGAAGTGTAGACTAACTAACCAGGTATAGTTATAACTTGGACTTAACTAAGAGACCCTTGATTCTGATAGGGCTATCAGCTATAGCTGAACTATCGGGTGGTATTTGCTAGGTTACCGACGAACTTTCCCAATTCAAGTTGCTCGGCCGGTTGGCGTAATGGCAACGCGTCAGTTTCCGGTTATATATACCAGATCTACTGAAGACTGTGGGTTCGAGTCCCATACTGGTCGATTTGTTTTTGGAGATATCAACTTTAGAAGTTGATAAATTCAAAAATTTTATTTTTCGACATAGTTATACAGTACACTAGACACGGTCCAATGCCCCTGCAAGGGTTATACCGTTAAGCTTTTTAATCCCGTCTAACTGTATTTAGGTGATAATACTCAACGGAAGGGAAACACAGGTCAAAGCGTAGCATGAAGTTAAGCTTAACTAACTTACCTGCGTCGATATTCCTATCAGAGATACTCATATCAAGAGATGTACAGTGGGTGGGTAGAGAATATGATCATTCTTGACCACTTCTACAGCAATTTTTGGGCATTGACTTTTCTGAAATTGGCAAGGGAGACGATTTTGACACGTTTACCATCTGTAAAAGCTGATTGATAGACAGCTATCCACTTTAGTGCGATGTCGCACAGTAGTAAGTACACTAAGCCGAGATAAGAGAGCTTGGCAGTGACAGGTAACCCGGTACCTCATGGTATTCAATGCTTTTTCCCGCAACCCCCTTGCATACGGCCGGCACAGACCTCACCGTCATTTCGCGTCAGCTGCGACGAAAAATTTTGCGACGGAGCCTACTAGCTACCGGGCAACGTTTCGTTCTTGACTGCTTCGAAGTTCAGTATATGAAAGGGAGCTGTCTATCTAAGAACTATATGTATGTAATCCCATTTCCCTCCTTAGTCAATTGGGTTCGATTACACTTACTCTTCGTAATAATCACCACATTTGACACAAAAGAGTTCACTTGGTGAGAGCTACCTATACCTCAGAGTCGCCATCTGCCCAATGTAGCTAGTATTTGAGGCTCAAACATCCATGACTCGTTTAGGGACCCTGCGATCTGACAGGTGCTTGGAACCGCGCCAGGGAAATACCTCCTTCCCCTTTTGCTTCCAAATTGGTCGGTTTAGGTACCCACATCAACTTGATTTCCCAATCTCCTGGTAATGGGGGTACCTTTCCTTGCAATGGCCGTCAGTGCGGTACATAGCTATAGTCCTTGCTCCCACGCTGCGTACGTGCCGGCAGGGGTTGGCGCCGCGAGACGTGCGGTGTGCGCTTATGTACTGCACGTCAAGCCGAACATTGCTGGCCAGGGTTGCCGGAACCCTTGCTCTATTTCCCGAAATAGGCCATATATGGAAAGCCGTCAATCTGTGCGATATGACTCGTCTCATAGCTGACTCTCACTGGCATTCACGGTTGTACTGGGGGCTTGCAGCAAAGTTGCCGTGAGCTCGAAGAAACAACGGACGGTTCGTGAGTGCAGGATCAGTCCTCCTTTTATGTTGTCTCGCTCCCACATTCTGTATCATGCTATCGTCAGACAAGCTCCACTCGTGTATAGTCGCCTATGAGCTCGTTCCGATATCAACTTGGCTACTGTTTGCTATCCACGAGACCGGACCCAAGTGGAGGACCGAGTTTAGTCGGTGGGGATTCATTCATACTGGTTTCCTATCTCTTTTCGCATCGCATCCTTTGCCCCGGTGGAGTGTCGCTCAATAACGCCTCAACAGTAGTGAGGGGTTCTCAGGACAGTTATACCTTCGTTTGCCTATGAATCGCATGTAGTGCTCCCAATAATCAATGCTTTTGATGTTGAGATCGAGCATTTATTGTTTGTTTAATCGCTCAAGTCAGCAGTAAAACGTTGGCAAACAGAATTTGCCAAGAAAACAAGGGCTGGCCTTATAAGCGCCGCACCCGGAAACGCCCGATATCCCTGTTAATCATCAATGAAATCCGTCAGCCTTGTCTCCTTTGGGTAGCCTCCAGTAAAGCAAAAAAAAAGTTTGTGTCGCAAATGCTGTGCTACCCCCCATTATGTTAATTGTATCGACGCCGTGTGGGTTTTATTTAAGCCCACAGTTCAGCTTTGTTTTCTCAGACACAGTGCCGATTTGGTGGTCCATGCCCAGCTCCGGAACAACTATTCAGTCGTTCTCCTAGAGCTCCGTCAAACTTTTCTTCCTCTCTGCCGCACCGTAAAGAAATTTCTCTTCCTCTTCTTCGAGCTCTTATCTCTTCTTCCACCATTTCACTCGCCTGTCCTTGCTTTGCCCGACACTCCCCTCTCCATCACCAACAACACATCCACATCCATCGCAATGGCCTCCGCTCGCATTGTTGCTTCCCGCGCCTTTGCCTCTATGGGCACCAAGGTCGCTCGCCCTGCTGTGCGTGCTTCTTTCGCCAACGTTGCGGCTAAGCGCACCATTGCCAGTACGTTTTTCTGCAAAAAACCACCAATTTGATCTTGTCAGGTGTCAGATTGGTTTAATTTGTGAAATCTGACGTTTTCTCTCATAGGCAATGCCACTCCTTTCCAGGCCGCCAAGCGTCAACAGGTCTCTAAGATCCTGAGTACCACCACTCGTCAGGCTTTCCAGCGCCGTGCGTACTCTTCTGAGATCGCTCAAGCCATGGTTGAGGTCTCCAAGAACTTGGGTATGGGTTCCGCCGCCATTGGTCTGACTGGTGCCGGTATTGGTATCGGTCTCGTTTTCGCTGCCCTCCTGAACGGCGTTGCCCGCAACCCCGCTCTCCGTGGCCAGCTTTTCTCATACGCTATTCTGGGTTTCGCCTTCGTTGAGGCCATTGGTCTTTTCGATCTCATGGTTGCCCTCATGGCCAAATTCGTATGTATACTCCGCTGTGTCTTGGATAACCTCCAGCACTCTTGCTAACTGTCTCATTAGACTTAAATACTTTAATATCGACATTTACGGAGGCCCGGCTTCACACCACGTCCTTGCTTATGTGAAATAGGCAATATGATGAACTCAGCCACTGTACCATAAATACGGCTTCGCGTCTTAAATATGTCCGATGGAAACTACCATAGAATCATAGACGGTTATAGACTTGGGGATGGGCATAGACCGGGTATGAGACCGTCAACGACAGGGGCTTCGGGAGCATCGCCTTCAGGCATGTGTGTAAAGATGGAAGAAGGAAAACAATCACTGTGGCGGTGTCGGTTCACCTGCCGCAGCGAAAAACTTGTAAAATACCACACACAAATCATCACCATCACCTAACTGGAAGCACAACTCTCTCTTTCCTTTGTTCTGATCGAAAGCAACGCTGGCATGGGTCGGCGTTTAACATGAAGTGTGTTTATGATATTTGTGTGTATTCCAATGAAAACAATCTCCACTCACCCAGAAATCTAGCAGGGCTTCATTGTTAGCTGTGGGCGAGCTACCGTGTGCCTTGGTTTTGCTTCGAACTGTCTGATCCATAGCCTGGCCTGGCTCCGCAGTGAGGTGAGCGGTTTTCTGGATTAACGAAATGTGATCCAATGCATCAGCGGATTGAACTGGCCTTCTCGGGAGAGTTCGGCCTTGCGCAAGCCGACGACGACCTAGCGAATAGTCAACCCGCTTCTGGCCCACATAAAGCTTGATAGCGCCAAACTCTCCAACCCAGTGCCTTGTTGCGTCTGCCACACTCTCCAATTACAAGAGTCAATTGCTTCAATGTGGACCTAGTGCTGAAGACTGGTGATGTAGCATCTGGAGATGATGATAAGACCAGAGAGCAGACGTGGGCCCTTTTCAACCGGGGATCCTAGGACAGAGACGGGTCTGGGAGCGATCAAATATTTGAGCTCTCTAGCTACTTCAGGTAGTAATTTGCATAACAACGATGCCGACTCTGCCCGCCAAGTTCTTGCTGAGTACTTCAGGTTGAGGATAAGCGGACGACCTGGAGGGTCCGTGGGGGTGGTGGAGCTTGTTGTTGAGTGAACGTTATATCGGGGCGGCAGGTTCTGCTACATATCTAGCACTTGGAATCGCCTCGGTATGCATATCCACCAGGGGCGTTCCTTTATATCAACAACCACTGGCTGTTTCCTAGCAATACTGGATGAGCCAACCAAACTCCTGCCCAGTTGTAAGAAAAAATCGCGTCGCTTTGGACTCGACCCCACGAGCCAATGGGCATCAGATACCCTGATTCCGAATCCGTTCGAAGTATCGATCCACGCCTTCGTCTGCTCATTGACAGCCGTAAACTCTCGCCAGAAGGTTGGTTAGGGCAGCACTCAGCCCGGAACTACCTCAAGGGTTGGCGACGATCAGAGCAGGGGAAAAGAAGGAATAATGTCAGACAAATGATCAAGGCCGCACATGGTATGCCGTGAAGAACTTAAGAGTCAGGGAGCTGTACTAGGAACGACTTCGAGCGAGAGGGCGACTACCTTTCATTCCTGCCTTCGCCGAGATGACCCGAGTTCTCACCGTACCAAGGACTAGTTCGAGCTGAACGGGTAGATCGTTGGCAAAGTTGCTTCGCTTTAGGGCCAAGGTGTTCAGGCTTCCATTTTTCCAGCTGCTAAATGTTGGAGCTTGTCAAGATAACCGGTTTCACGAAGAAACGATATCGACGAGGATCCGACAAAGTCCATTTTGCTGAAATGCCAGGTTCTGCGCGCTATTCTGATGCTCATCAAATAGACTGTCACAGTTCCGCTGGCAGTGTTGACTTAGGATTTCGCGGAATGGGCCACGCAACGTAAGCTACCAACAGTGTTACCCTGTTGATATTACGGTAGCTGGCGCCATGATTGGGGGTGGCTCAGATTGAATTGGCAAATCTCGTCGTCTTCAAAGTTAACTTGACGACGAGTGTAGCCATTCAACCGTCTGAACGCTAGACATCACTTGACATCTGCTCTGAGTTCGACTTTTGCCTAACATGACGAAAGGTGCAAGCGTAGAGGGAATTGGTTTGAATCACTGAATCGTTGGCGGAAATATACTGATTCTAGAATGGGCTGATTGAAGACGCGAGGATTGCGCGCGTCGACTGATGGCGACATCGTACGACAAATTGGCGGAGCCGGTACAAGAGCAAGCAAGGTAAGAAGACAGCATGATTCAGATTCACTTGGAAAAATAGGATCTAGACAGAGCCTGAACGGCCATTCAATTGAGCAAGTCATGCGTTGAGAATTGGGCGAGGTCAAAGTTATTCAGAAACAGGAGGAAATAGAAATCAGGAGGAAATTGCTGATAAACCGGGGGAGCAGGGGAGAAGGGGAGTTCTATTGTGTGGTTTGTAATATGCTTGGGCCTCTGTTGGACAGGCTTCCCCTCACTAAGTCATGTGACTGCCCCTTTCCCCAACCTTTACCCCAGACATTCAACCCCGGATTTTGCCGGGCTATGTCACGCTAATTAACTCGGAATGATTGCCCATCCCGATTGAAGCTGTTTATAATTCCATTCTTGCTTTAGTGAGCCGAATTAACTTCTAACAACTAGTTTTGATGGTATTGCACCCTTGAGACCACTTTTCGTGTTTGGACAACGCTCGCTCATAAAGGAATAATTTCAGCTATTATTGTATTGACATGCAATACTCATGCGAGGTTCCTTATGAACACTGTCCTTTGTACCTTCTTTATGCCGTCTACCTTGACAGTCTAGGTCTTTCCGCTTGTTATTTGACTTGTACCAACTAGTAAATGTTTTTAGGTAGGTAGTTTGGATAGCCTCTATATCGAGATAGCTTTTGAAGGTTAGCGACATGATGTACTTTAGCTACCATTCAATCGTTTTAGTTCAATTCTGTTTCCTTTTCGCTACCGGGTATGTTAATACGGATCATGAAAACTACGCAATACCGCAATAATACATATTGAAGATGCACTTATGTAATGCAGGTGTGCTTCGGCTGACTTAGCCAATCGCAAGTGAGTACGCCTTCGTTCTATACCACTACTTAGCTATCCTTGAATATATCGTAGATTTCCTACTAAATTACTTGTGTTTTCCGTCATCACACGATCCTCGATTTGGTTTATCAATATTTGCTATCCTTGGATGCTTAATAGCTAGATTACCTCTTTAGCTCTTAGAGGTATGTGGGTTACCCGGGGCCGTTTTAATATACTAAGTTTCGATGTCGAAAGGGCTCTCGAAGCGCTTATATGCACGAATACTAACCTGAAGAGTTTGTGATCACTGTTAGTTGTAGGCTGTAGAAGAATAGAAGTAGAGGGAAGCTTCGAGAGTTATTAAGTGAAGCGGGCATTCAATTTTATGTTGTATTTCAGAGTCTGGAAGCATATTCTACGTCCAAGCAGACAAAACTATATTTGAATCTTGGTTTTTAGAGACTATGAAGGGGCTGAGTCTGAAGAAAGATTGTGACAGGAACTCTGTATTTGATATATTAGGCAAGAGGCTTTTGGTACATAAGGCACAAGCGAGCATTGTATATAATAGCTCTGTAATACAATGGTCTCCAGCCTAATGTTAATACGAGTGAGAACGATTAGTATTATGTTAATTAGATATCGATGAAAGTGGAAAGGAGTTTAATGGCTAAATATGTACTCCTTCCCTTCAGGTCATCAGAAGAACAAATAACTGTAACAACAGCTGTGGGTGGAGCTGCCGGACCGATATATCGCCGTGTCTTTGTCAGTCGAAGTTCTGCATTTGTCAGCCGCCTTTAATGGAAGGCCATCGACTGTCAGCCTCTTATAGCGCAGTTGCAGCGAGCCATATCATTGAAACAATTATTACATTCTCGAATCCAATCAGTATTGCACAGTATAAGTCTTAAAATGACGAACTTCAACATCAAAATCGTGTCTGACACGGTTTGCCCGTGGGTGAGTAGCCCTTAGTCTTAACGCTAAAATGCTTCTCTAAAATCCGCGATATGATAGTGCTATGTCGGCAAGAAGCGTGTAGACCGTGCCATCGAGCTATATCGCAAAACAGTCAGTCATGATGATACCTTCACCATCACATGGGCGCCGTTTTATCTCGACCCGACGTCACCTACGGTCGGCGTTCCGGTCAAGGAGCGGCTGGCTGAGAGATTCGGCCCCGAAAGACTGGAAATGATGCACCAACGCTTGACCGCGATCGGCCAGGCAGAAGGGATAAATTTCGCTTTCGCTGGCCGTGTTGGTAACACGCGTGACTCGCATCGTTTAATTCAATTGGGCAAGACGAAGGGTAACGATATTGAGAACCGCGTTGTCACGGAGCTGTTCAAATCCTATTTTGAGAGTGATGGCGATATCACGTCTCATGCCACACTCATTGCTGCTGGCGAGAAGGCGGGATTGGTGACGAGCGAGATAAGGGAATGGCTAGAAACGGGGAAGGGCGGTGCCGAGGTCGATCGGGAAGTTCAAGAGGCTTATGCGAATGGTGTTTCTGGAGTCCCAAATATTACCATTCAAGGCACGCACAATGTCGGCGGTGCCCAAGAAGCGGAGGTCTTTCTAGCAGCATTCACTAAAATTAAAGAGGCGAGCAATTAGCTCTGTAGTATCATACCGCGGCCGAGATTTTAAAGGCTGTAGGAGGTAACGATTTCCTAAAATAGAGCGGCTGATCTTCCAAGGGTCCCTTTTTTCCCCTTTACGATCATTTCTTTCCAATCACCTCAAGGGCTCAAAGGCAACGTTGACCTAAAATCTCAATTGCGCATATGAGGATTCTTAGCTCATGGCTGCGTATAGTAGTGTAAAACTTCGAATCTAACTGAGTTTACAAAAGTACCTAGGTAGAAAAGGAAATTCTCAGACTTTAATTAATCTATTACTACATCTAGGCCGGTCGCTGAATATCGATGGAAGAAGTTGCTTCTCATTAAATAAACAAGCACATAGCACAGGTCGTTCCATTCATCAAGGTATTATAAGTCAAGGGTTCTCCACAGACCGAGCAAGAAGGACCCGTAACTGTTTGAGTAAGACCGTCTGACTCTTTTTCGTAGTTTTCACGCTCATCGTTTGTAGGAACCACTTTGTCCAAACTAACCCCCGGTCTTACCCATAGTTTTCTCACGCCAACACTTCCAGTTTCTTCTAATTTGGCTTCTTCTCGTGTAGCTATGGATGCATAGGGTATGTTCTGTCCGATGCACTGTGATTGCGTCGATTTGTGAGTGCAACATGGTAAAGTGAGAGAACTGGTGAACATGGGTGGGTTAGTACAAGGATTTAACTCCAGCTCAGCAAGACTTATGTATAATTTTTCGGGCTTAAATTCGTTCTCTACCGATTCATTACCCTGTCCTGTGATATGAGAAGCTTGGGATTGCGACTCCTGTTCTTGCTGACACGAATTCATCTTTAGACTATTCTTAGAAATAACCTAACCTTAGGGAAGTCTTTTGTTAAAAACTAGCACACGATATTTCTCTCTATATATGCAAGCTTTGTATAGAAAGTTTAACATCTCTATTGTTTAGAGTAACAAGGTATTGTTGTGATTACTTTGCTTACAGTATCAATACTTTTGTTATTATTCCTTATAAGAAAAGGAACAAAAGAAATGTACAATGAATTAGTACGTCGCAAGAAGCGTACGCAAGCCAAGTAAGTTATCCTTTATGCCAGTCTTCTTGTACCAATGCTCGCAATTATTTTTAAGATTAAATTTTGTTTGGAACATAAATGGCGGATTGCTTATCTAAGCATGACTGCTAAGGTGTAAAAAGCGGCTTCATAAAACACAACATAGCCCTATCTACGTGCAATTCGTTAAAATAACAATATTTATAAGTATTAGTAGGCCTCGCCTACATAGTCTATCCACTTTATACGAAAGACATGGTCATCCCTTGTCAATAAGAAGCATATGTTGAGTCGTCTTTTTCGCCGCCCTTAAACATTACCATATGTGAATAAAAGCCCGACGCGCACCGTTCATTCAATGTCTAGATAGTACAGGTACATATACCATGCCACACACGCTGGCACCATATAACCATTTACCTTGCTTGATGTTATGGCTCAAGCGAAAGTTCCGTCAGTTCCTGTAATCCCTGTTCTGTCATCTTGAGCGTATCCCATATTGTAGTTATTTGAGTAATGAGGCCGTCAGAATTGAGCTCGATAGCCGTTATACCAGTCCGTCTAGTCGTCGAATTATCGACCCATTCGTAGCCACCTCCTTGACTGCTACCAACCATGTGACGCAAGGATGAGCCGGCGCCATACGGCACTGATTTCAATGCTCTGTCAAAATATCTTCCAATGGCAAGACGCCCTTCAATCCTAGCGCGGAGACTGAAATCTTCCAAGACAGCATCGTAAGATAACAGACTGGTTGCCAAGCTGGTATTGGCTGCAGATACCGCCGCATGAAACTTCTGAACAACACTCCCAAACAAGCGGTTGGTCTTGTTCAAAGATAGTTCGTAGGCAAAGTCTTCAGGGTACTGATCATCAGGGACCCTTCCGTCACTGGCGGGATTCCGGCGTCCATCCCAATGGTCGACTTGACGCAGAATTTTACCATCTTTGAAATCCAAAGACGTAATAACCCGAATTTCGGCCCCGAATAGTTGTGGCGTATTTACGAAGACAACAACAGCTCCGTCGGTATCACCAATAATTTTGAGGGGATATGACGTGCCATTCGGCTGCCAATATTGCTCAACAATATCGTGAAGAAATTTGTTGACTCCGGGTTGAGGGGCTACCAATCCAAGAGTAGTATCGGCGTAGACCGCGAGATTTGGATCAAAGAAGCCAGCCCATTCGTCTACCCGGTAGAGGCTTTTGGCGGTGTAGTAGCGTGTCAAGAGTTGAACAAGTTGCTGAGAAGCATGGCTCGTGTCTGCGATGCGAGGATAAAGCGAGTGTTCCGTGCGGGAGATCTGCTCTGGCAGCCGAGAAGCAGTTGTTGTGCCCAAAAGGGTGGCGGCAATCAAGACACCAAAGTTTAAAGGAAACATCTTGAATTCTGAAAGTTCTCTACAATCTTGATCTTCCTAATGACACCGTTCAGCCGCAAATCTTCTCTATATAGTTCTGAGAACATATACTAGATTGCATAGTCGAAGTGAGGTGGACTCGCCGCTTTGTCATCCGAATATGTGTGAATACGTCTCCATTACAAACATGTTAACAATAAGAAAAGATGTATAGCACTAAATCGTGACTACCAACTACCAATTGCCAAATCTAGTAATTGCGATTTCTGGACTGTTGTGTTATACATGTATACCCAGCTAGCGTGGCCGTGATAATTAAAGTGGTTCATCGGATTATTAATACAGTCTACTGGAACTTACGTATGCCCCGTCTTGCTCCATCTTCCAAGTCGCCGTTCCCTAATTCTAGCCCTACGCCAGTGATTTCTAGGTGGAATCGGGGTTGTTTCAAGATCCAATCAAAGCCGTTATGTAGAGTATCAATAGCATGGGTAGTTATGATTCTGCAGTCACGTATGTTCTTGTGATCTGATGCTCATGGTTACAAGTAGTTTATTCTTCACTATACTTATTTACGGATTTTCTTCTAGAACCTAGTTTTAGTGATAACGTGCTTATCCTGTCGCTTGCCGGGATGAGAGGTCAACATGGCGTGTGTACTATTTGTGGCTGCATGGTTTTGTGCGTCTCGATCGCCCAGAGATCGTTTTCCCTTAATCTAACCAATCAGAATATTGGTAGTTCTGAACTGGGAAAATGGTCTTTCTCCCGCCTAGGCTTACGTAGGACTAAACAGCTCTAAGGCGATCTTCAAATGGGTTTATTCCAATACTGTAGGCATTCTCTGTGTCGTAATGTTCACTACCTAGGGAGAAATTACTGCCGAAAACCAACGAAATGGTCCGTTCTTCGTCCATTCTCTTGTCCGGGGTTCGTCCGGGGTTCGTCCGGGGTTCGTCCGCTTTAGGGCCCTTGCCATAGCGTGGGGGAAGACGCCGTGGGGCGTGGCAGGGAACTGGCAGTGGGGAAATATAACCACTTTTAATTACACACCTACCGTCCTTTGGGACACAACATACCCAGTCAAGTGGTTCGAGTGATTGATCCATCAGAACCAGCTTACTTTGATATATTTTGCGTTGTGGGTTTTATCATGTTTGACACTTTTAGAATATTTGAGCTTTTTCTTCATGAAACAAAAATTTTCAGGTTTAATTCATTGATATTCCAGTGTGTGTACCTTATGTACTCTTGCATGGCCGCTTTGATGCATGCGCTCCAAGCGGGCTGCTCTTGACCCCTGGTCTGGAATGAGCTGTACGAACTTTACAACCGCCTGCAAGGCTTTCTCGATGTATGCACAGCTCTTTAAGCCTTTTTTTTTTTTTGGTTAAAAAGAGAAAGAAAAAACCTTCTACTTGCTGGTAAGTGACGCGTTTCTTTTCTCAGCTATTTCTCTGTCCTTTGTATGTATTTCATATCAAAGCTGGATTTATCTCTTGAAGCTTGATACAATGCTTCAAGTGAGATCAACAGTTAGTCGGATGTTTAGAAGGTTGTCCATAATCTGCTATGGCTAATCATATGGATTTGTTGGTTCATTTTGCTGGTTAGTAGTAACATAGCATTGACGCGTATTGACGCGGATTAACGCGTTCCTGCACTTTTGTGTATTCTTTCTAGCTTAGCAAATAATAAGAACAGCTTCTGGAATAATGTAACAAAATATGTTGCATGACCCTTTCAGTCTTAATATTAAATATTATCATATGGCAAGATGCCTAGAACATTACCTTGGGGGTGATTTTAGGTCGTAGAGGGCAGCTGCAAATAGATATGATAACCTACACCTTGCGAGTCAGATAGTTTATACAAGTACGATAAGATTCTTGCGAGAGGAAGCCAGTCACAAAGGAGGGGTTAGGGAGGATAGGCTTTAGTCAGTTTCCTAGGTGAACAAATGGCCACTTGAGGTTCAGAACCCTTGACGCAATAATTCAACTTGGGTGATCTACCTCTTCTCTTCAAATCTGTTCATTTTCAAATTCTCGTCATCTTCACACAACTTTTTGATCCCCGTCTTCTTAATGCACCAATCTGCAAGTGCACTTGTTCTGGACTCTAGGTGATATCCTGCACGTTTCTCCTGATATTATTTGTCTAGCCGTTGAAATGTATCTTGAGGTTCTCATCATTTCTATTGCCGTGGCGGCTGCACTGGCTGATCCACTGCCCGCAATCCAAGCTGGCATTGTCACCACTACCTCGGGCCACAATATTGGGTTCATCAATATCATGTCTTTCCTCGGATTTGTTCCCACCTCCTTCACTGCTAAGATCAGAGCCGCCTTGTTCAACCGCCAGGTGGCTTTGGTTGACGGTCACGAAGATGATGCTTCCTTCACCAAAGACCCTAAGATCACAACTCTTGTCATCATTTGTATTCTCCTGGAGGTTGTAGTTGTCCTCGCCATAGTCTGGCTTTTTCTATACACCTACATCCTTTGGCGCCGCGAGAAAAATGCAGAGAGACGACGCGCTGAGGAGCTGCTCAACTCTCATCCCCAACCTATTGACATTGAGCTTGGTAATATCCATACTGGTTCGACCCCGCATCCGTCTTTGACCAGCAACAACGAGATAGTAAGCACAACGCCAAACACCTCGGAGCACCAGAACATAGAAGGCGGCTATATCCGGGCTGAAGCCCCTGTAGGTCCCGATGACGGCATTCAGACCAGTGTTTCGAATGCCAGCGACGCCAAGGGTAGGGCCATTACCAAGGCAGCTGTCCCCGAGATCTGCGTAACAGATACAGAGACTCTACAGGCATCCAAACTAGAAACCAACAACTCGGGACTTGGCATTGCTACGTCACACACCCACGATGAGAAGTCGTTTCTAGAGCCCAGTACTGCTCATCCGACTTACCACTCGACCTCCTACCGACAAGAAAGCGAAGCCACGGAGCACAACACTACTGAGAGCTCTGATTCACAGGACCGCTTCCTGACTTCAACTGTATCGAAATAGGCGGCCAACACTACCTATTAGGATGCCATCTGGGTAGTCTGCTGTCATACACCACTAAGTTTCCTATCCAGGAGATCACCTTTGTCAAGAATTGAATCTATCAAACTACATGGTTACGTTATGACTTTCGATCAAAACGTAACGGGGATAACCATCGGGCCTCGAGAATCTAGCTTGAGTGTATCCATAAGTCTTCTCAAATAAGCAGGAACTGTGCTATGCTATAACTTTCCTTCTCCCTTCTCTTCCCTTTGTTCGTCAAGTGTGAGTGATCCTTTCCCTTTTCGCTTTTTCTCGCCCAGAAAACATAATTCAGGAATTCAATGACTAACTGTGTCACTAGAAACAATGTGTACCGTTACCAGTTTCGTACATTCGGCGGCTAAGCCCTAAAAGCTCGATCGGAACGGATCTTGACGATAAAGTCTCAACAGTGGCAAATAATCCAAATAAAAGTGTACGCTAGTTACATGGCGAGGGAAAAGAGACCTGTGATACAGATGGCGGACGCGTTTGATCGTGATATCCTGTATCACTGTCTCTTCAACAGTCCACAGCTACCAATCGAAGACTTTACAAAAACCAAGCCGAGTGCTCTCCCATAATGAAGTGACTTGCCTCAGAATCTGTCAATTGTTTTTTCATTCGCTTGCGATTCATAAAGGCATATGCCAGTAAAAGGTGTAAGCTATGTAAGTAGGCAACAGTATGCATATCTGATTAGAAACTAATGTCACCAATAACAAGCAAGACCAGACACTTGAGCCAGTAATTGTTGTGCCAGGGTTGGTAAGGGTGGGCCATCATCCAGTCATGGATATAGTGAACCTGCTTTGTCCTGGGAAACTCCCGAGACAATACACTGCCTTCCATCCACTCGTCACAAATAAGCACAGCCAATTTTCGGATTCCTCTTCCCGTCGGTTCATTGTTGTAGGTGACTGCTACATACAAGCACATAAGAGGCATAATTGAAATATCTCACGTGGTTAGGATGTGCCAAGTGCTGATTAGCGGGGTTCCCTTGTTGTGATTCCTAGTTAGTTTGAGTGTGATTATGTTGAAAGAGGAATACTGACGCAAGATTGCGCCCTAGAATCAGCGCAAATGTACTATGAAGTCTTCCCACCTTGCCAATGAAGTAAACAAGGTAATTGCAACGCTCGTATACCTACCATTTCACCATTCACTGCGTGCTCACCGTGACCTATGCAGACCTCATTGCGGGCTTAGGTTGTACAATAATGACATTAGTGCTTGCACCGGCAACCAGATTATGTTCCGCTAGGATATATCAGAGTCTGAAGTTGCGGGGCAAATATATGCGCGCTCTGCTGTCTTATAATGAGCTCGACATTAATAGATACACAGGCTGGAAGTCGGTATTAAATATTTCCGGTCTCCGAGAGTTATTCCCTACTTGCGAGATCACACCCTGAATGAAGTTTCCTTTCGTGATCACCTTTTGCACACAGGACCTAAAATCCTATCTCTGACGTCTCACGCTCTTACTCTTGATAGCCAGTTGTAAAAGCTATCTCTTCCACTTCCCTGAAACTCCACCGAGGATCCGTGAAAACTATGGATATATTAAGTCTAGCACTGAGCTGGTTGGTTTGAGCAAATTCCTTGAAATTGAGATCTGAATGAGCCAGTGCTAAATGTGAATGTGACAGGAACAGAGTTTAATGCCAAGACTGCTGATGTTACTAATAAAGGACCTAAGTATTTCGGAAGGATATGCTACTAGGGCAAAAGGTCAAGCACCTGATACCTGCTTACTTGTGACATAATGGTTTATGAGTTCTAACTTATTCTCCTGTGAGTGTTCTTTTTATCTTGCCTGTTTAAAGATTTGAAAAATTGCTCTGTTTGCGCTGGAAACATCCTGAAGTTCTCTATTGTTCTAGACTTTTTCCTACTCGGGTTACGCTCAATTTATTGGTAATCGACTGAATGATGTAAGCACGGACCGCAGTGCGAAATTTCATTGTGGCGACAACGGGAGTTGTGTACTTATGACTGGGCTAAGTGGAGAAAACACAAACTCAACCATGATTCCGTCATACTTATAGGCTGATTTTCGGCTTTGAGAGAGTACACCAACTACATTACTTCTTCTAATGTTGCCCATAGAATCGGGCGTTCGAGGAACAGGAGAACGCAAACTGGTTGGGAGTCGGGGGAAATGACACGACTTGCGCCAAATCATCTATCTGACTTAACCAGTTAGACTGTGGGATGCAAAGGCTTGGAGCATTCGGATTGTTTAATCTTCCATGGCTTTGAGGGGGCCATGAAGATCTTGTCTCCTCTCCAGCCCCACCGGGAGATCTAGAGGTCTCCAGTCTCATATCTATGTAGATCCAGTCTACCGGTATGTGTGATAGGTATAGTCCGATACCTACCTGGGTAGTGAACGATGGATAGGTGATTACGATACATTTAAGGATGAGCTAGCTTTACTGTTATGATAGAGTAGTCGCGACAACTTATTTTCTTTATGGCGGATGAGTATAATGGAGAGGTCATCTATTGCCGACAACGACGGGGGCAAGTATTGTCAACGCTGGTTATGTGTCCTGCGGCGAATGGCTGAAGCAGTCAACCAAAAACGTCAATTGACCGCTATCAATGTTTGAAACATCCAAGTCAAGATACTCCGCGCTTAACAGGTCTGACTTACACTACTCTAGTATTTGTAGCTGAGCTTGGAAGTAAGCACACAGTAGCTACTTCTAGCGATAGGGGGTAACCAGATTCTGAGCTAATGGATTTAGTTTCTTTCAGTATTAGGGTAAATTGTCCGCGATCTCTATAACGCAGAACACGTTAACGCTGCTGCCGAAACAGAATTCGATGAAATTACTTACAAATACCTAGTCTGCGAAGCAGATCAGGATAGAGTAGGGAATAAGTACATACCGGGCTAGTATTTAATCTGCGATGACGTGCTGTCAATGATCTACGTAGACTGGGCTCCTGGAACGCTAAGTCTAGTCTAGGCAGGTCTCTATTTTGTGCGTATAGAAGGATTATAATCCCTTACGGGCTTGCTTGGCCTGTGTTTGGACAATCTACACTAGAATATGTAGTGATACGGACCGTACAGTAGGTAGTTTTACGTACCGTGCTAATTTCTCATGCTATCGCGGGTTGAAAACTTCTCGAAGCCCGCTTTATTCCTGGATGAAACTGGGGATGGCATTACTAGCCCTAACATTAAAGCCTTGGCTGTAGCAGAAACGGTATAGCTTAAGCTAGACAGCGCTCGGGGCAAAGAACCCGTCTATTTAGCATCTGACTAGTAAGGGCGATCAACGCCCTACTTTGGCCGGATTCCATCGGACTTAAGTTAGCGTGATCCTCTCCAGATAACGTCAGGGGCATGGAATTGCAAAATAACGCTTTTAACCTTAGTGTACAACTCTATAATGATTGGAATAATGGGACTGACTTAGTGTAGCCCCGGCTCTTTGGCGGGAATTAAAATCTCAGCTTGGACAGGGGATCGATAATGTGAGGCTTTCAGCGGAATCTTGTCTTTGGTAACTCAAACATCGACCGGGACTACTACCAAAGTCGTTCAGCATGTAGAGTCAACGGAAGACATACTCTTTTCTTCTTGCCATCTTCAACACGATACGGTACGGTGCAGACATGGGATTTACTAGCACCCTCTTGTCTGTATATCTACACTCGCCCAGCTGAGTGCCTCTGGCCAACGTGCTCTTTACATGCCATCGAGATTCGACATACTCATCGTAGGGAGGCAGAAAGAACAGCAAGATGGAATCGGATTGGGCGACACTTGCTGCTATGCCGGCGGGGAAAGCCCCGGCGGGTATGAATTCTAACTTGATCGATCCGGAATCGAGAGCGTGGAATGTGGAACTCACGATTGGCATCACGCTTGGGCCGGCCATAATTCTTGTAGCTCTGCGCATTTACGCTCGCCTTGGGCTTGCTCGAAAGCTAGGAGTTGACGATTGTATGTTGGAGCCAACACGAAATCTTACAATATACATAACAAACACTAACTCACTCCTTGTGAAGATATCTGTGGATTGGCTGCGGTTCGTTATCCTATGGCTTTCCAGAGGCGGAACCGTCGTCAAGCTAGGGTGTTCACTTATCATCCTTTTAGGCATCTACTGTTGCCTACAATGGCCTTGTTTTGTCTTGTATGTTTCTTTAACCTTCGCTCTTGCGATATGCATGCTCAAAGTGTCACTGACGGCTCTTTTTTTCAGTCCTGAACAAGCCTGGAGGCGGAGCACTTGGGCCTCATATATGGGACGTGTCGGTTCTAAAACTTCTTGAGTATTCATGGGTACGCGTCTCACTTCCCACCCTTTGAACTGTTCGTAATAGCTCAACAAGATACAGCCTGCGATTGTAGAATCCCTTATTCTACGAATAAGCAATACTCTGATCAAGCTATCGTTGCTGACCTTCTATCTCCGAATATTTAATCCTGTTCCGAGAGTTAAGTGGTTGATTTGGATTGGGCTGGCTGCTGTGGTTGGATTCGGCGTTGCTGCCCTTATCGGAACATTGATATTGTGTACTCCTCCGCCAGGAACGACTCAAAACACTGGCCTACCTCCCCAACCATCGCAGCACTGCAATACTGAGATACCAAATTGGACGACCGCGGGATCTATCTTCAGCGTCGTTAGCGACTTGGTGCGTAATTTTTGGAACTATTCTCTTCCTATTTTGGCAGCGTTCAAAGCACGAGAGGGACAAATTGTCCAGAAGCTTTGGAAACCCTCACAGACCACGGCCCAAACAGCAGTAACTAACTCAGAATGCTATAGTATATCTTTTTTATACCTCTTCATTTACTACCGTCGCTCAAGCTCTCGCGGAAACGCAAGGCCGCCGTAGGCAGCGTCTTTCTTATCGGACTTTTGTGAGTTGGGAGCAATACAGGAAATCGCAAGTTCATTCACAAAAAGGTCCCTGGACTAACATTGGCTGTCGAAAATATAGCGCTTGTTTTGCTGGGATAACGAATTTAGTCATCAGATTCGTTAAATATCTTCCTACTGATCAGAATGATTTTACGTGGAACGTTATCGATGTGAGTAATTCTCGGAACTGTTTCCTTCTTGTTTTGGCAACATTCAGAGCACGAGGCTAACTCCGAGAGTTATAGACATACATTACTAAGTGAGTAAAGCATCTATGGGCACGAGATTCTAACTATTCTTCCTTGTGTCAAGCATCACTAACCAGCTGTTCGTAGAGTTGCTGAGATCAATATTGGGTTAATGTGTGCTTGCATGCCCGTGGTATCTCCCGTTGTCGTGGGGCCAATGCGACGCCTTTCTGATCTACTCAGCTCCTGGTTTCGGAGGCCAAAAGAAGAAATTCAGGGGAGCAGGGGATACCGGGATCTTCCAGTCACAGCGAGCGCCAGATCACAAGGTAGGGAAGGTCCAACTATACCCCGGGGCACAATTACAGGCCTACATACATTAATCTGGAGGTCGTATACTCCCAGATCCTCGCATGAAAAATCGACATCAATGACTGCACTTCCTGTGCACAACGACTCGAGAATATCGCAACCGTCACTCTCACACGGTAGCTACATGAGCAAACAAAACCAATCTAGTAGAGAGTCGGTGTCAGTGATTGAATTACCTTCTCGGTAAATCAGCGGCAATATTGGGAGATATCATAATATAGCAAATTGCTAAGCTACAATGGAAAAACTCGAGGCACCTTCCTGCTGGGAGCATAAGATCCTTCATTTGTGTGATTCGAAACTTGCGGCCACACCATGGACTAATCCATTTGGCAGTCCATATGGCAAACCGAATATCTTACGTGTTACATTCGGTTATTCTTTGGCCCTACGGACTGTGCAGTGAGAAATCGAATAATACGTAAGTCTAGGCCTTTTCAGCCTGTAGTTGCCGCTACATACATTGAATTACTGCTTCAGTTTGTTGTAGGCACTCACCTAAACAAGCAAGATACCTCACTACGATCGGGCTAATTGATTGACCCATCCGTCAGGGGAGGATGGATGATACATTAGGGGTTGGGCACAAAGCCTGCAGCAACCAAGCTAGCGGAAATATGGCGCCAATAAGGAGCCTTATTGGCATCTCATTGTTCTCTTCAGGACTTCGGAATCTATCTCAATCTCAGTACCGAAACTACCGAAACGAAATCTGGGTCCGATCCGCGCATGGCCGGGGTAAGTAGATTTACTCTTGGCGCGGTCGGCATCGCCGCGTCAAAGCACCCTCCCCAAATCTAGTTCGACTGTCCCAGGCCTAGTTCCTGCATAATGATGTCTGCAGCCTTCTCGCCAATGACAAGGGCAGTGTTATTTGTATTGGCTGCAACATTCTCAGGTGCAATGCTTAAGTCCGCGAGCTTTAGGCCCTTCACACCGTACACATTCAAGTCTCCATCCACAACACCCAACTGCTCGCGCGGCGCCATCTTGGCAGTGCCTATTGAGTGCCAAGTTGTGTTAATATTCTCGCGCAAGAATTGCTCAAGGATCTTGTCGTCCTCAGGGCTGTACTTGAGGTCTACCAAGTTTGTAGTGTTTCGTTTGGCGTCAAACGTAACACAAGCCGCTTCTGAATGAGTAGGAAAAGGAGGATGGAATGCTGCAAACTCGCCACGGTACATAGACGTGCGCCGCATGATTTCCCGCGATTTCTTGTACGCCCACATCTGCAATTTGACGTCTGCGTCGCCCGTATCACTGAAGAATCCGGCATTGATATCCAGTGGGTCGCTGATCTCGGGGCCTGTGATATGAATATGTCCACGTGCATAAGGATACGCTGTGTAATTGCCCATAGAGACGTATTGGCCGGGTTCGGCATTCTCGGGAGGGCCAAAGTATCTGTACCACGTTAAATCCTGCCAAGTAACAGCTCTGTAGATACAACTTGGAATCGGATTTTTTTCGATCAAACTGAGGGTATATGCTAACTTACGCATTCAACAATGCCATGAGCATCACCGGCCTATTCGGCTTATCTTTAAAGTCCCGTTCCCACAATTTCTTGAAGTCTGGGCCCAAGGATGTCGCATCTTCCTCAGTCATACACAACTTTCCCGCTATGTCCGCCGTATTCCAGCCGAGTCGAGGATCTTTCCTTTCTATAGCCTCCTCGACGCTCAGTCTTCCCAATATCAGGTCGTCAAGCGTCTCATGGGGCTCCAATGCCGTCTTGAACGGGAAGAGAATCAAGTTATGGTCTTCGTAGTTGTGACCTACCCCAGGAAGGTCCTCTACAAGTGGCACGCCCGCTTTCTCTAGGACACCTGCTCGCCCAATGCCGGAACGTTCGAGTACCGATGGTGTGCCGCACGCTCCGCTTGACACGACTACCAGCTTGCGCGCACGAATAGTACGCTTGACGGATGGCGCAGGCGCCTCTTGAGACTGGAACAGCGGATTTGGTTGATATTCAACGCCGCAGGCACGCTTTTTCTGGTCAAACAGCACGCGCACAACCTGCGACTCAACGAGAACGTGCAAGTTAGCATGCTTGCCGTCGCGAAGGCGCGGGTGTAGGTACATGTGTGCGGTATCGGATCGCTTGCCATCGGGCGAGATGTACCGTAACCAGCGTTGAAAACCATTGTTTTGGTCAAGCGTCTGCAAGTCACGCAGCTCGGGCCATCCAACCTCTGCTGCGGCGTGGAGAAAGTCATCTTCTGCTTTCTTCACGCGCAGTGTGCTATCGGATACTTGAATAGGCCCTTCGAAGCCGTGATGCTCCTTATCTCCAGGTCCATGGTAAGTCTCTAGCTTTTAGGGAGTTAGTCGCATGAGCTCATGGTCCTAACAATTTTAGGGGAAAGAATAAAGAGACAAGACTTTATTACCTTTTTGAGAAACGGGTAAAGGTCGTCAGCTGTCCATCCAGGAGTCTTCCATGAGTCGAAATCGTCGCGCTGTGCACGGGTGTACCTTTCGCTTGTTCAGCAAATGATATAAAGCTCTGTTAATCAAGGCATTGACAATGACAGTAAGCATACATCATAAAATTTATCGAAGATCCACCCCCCAGAATACCACCAGAAGGTACGATCACTTCTCGTCCTGCTAGGTAGTCTGATTTTCTTGCCTTATAGAAGATGGCAGTTTTGGAACCTGGCGCAAGGTGAGTGAGGAACAATGCCGGTGTCACCACTGCGGGGTCCTTGTAGTTGTCTGGGCCGCCTTCAATCACCAAGATGGATAGATTTGGGTCTGCTTCCGCAAGCCGCCCGGCGACAATGCATCCCGTCGTTCCACCTGTTCATAAATATGAGAAATACGTATTAGACAAAAAGGGTCGTGAATTGCATATACCTCCAGCGATGATAACATCGACTTCCACGATATCTTCGCCAAGATTCTTATACAGACCCATGACCAGAACACGAGGAATTTAGCGGAAAGAATATGTGATTGTGCTGTGAAGTATGTCAAGATTCATAGGCGGGAACACTACAGGTTTTATAAACCCATGAGTAACTAGGACGAGGGCTCTATGCAGATAAGCTAACATAGTTAAATATGTTGTCCGCAAAAGCAAATATGATGCACCACGCCACTTGTCAGCTACAGCGCCGGAGCCACTCAGGGACGTGCGGGCGAGCCGCCGGCATGCAAAACACCCTCGCAGAAAACCACTCGCACGAATACCAAAAGAAAGACTGTGATGATTGGATGACTGCCACTCTCGTTGATTGGTCGGCTTATTAAGGTACCGTTTTTACGATGCAGGGTGACCAGGGATTCGTTTACAAGTGGCGGCGCTGGTACCCCCGAATCGAAAGAAAGAATAAAGCTGCATTAGTTATTAGGTTGAGCAGATGTCTGATGTCCGGTCACCGAGGTGGAACTAAATTGTATACACGAGCATGTATCTCCGATGCATCCATCTATTTATTATCTAGATCCACGGAAAGGAAAGCGCTGCAGCCTTCACAAAACAAGTGAGGGGGGTCGGCCCCATACATCCATATAGGAATATATCATAGGCTCGATCTAGGTAGGGCCTTGATATCTCCGATATCTTGCATCATGAGACCAATAGACGTCTCAGAAGGATTGATCTCGAGACATCAGTAAAGATGCAACTCTGGATACTAAATTTATATGTCACTCGTAAGAATCCCAATTCCAAGACCTACTCTTGTTAAGCATCAATCTCCCTGTAACAAGGGCTAGTGATCTAGGGCTTAGAAAGGTATTCGATATCGTAATATTCTGCTAGGGCGTAAAGGAGCCCGTGCAATCTAGTCCTTGACGGTGATCTCGGCTTAAGTTTACGCTCACTTCATCATGATCGGGAGAACACGAAAGAAATACGGGTGGCTAAATATACGATTCGCCGCTTGTAGGGTATTTACATGATATCAGCAGCCCTAATTCCCTGTCTCGGATGATGCATAGTATCTTGGGCTGGTCCGTGTAAACACTAGTATAGTGCAACATCGAATCGGCGATGGATCGTAACGAGCAGTTAATATTGAATCATCGGCTCTGGTGTTTTAACATACCTAGGCGCTTCAATGAATGACTCCCCTTTGGCCCCAGCTCTTGATAATTGACCCATCCGCGCTGAACGGTCTGATATCTTACGCAACGGATGCCAACGCTCACCGTGTAAACTGGGGGGAGATAAGAGAGGAGGCATGGGAGAGGGAGCCTCATATGTAAAAACTTATCCCACGCCTCACGGTCATGTTGAGCAATTGTTCTTAAATTCCAGGCAGTGAAGATTTGCTGTTCGAACCTACTATCGACGAAGTGGCGGCTTCCTACTTGGTTGAGCTGTTTCACTTATTCATAGAATATTTTCAAGATTAAAAACATGGCAGAATTTAATCTTATTTTTTATATATCTAAAGGATCCTCAGTAAAGATTTATTTTCTGCTCGAGTATTTC
The DNA here is from genome assembly GCA_007182795.1 of Xylaria flabelliformis. Lineage (NCBI taxonomy): Eukaryota > Fungi > Ascomycota > Sordariomycetes > Xylariales > Xylariaceae > Xylaria > Xylaria flabelliformis. The sequence goes on from VFLP01000053.1 coordinate 263,740, forward strand.
ATTTACGGATTTTATAGCTAAGCACAAAGTATATCTTAATAATATTGGATGTAATGAATTAAAATTGATCTAAGCATAACTAACTTAAACGTTAATGTCGCACACCCCTTGGAATCGTGCAACTTTGATACTCTTAACACGTTCTCTGCTGTTAACGTGGCTATAGCAAGTGAATTGTCCTTAGGATTCGCCTTGACGCTCGCCTCGTTACTTTATTACCATCACCGTGTCTAATAAAGGATAATGAAGAAGTTCCCGCCACGGCACTCCTGAATACAGGATCTGATAACAAATAGATATCGTGTACACCAGCAGGAGCATACTCTGCGCGGAGAATACCACACTTGGAAGGCACCGCCTCGGCCCGTGGTATGGGAGACTCGGCTGCTCGTAGCCAGCTCAGTAGGCCGGAAGCAGATAATGCGAATTGCTTTAGCTGCGGCTGACGCTGGGCCACGCTAGGCCAGAGGCGGTTTTCAAAGACTGGTGACGTGAACCACACTCAAGACATCAGGCAAAGGCATAGTTGCAAGGTTACCTACATATAATAGCTGCAGGCCCATCCCCGTAAGTATCCTCTAGTATCTTTGTCGGGCGGTGCTCTGGACTATCGGATACAAGTTTGCCGCATCCCTAAAAACCGTCCACATACATATAATCTGGTGAAGCCCGTATGAATTAAACCAGTATAGCTTTCGTTATAATCCCCCCGCCAGCGGTTCTCACATTCACTACAAGCACCGCTCTCCTACGCATGTCGCGTTGACAAGAGTAGAGCCGGAACATGATCGTCCACTCGCGGGGTTGATCTTGCAATCAATCTTTCCATGTCCCACCACACCAACAGCGTCGCCATTCGGTAAGAAGACGCTCTGCACGAGACTGACTAGAAGATAATAACTATCAGCCACGATATCTTATTAGCAGACTGGATAAATACTAGCCTTTGCCGTCGTCGGTATATGTAGCGCCAAAGTTTGTGTCGTTGTGATAAGTTGTAGTTGACCCATTTACCGGGCTGTAGAGCCACGTGGTGTGGACAGTGACCCCTGGCGTGTTCGAGTAATCAGCGTCAAGGTTCCAATAACGATAGCCCGATGCTGGCCAGCCTTGATCAACCGTCACGTTCCAATAGCCGTAATCATAACCCTAACGCGAGGGGGGAAACGCCAAGGGCGACGTTGTATACGTTGAAGCGCATATTTTGTGAGGCGCTGCGGCATTCACGAAGAAAGGGTTCTCAAAGGCCTGAAGATGACCCGCAAGAAACTTCCCTATTAAACGGTTGGAGGCATGAATATTTATACACCACTTACAAGATGAGAATAGTTGGAGTTCGTCGTATTCGTCTTGTTAACGTTACAATACCAGCCAAGTTCCGTAGAATTGCGCAAACAATCCATTCGCAACGTAACAAAGGTATGCTGATATTTCTCAAACTATTTATAACAGACTGGTTCTGGCCCGGGCATTTATGCTAAACAGCGAATGAGAATCAGATCGATAGCACGATAAGCCTTTTATGGATCGAAACCAAGGTTGGGAATCAATTTTGCATGCAATTCATTAGGACCTGCATATATAAATCTTGGCAGTAAAGGGTGCCGAGTTTTGTATAGATCTCCATGCACTTGTTATTTAGTAAGCAATTAGGGAACTCTGCATCAGTGCTTTGACCGGGCCTAAAAACTAGACATTCAAAGTAGTACGCGCACAGATACCATCGACCAGTCAGGAATATAGGCTAAGATGCTGGATTAAATAACGAAATTCGGAGCGAGCCCCAACAGACTCCTCAAAACTGATCAAACTGTCAAGTATGACTAATGGCTCCAGACGTCAAGAGGGCAACGCCTATCATACATGGCTATCGAGATATTGTCTGTACCATGGCCTTTCTAATGTGTCTGAGGCATCTTTTCTGGGGGTAAAGGAACCTGTAGATGGGATAGAACATCACGTAACGTGCCCTTATTGAGTGCGCGGAGTCTCTCAAGAGGATGCAACGATCAGGAATTATATCTAGCAACGGAATAAAAGCTTAATAGATAGCTTCTTCCTTTTTTACATAATCCTTGGCATTTGAGAGCCGACGGAGGTTCCAATGTCGACGGTCAAATACAGACCTGATCAAGACATTTGAAGGTCTTTTCTCGAGCCTGTCAAACTGATCAACTGGTGGTGTGTTCATGACTGAGGCAGGACCGCTGAGGTATATAATGGATGCTTCTGCTTCCTCCATGGCGGAGAAGAAATTGGGCTCTAGTTGATCTGTTATAGATCCTTTTCTGTGGGCCGTCAAATCTATCTCTTGTTATTCCCGTTCTCAGAAAGAGCCATCTATCCTAGATCTTTACTCACTCTCTCGCATTAGATTCACAGTTAAGATTAAGATTATATTGATACAAGACCTACTTGAGATTTGGGAGCCATCGACCTTTCGACTTATATGCGTAAATTTGCGATCGCTTTCTCTCCAATCAGACTCCGATCAGCTCTCCCTTACAGCTCAGCTTGAGTCTCGTGATTTCGCCGACCAATAACTGCTGTGCCCTCTTCTATATGTCTCAACAGGATGCGTCGAGCCCTGGCAGGTCCTAACAGCTAATGGTTCACCGGCAGTCCTAGATGTATGGCAATATTCGATATTATACTAGGGCGTCAAGGAGGCCATATTACAGTCTCGTCCTTCCTGGCGGCGATCTGGGATTAAACACACAAGAGCTTCGCTCTCGCTCGCTTAACCTTGTCTATTTAGGACTGTGTAGCTATTGTCGTGCTCGGGAGAACAGGAAAAGGAATAGAGGTAGGTGAATTTACGATTCGCCGCTTTGTGGATATATCGGCTGCCCTAGTCCCTGGTTTTCGGATAGATATCCCAGTACCTGAGGCTAGCCTGTGTGACAAGTAACTTGATAAACTTAGTTCTGACTGCTAACATCCCACTAACAACAGAGAAGTAAAGTTTCCTCATTAACCAAATCTAATAGCTTGTTTATTGATAAATAAAGAAGAGATCTCGGGAGAAACTAGTGTTATGGCAAATGTTCGAACTTGTATGAAGTCCGGGGTGTGTCAACAAGTAGACCAGCACACCTCAGTCTGGCGTAAGTTTGAGGCATAAATAGCCATCGATGATCCAGAAATACCTAGCAGTTGTTCTCCAGCACCATGGGTTGCAATGGTAACTTACGGACATATTGATATAGACCGTGTTAGGCAAAGATCGGATAAGATACCTAGGTACCTAATGAAGGGTTCTGCACCGCCACGGCTGAGCCACGGCTATCATATTCTAACCTAGGTACCAAAGGTTAGCGCACCTTTGAGGTGCAAGTCTGCACGGTCCATATAATGTGGGTCTCTTCAGCCCACTGCCGATTTTGATCCCACAATTGCAGGGTGTTTTGCTCTTGAAATCTCCCGGCGACCTACTGAACATCTTCACACCCTCAGTTCGACCTCCTTCAACAACACACAGAGTATCCCTCGCATACCGCCAAGATGGGTCACGCCGCTGGTCTTCGCGCCGGCACAAGAGTATGGCAAATTCCATCGTTTCTCCGTTCAAACTAACATGTTGGTGTCATAGTATGCCTTCAGCAGAGACTTCCGCAAGAAGGGTTCGATTCCCCTCAATGTGTACATGCGACAGTACCATGTAGGCGACTACGTGGATATCAAGGCGAACGGTGCTGTCCAGAAGGGGTAAGTAGTAGCCAGTTCAATGAATTACCGATCTCTGCTAACGTCATGCAACAGCATGCCCCATAAGGTCTACCACGGCAAGGTAATCTCTCTCGATGCCTTCGATATAGATAAATACTAACCCTCCAGACCGGTATTGTTTACAACGTCACCAAGTCGGCCGTAGGAGTCATCATTCACAAGAAAGTGGGAAACCGATACCTCGAGAAGCGCGTCAACTTGCGCATTGAGCACGTCCAACCTTCGCGATCCAGAGACGATTTCCTCCGACGGGTTAAGGCTAATGCCGAAGCCAAGAAGCAGGCCCAGAAGGACGGCAAGACAGTTCAAGTCAAGCGACTGCCAGCTATGCCCCGTGGCGCCAGCACAGTGTCAATGGCTGACAACGCCCCGGAGACTGTTGTTCCTCTCGCCTACGAGACCACGATCTAAATACTGTCGGTGATACATGATTTGGTGTTGGGGAATAATGGCATTAAAAGGTTATGGTACTGCGAACTCGGCCTAAACTTTGAGGAGGCAGCAAAGACGTCTCATCCAGGGTCACTGCGATACTGCTTTCTGTCGCAAGAATATCTAGGTAAACACGAACCTAGGTAGCAGAATTGACATTGATGTAAAAGTCAAACACTTTATCTCATGAAGAACTGAGTCTGTCGAGATATTTGGCTTCCTAGCGTGGCCTTGTAGGTTTACCGCGAATCATTAGGGTACCTCTCATATTCGGTAGCGCATGCTGGGCTCGGCCAGCCGGGCGAAGTACCCCACCTCAACCCCATCCAGCCCTAGAGAAATCCCGAAGTTTACCCAACCACCTATCACAGCCACATTGCAGTTGTCCAGTGCATGACTACCTAGGTATGTCCATATGACAGAGAGAGAACGTCAGGGGATGTTAAGCAAGCTTCTTGATATACTCAAAGTTATACGCAAGTCTAAATCAATTCGACAAGATGGCTGCCTCGTTGAATATCTGATTCTTCACTATCATGCATCAACTAAATGCCGTGTAACTTTTATGGCTATGGCTACCTGTTGTTTAATCAATGTCCCATGTCAGCTCGCATTTCGAGGGATTGTAGGGTAGGAACAATAGAATAATGCGTATAAGGTCCTTTGCGGCTGCTACTATGCCTTTTACTCTACCCCAGCTGAAAAATCAATATCCACCTTTGCTTCAAACAGATACGGCCTCTCACGAAAACGTTATCCTATTCCTCTCATGTAAACTAGCTGTCAACTGCAGTCATACCTTTAATCAGTGCATGGGCGTCGACAGACGTTTTCCCTGAAAATATTCTTCGCATGCATATAGAAATATCTTAGGTGGTACTTTTACAAGGAGAGGTGAGAGGGTTGAAAGGGTAAAATTATGCTATTATACCTAAGTCTAATGTTCTAGGCTGGTGGATATCTGTATCCGTAAAAGCTGATTGCGAAAAATTTGTGTAAGAGCAAGAGGTTTGCTCCTTTTTGTCCGTCAAGCACAACACCTGGGCCAACAACATAGGCCTCGGCGATTTTGCTCATCACAATCATTAACACTTGCTCTTTAGGTTCAAGCCTCCCATATGTATCCTTAAAGTTGTAAACAGCAAAGCAGCAACGAGTGTCACAGTTGCAGCCCAGATCTGGGGTGCCTGGAACCCCCCTCCACTCGCGGTCTGAATCGCACCGCCGATGGGTGGCCCCGTGAGAGAAGCAACCGCGCTGACGCCGAAGGCCATGCCAAGCCTCGTGCCGATGGTATCGAGCCGGAGGGTAATCCTCGACACGGTAGATGGAAATAGACATTGAAAGCTGGCAGCAAATATACCGTATACAACGGTAAACGCATAGTAACCTGCAATATCGTCCACCGCGAGCCAGGTGAAGCTCACTATAGCCCATAAAATCGACACCGGGACGATGACGTTAAGGTTGCCGATGCGGTCGGCTATCATGGGGACGAGAATGCGGAAAGGAAGTCCGACACCGTTGATGATGACTACGAGTATCGACGCGGATGAGTAGGGAAGATTTAGTGCCTTTACTCCGTAAGAGCCAATCTGGGATTGTTAATGTTAGTTCGTAGGATTCAAATAGCCGAAGAAGGAACTAACATAGTAGAACGTGTAATAGTTAGCCCAATACACAAAGAAGCATGAGGTAAGAAATCCGGTGTAATTAAGGTCCTTGAATGCACCGAGATCGATAATGGGTCCGGATTTTCTAGGTGGCAGCCGTGGTCGCATAAATGCAAGTGCGAAAGCAAGTAGTCCAAGAGTGAGGAATCCGATTACTCTTGTCGTCCACTTTATATTCAGTGTTAGTAAATCTAGGTACAGCAAGCCAATATTGACTACAGAAGCAGGTAAGATTATAAGTTTCTTCTTTTCTTCGCTATCAGATGATCAGAGGGCACATACCGCAAAACCAAGCTTGGGAATAAGCGCCCGCACTATCAAAGGATAGACAATGCCACCAACTGAGTTACCAGTCGTAGCCAATCCGACGGCCAACCCGCGGCGCTTATCGAAGTACGTGTTCACGAGAGATATCGATGGCGTGAAATATATTCCAGCTGCATGGATAGAAAAAGTTTAGTTGAGATCAAAAAAATTACCCAGAACTTGCTGGGTCAATGAGACTGAGGAATGAGGCACGAGAGGATTTAATACATACCACCTATTCCGCTTAGGACGCCTTGCGTTAGGAACAACTGCCAGTATTTAGTCGAAATACTCATGAGAAAGATGCCTATCACTTGGGTTATCATGCCAACGATGAAGGTTGGTATGAAATAGCCTGCGTCAAGTAACCGGCCGGACACGACACCGACTGTCAGCGTGAGAAAGATCTGGATACCTCCGATCCAGGAGATTGTCGAGGGAGATTCGGGCAGTGTCTGCTCGTAATATGTCTGATAGGCGCCAAATGAATTTGCATACCCCCAGGTTGAAAAGAGGATAAAGAAGCCCATGGCGACTTGTGTCCACTGTCACGGTATAGCTGTCAGCTAGGAACATCTGATACCTTGCGAGGACTGTCAAAGCCGGACCCTCCCAGTTTGGGGTTCACAGGGACTGTCCCTGGTATGGGATTAAGATACGTGCTTACTGCTTTTAATCCTCCATCTGGTGGAGGTGGTGGCTCACGCCAAGTTCTAGTAGTTATGCGAGAAGCCACCTGCGCTAGGACATTGCTCGCTGTTCTTCTTAAATCTTCAGATGCTCTTGGTATACTGGGCCTTTCGTTTAAGGGAATGCCGTGTTCTGGCGAGGTTGGTGCATCTTCGGCAGCAACTGCATGAATTTCATCAGGTCTATATGACTTGGAGAACGACGCGGTACTATCACGGTCACTATGACCCTCCGGGGCAGTACCGGACTTTTCATTCATCGTCGTGCTATGATTGATATTGGATATATCAGGCAATATTATGACTTATTACCAATACATATAATCAGATACAGGAAGTATTGAGATTCTCGACGGCGTTTTTAATGTTATGAACCGAGTCAGCAGGAGCAGAATCTCGTCTCAAATGGAAAGGGAAGACCGGCAACGATGAAGGGAGATAGATGGAAACGAGGGTTGAACCTGATTATCAATAATTTCGGTAAAAGTCTTCCGGCTCCGTCTTCGGAAAGAACATAGTTCTTAATAGGTGGAATCATTAAGGTATGACTATTCTTTTATAAATTATAACAGGTTGGCAAGTGGAGACAACTACCTTGATGATTCTTCTACCGACTTAACAACGGTGCCGTTCCGTCCTTCGCCGAGTCCCGTCTGATCAGCTTTTGTGGAGTCGACGGGGATTGTCCGGTACGGGATCAAGCAACCGGGTGAAAACTTTTAGCGTTGGCTGGACCGCTTCATGTTGTTTGTAGCCAACTTCGCATTTGTTTGACAGGGAGATTCAGGGAGACGGAAGCCGCTGCAACACCAAGCAGAGCCGTCATGTAGTACCACGCCCTGGCGGTTACCTCGAATGGAGCAAGTGGGTTACCCCTACTACACAATGGCCTTTAGTGGTCCGGTGATCAATCGTGCGTCCCGTCATCGGCGATGATAACTTGGGCATCGGCTGCGTACTCTTGTGCCCGAATATGCTATAGGGTTGAATTATACAGATGATGACGATGTTTTCGATAGTCATCTAGCAGAGAGGGTCGTGCTGCTTCGATTGTATGGCTGAAGGGAAGCCACAGTCATCACATGGATTTCCGACTTTCCGCTATTATTGGAGTGTGCCTGACAGATGCAGTCGGCGTTTACTTTAGGGCACACGACATATCTTGGCTGCAAGAAGCCGCGCTGTTTCTGTGCTGCAAGGTGTTCTCGAAGAGGAAGTGACATCAAGATACTTTCGTCTATTGCCGGCCCTTGTGGAGATCACGAAAGAGCAGGTAGCATGCCCAGATTCTGGCGTTGTCGATGTCTCCTTGAGTGAGATCGTGGCTTATTTACCTTGCGGTTACACTGCGCAAGAGACTTCATGCTCAGATCAAATGATGCCCCTTTCACACCGATGAGGTGTAATGGTTCTACGTGTCGGTGTGGGAGTGGGGTGTTAATGGGGGTAGTTCCACGTTAGTATAGATTGTTGAGAGATATGTTATAAGTTGAAGTACAGACAACCTCAGGTATTGACATGCAGTCTCTAGATGCACCCTTTTAATACATACAGTTCATGTACACGCAAATGTGGGATACTCAGTTAAAATGTGCATGTACCTAAACTAGTTAGGTAGCTTGTGCGAATGGAGGGCCATTGGTGGGGTTTATCTTGAGGATCGGTCTTGGCATCCTGGAAAGGTTACAATAATTTTTTGAAGCTCTAGAAGCTCCCACCACCACCACCATACATACATACATACATACGGCATATCGGAAAGTCAACAATCAACAGGCAACCAACTCCCCAAGGCAGACGCCCTTGCACACGGCCGTGACGGACTCACGTCGTCTCCCCAAAAGAATAAAACCGTATCCGATTGGCGATTAGGTACTCTACTATAGAGCTATAGCGCCAAAATGTCTTTCGGGGGGCAGACGCCCACCATTATTGTGCTGAAAGAGGGTCAGTAACCCCTCGTCCACTCGTTCACCACCAAACCAAACAGCAACCCCTCCCCGCGTCCAAGTGCTACAATGCTCACTCAACGTCCCGAGTTACAGGTACCGATACGTCGCAAGGAAAGGGCCAGATAATATCCAATATTAGCGCCTGCCAGGCCGTGCAGGCCACCATCAAGTCCACCCTCGGTCCTTATGGCGGGGATCTGTTGATGATCGACGAGAATGGCCGCCAGACCATCACCAACGACGGTGCTACTGTCATGAAGGCAAGCACTCAATCTTGCACACGCCGCGTCTAGCACGTCCCCATGCTTACTAAGTTCCCAGCTTCTTGACATCGTGCACCCCGCCGCCCGCATCCTCGTCGACATTGCTAGGTCGCAAGACGCCGAAGTTGGGGACGGAACCACATCCGTAGTTGTGCTGGCTGGGGAAATCTTGAAGGAGATAAAAGAACATGTCGAGCAGGGTGTTAGTTCACAAGTCATCATTAAGGGCCTGCGGAGAGCCTCTATGATGGCCGTCAACAAGATCAAGGAAATTGCTGTGAGGACGGACGAAGCGAACCGACGGGAGACACTCAGCAAGCTGGCGGGAACCGCTATGACGAGTAAACTGATCAAGAGAAACACCGAGTTCTTCACCAAGAGTAAGTATGTTGCTGTCTACGCCAGGCCATCTGCTGACGGAATCAATTAGTGGTAGTAGATGCCGTGCTATCTTTAGACCAAGACGACCTTAACGAAAAGCTTATCGGCATCAAAAAAATACCTGGTGGCTCCTTGACGGAGTGCCTTTTCGTCAACGGCGTTGCCTTCAAGAAGACATTCTCCTATGCAGGATTTGAACAACAACCCAAATCCTTCAAGAAGCCCAAAGTGTTATGTCTGAACGTCGAACTCGAACTAAAGGCGGAGAAAGATAACGCAGAGGTCCGGGTCGAGCAAGTTTCAGAATATCAGGCTATTGTCGATGCGGAGTGGCAGATTATCTACAAAAAGCTGGAGGCCGCCTACAAGACAGGCGCAAAGGTCGTGTTGTCTAAGTTACCTATCGGTGATTTGGCCACCCAGTACTTTGCTGACCGGGATATTTTCTGCGCTGGTCGGGTAGCCTCAGAGGATATGGAGCGTGTTGTCCAGGCTACCGGCGCCACGGTTCAATCTACATGCTCAGACATTCTGCCCCATCATCTCGGTACATGTGGATCATTCGAGGAACGACAAATTGGCGGTGAACGTTTCAACTTCTTCGAGGACTGCCCGGAGGCTAAGACGTGCACCCTCATTCTACGTGGCGGTGCCGAGCAATTCATTGCAGAAGTAGAGCGGTCTTTGCATGATGCCATTATGATCGTGAAGCGTGCGATTAAAAATCATATGATCGTGGGAGGTGGTGGTGCCTGCGAGATGGAGATATCTGGATATCTGCACCGCTTCGCAGATAAGAATATCCGGGATAAGCAACAGGGCGTGATCAAGTCCTTCGCTAAGGCCCTCGAGGTGATCCCGCGCCAGCTGTGCGACAATGCCGGCTTCGATGCAACAGATATCCTGAACAAGCTGCGTGTAGAGCACCGCAAGGGGCGCACTTGGGCGGGTGTCGATTTCACCAACGAAGGTGTCGCCGATATGATGGAGAGGTTCGTATGGGAACCGGCTCTCGTCAAGATTAACGCTATTCAGGCTGCTACTGAGGCCAGTTGTCTAATTTTGGGCGTGGATGAGACGATCCGGAATGAAGAGAGTGCACAGCCTCAGGCTCCCGGAAAGCCACTCCCTCCAGGAGCTGCCCAGAGGGCATTGAGGGGACGTGGACGAGGCATGCCGCGCCGGTGAGCGTGGTGAAAAAGGCAGGTTCGGGACTCTGATATAACGGATGTATGATACCTAAAAAGGCTTGTCGGCTAGACTCAGGTATTCGCAAGCTTAGAAGACAGACAATTGTCAGTTGAAGGCATGAAACGCGTTGTTCTGATGGATGTGATTATGTATTAGAAGGGTTTTGACTAGAACCCATACTTGATTCCATGCCATGACGTGGATCGTTATCCTGGCTACGCCTGCCCTATTTCGCGAAGTTAATTAAGTCTATATGGCCCCACGAAAGCATTCTCCTTACAACAGGGCTATCGCTTGCTATATGAATCGATTGACGAATATTATTACTGATGGTAAGTTCCCTCCCTTTTCAACCATCTCACCCAGGCGGGTGGAACACCACATCGTAAATATCGCTCCTCTTGGTCCCCGCGGTCCCATCAAACGCAGTATCTACGTCCCCGTCATCCGGCCCGCCAGATGTCCTGCAAGTACCACTTCCACTAACATCTTTCCCTCCTCTACCGCGGTCGTCATCCCCCCTGGACCTCTTGCGGTGCAATACGCCGAGACCCAAGTCATCGTCGATGTCCATCTCGCAGCGTAACGAGGACGGTGACGAGATGCAGGGGTCTGGAGATGGCGAGGGGCTGTCGTCGTGGTGCTCTATTAACATCGCCATGTCTCTGTCTACTGCGTCCTCATGGTCATGGTCGTGGTCATGATCTGGCGTATGGTGATCGCGGTGAATGATGCCGTGATGATGATGATGGCTAGTATGATGGTGGTTATGAGACCCTGCCGTCAGCGTCGTGTCGGTGTCCGGGTCGTTGAGGAGCGCCTGGAAGGAATCTGTGTCGTCATGCTCGTGAGATGGGTCGTGGCCTGACATCCCGTGTAAAGCGTGGCCAGGTAGTGTCCCGTGGGACACGTGTGGACTGTATTCTAGGTCGTGCGCCAGTATAGAGGAATGACTCATGTGGGGACTGGCAGCGTGCTGGTGGTCGGGGTGGCTATGGTGGTGAAGAGATACGGGGATGCGCGCATGAAAGCTGTGGAACCCTTCCGTGTGGTGATGATGTGGATGATTGTGGATTGGCTGCGATATTATTTGGGGATCTATTGGGTGGTACATCTCAGTATCGTGAAGGGAAGCTAACGTCGCCGCTGCGGAAGCGTGGTGAGGCCCCCCGTGAAGCATGAGATGGGGACTTGACACATGTAATCCAGTACCGGATGGCGTTTCGAAAGCAGGATTGAGGAGGGACGATATATCACTGGGATGTGCGTACGGGTTGGAATTTGTTAGGTGTGATGCCAACCCGTGATGGGATGCCGCTTCATCTATGGTGTGGTGCAGATCAAGAATCCTGCTGTCGGCCTCCACGCCGCGAGACTCATGAATCGACGGCGGCTGGGGTGCCATGAGGTCAGCAGCATTGTCTGAAATATTGTGCGTCTCGTTCACATCATGAAATTGCCGCGAAACGCTACCGAAATCTTGCGATTGAGGTATGGACTGATTCTGATTTGAAGCTTGATTCTGGTTCTGGGCCTGGACAGAAGGGCTCTTGCCCGCGTCCTTGCACTGGTCACATGTCCTAATTACATCCGATACCGTCTCCTTTATGCGGCTCCAGTGGTACTTTTCGGCGATGACGGACGTAGTCTTATTGATGCCAGCGTGGCCGCCCTCCACATGGAACCTTCGAGCAACGGCCATCTGGCGGACCGGATCACTGATGACCTCTTTCCCCTTGAGCATCAGAACGTCGTTGTCGAGGAGCTTATAGTGCGTCGCTGCGCTCCGGAGCCTGCTTTTCTCGGCGCGGTCAGATCCGTTCGGGTAGCGCCCGTACTTGAGGTAGAATTTGATCTTGTCGAAACGTTCTTCACTTACAAGTAGCGGGTCGCCTCCGTCGCCGGCGTCGGTGCCGAGGTCGCGGCCGTAGATGATAGCGTCGACGAGCCGGTCCGGGTACGACTTCAGGTTACCACAGCCCTTGACGCGACCAATCCGCTTGAAGCCGAGAGCATCCCAGATCCTGCAGGACGCTACGTTGGTCTCGTACACTAAGTTGAAAACCGAGTACGTGTAACCTAACTTCGGCGCCCAGTCGAGATAGGTCTCGCCCATGAGCCGGCCGACACCGCGGTTGCGGGAAGCATCTGTGACCAGAAATCCAGCATTGCACACATGGCTACTTCGGCCGGGGTAGTTGGGCTTGATATAGAAACTGCCTAGGCATTCTTGAGACCAGTCCTTGTCCTCAACGACTTCGTCGGGGCTATTGATCTGGCCAAGGAGCATAATGCCGGCAAAGTTCTGAAGCCAATAGGCGGAGAACTTCTCGAAGGGCATGGGATCTATCATAGGATAGGTGTCACCGCCCTCTATCTCTTTGGCGAATTGATCAGAGAGATAACGCAGCAATGAGGGTGGAACCTGTTCACGGGATACGAAGGGTACCACAGTGGCAATGGTCTGGCGGTCCCTGAGGGTGACCTGACGTGGGCGGATATCTGTGGGCAATGCCGGCTTACTCGGGTCCGGATAGGGGGATGCGCCGGACACCCGATGGATCGTCGGGGCCGAGGGGTCATCCATAATGGCCGGCATGGTTTGCGTGCCCAGATAAACGTCTGTAGGTGTGCACCCGTGGTCACCCCCAGCAAATCAACCTAACGATCCGATAAGTCTGTAGTGACCTTGGCCAACCAAAACGCAAGAAACAAACTAGAGTGTTTTATTGTATGCATACGACATCAACCCTGACGTTCTGAGATATTCCATGCCAATGACGGAAAACGCTCTATATTTGAGGGGTTTATCTGAGGCTAAGATAGGCTGGGGGTTTTTATTGCTAGGCTAGAAAACCAGACACCTGTTTCGGCCGGCTAATCCGCGGAGGGCGCGCCCTATATCAACACCCCCCATTTTGGTAGCGGGCATAAATGCCTATGACTTCCAAGTTAGTTAGGTAATTAGGTAGTACCTGTCAACTAAGTGCGCCAACTTCGAGTGGATAGTTAGGGTATATACTTATATAAGAGGTAATACCTACCTGACTGGCAAGTAAGTAATTATGATAAGGAGATCTCGACAATGGAATCCGACTTTTTCTAAATTATAGTCGAATATGAGAATTGAACCTTCCGTTGTCCAGCCAAAAAAAAAAAAAAAAAAAAAAAAAAAAAAAAAACAGCAGAACCGGGTTCGAAGTACTTTAGGTACAATAGCAACGCTAATAAATATCTCACCAATGTCAGTTAGTTACAAGGTTAATAATATAGGTTATAACATGCAATCATCTTCCGAGCTTTATCGCAGAGTACTATTAATCATTATTCACGTCATCCTGGTAGCCCTGAGGAATGGAATGATAGGCCATCTCTAAAAGCGTTTTTCTCGACCATCGTGGTGTAAATACTTTCAATACTATGAACTCTTGAGCTAAGATATTAAACAATATCAATTACGTATTTCCCATCATGAAATTCAAAGTAATCATCGGGATCAAGTGTGTCAAGGCGACCAGTAAATGCTTTCTCAAGTTCAGAGCCAGAGTACTGACATCCCACAGAGGTAAGGAAAGATCCTACTCGAACATATGTGCCGTGCGACGCTGTCCTCCAGAGAATAACCCCACGCTCCATACGTCCATCAAGCCTATTGTCCGAGCTGATATGAAGTAAATAGTACGTGGGTCGGGCGGGTAGGCTGTTGTTAGCGCCCAAAGCATTAGAGATCGCGCTGCGAGACAAGTCCCAGTTAAGTATTATAGCTTTGCCCTGCTGGAAATTGAGAGAATTAAATTCTTGGAACACGGGGTATTGGCCGATAAAGACCCAAGGGGCCTCATCTTGAAAGTCGCGACGACATTTGCAAAGTGAACCACGAAGACGAAGCACGCAAGTACTTGCTCCGTCAAAAAAGTTTCGTGATACCCGTGTTATATGAACATTCAAGATTTCGGCAGTCGCTTCGAAATTGTAGAACCCAATCGGAGATGTCGGCGCCAAAAGCGAAGCCCAAGACCAGGAAGGGGCGTTCTTTATCTCGGTTATCTTAGCAGGCGAAGACTTAATAGCTGTCGTGGGCTCAATACTATCTACCCTCTCGCTCCAGAGCAACGACCGTGGCAGATCATCTCTCCACATACCTGCTAGATACTGTGTTGGATCTAAATTCATCGCGAAGCAAAACCGCCTCGCCAAACCCGAGATGGCAAGAAGACGATCATTAGGGAAGGTAAGTGAAGTTCGGGAATAAAAATCTACTAATTGGTACCATATTTGCTTCGTCTTCTCTACTGACAAAGAGTGCTGCATAGATGAAGGCTGTTGTAATGACGAAGACAAAGAGAGTTTGAGACCCTCGAAGCCCGAATCAGGAATTCCCTGGGGCAGAACCTATACATACACTAGAGTTAAATCCAATTATTGTAACAAATGTCTGGGGTTTCGGAAGCTTGTAGGAGTAGCAAGAGCAGAATATCCTCGTTGAGGCAATTAATCCCTCAAGACATGCTAGAGGGAGAGTAAAAAACCCTGGAGACTAACCTCTGATGACTCTAGGGACCTACATTCCCAGAATACCTGGTTTTTAGTAAAGTGGCAAACGCGTCGTGAGAGCGTGCGTTCCTGAAACACCCAGCCACGTTGGTTGAGAGGACCATCCAACTGTCTAAGGTGCGATATCTCAGGATACACTTGGAGACGTATATCCCTAGATTCTGAGATTCGGACTGTTGTCTTGAGTGGGTTTATATGGAGGGTAGTGCGATCAAAAATCAGACCTTCGCGAATTTTCCCCTCAGTGGCCGAAATATTAAGCGTGGAGTTGGAATAAATCTCATCCATCCGCATCGTTTCCGCTTCCCTTTCCGCTTCATCATCCTGCATAATACACAGGGCGTCTATCCAGATGTAGCGAAATCCTAGGCCCCTGGTAACATGGATAGCATGCCTGAAGACAGCAGCCTCAGTGCATTCCAGGAGGTGGTGAGATATATCACCGCGTAGAAGAGATAGATTTTCCTTGTTGAGTAGTACACTTGGGGGATATCCCCACCTATGGCTAAGAGTAAGGTACGAAGTGTCCAGAGATAGCCCTGCTGACGAGACGATCTGTAGTTGGGGTAGTTCTTCAAGGCTCAGAAGGTTGAATTCTTGCAAACTTATTTCACCCATTGGTGCAACGTGGCTTGACCCAGCTGGCATAACATCTATTAAGCGCAGCGGGAGCTTACTAACTTGCCAAGTTCTTGCGCAATTGCTATGGGACACGGTGCAGGTCTTTAGCCAGGACCTTATGTTGTTCAACGTCTCTGGCGACCAGGTCCGAAGAGACCGAAGTTCACGCACGACGCCTTGTTGAACTAACAATTTTTAGTCTTGGGTCTAGAGTTACTACTTAAATGTATGACTATTACATACTGTCTTGAATTCTTAGTGAGCCTGGATAACCTGACCGGTAACTTTTGTCTTCTCGCTCACTAAAAAGACAAAGGACGGCGGCATTCGGGCCATTCGGGTTATACTGATCCTGGGATAATATCAAAAATGGTATCTCTTCGGCGATAAATGGTTCCAGAAGTCGGGGGATGGACTCATTTAAAAGTATACACATTTTGCAGCTCCGTGTCCGCACATTCTTGACTATTTGCGCCTGATGAGAGTTGTGAAGTAATATTATTGAGCCCTCTCCAGCGAAGTCAGACGAAATGAAGGATGCCGCATCTTGGAGAATCTGAGTGCATCCATCACATACTGCAAGGATCTGAGGTTGCGCCATTGGGGAAAAGAAGGGACGCAGCGCCAAACGTCGGATAACACAACCCGAATAAGTAGGGAACTTCAAAATGGATTTCGGAGGGCATTTTCCAGTCTCTTTTCTGCACGACACGAATGCTGGAAGCTGGCCGTGAGGATAGGGAAGTCAATACCCCGCTTTAGCCGGGGGGGGGGGGGGGGGGGGGGGGGGGATACTTAGCAACGAAAGCAAAATCAATCACATTTCGTAAATATTGCTAGTGTTAGCAATCCGAAAGAGAAGCTTATTAGTATGAGACACTTTTTCAACACAAGCAGCACAAAGACATACAAAATTCGTGTTTGAACATCCGATTTGACTAAATTGCACTTGTTTTATGGCTGTGAATTGCTGTTAAAAAAGAGCATAACTATTCTATGACATGTGTAAGTAAAGAAAACGTGTCTAGGTTTTGAGCTACAAATTCCTGTCTTTAAGAGGCTTGGTGGTAGCTTACGCTGACAGATCGGTGGCCATATGCTGTGTATCAACTGGTTTCTGTAAGTAGGTCCTGCTGAACCGGTGCAGCTTATGAATCTCATAGATGGTATCATTCAACTCAGACTTTGCTTTGATATAGGCACTGTTTAAACAACAGATTAAACATATAGACAGTGGATATCGAGGGTTATGATACATCCAGGTCTATCCCTAACCTTTGTATACTTTAACCCGTACTCAGGCCCCAATTATCCGAGGTCGTATATAGAGTCCCCAACCCTGCCCGAGGAGCTAGTGGGCGAATCTGAAATCCAGCCTCCTGCTACCTGTCGCTGTCGTGGTTCTGATATATGTGTTCTGCTCCTCCTCGGTCATCGCATCCCAGACCCTGTCGCGCTGCTTGTTCCTCCAGATATAGTAGACCTTCGTGAGCAAGAAGACAAGTATCGCAAGAATGTTAATGGCGAATAAAGCACTATTGCCCCTCTTATATAGCGGTTTGTCGTCGTCCAGATAGAGAAAGTTGCCGACGACGTTGCCTGCTTGGACAGCCATCTTGATAGAAGAGTCAGCATGCTATTAAAGAGGGTGGAGCAATAAACGGGACAACTCACATTGTACACCGCTGCCGATACACTCCTTGTACCGACGCTATTGGAATTTCTTGATACCCATGCGACTACAATTGCGTCTACCCATGATATGCGATTAGTTTCGATAGTCGCAACCAAACAAGATCCTTAACACTTACGGCAATATGGATAGGATAGTAAAACCGTAATCAGCGCATAAGTTCCCCAGGCATCTTGAACGATGCCCGGCCACCAACGTAATGCCACCAAGGTTGGGAGCATCCAAATATTTTGTAATGATGATACTAGAGTAAGCTCGCCGAGATAATCCGAGAGACGAGTGAGCAAGAGGAGAGTAATGATATGGAACACATTCTATAGCAATGTTAGTAACATCCAGTCAAGCAAGCAAAGAAGCACTTACAGAGGGTATTGTCAAGAGATTCGTAGTAAATGTATCAAATCCAACTCCTCTCAGAATTAAAGTGATATATTTCGTGGGAGGCGACTGCGGGATGTAGACGATGAGACCAATAAGATATAGAGGCCAAAGATCAAAGTCTGTGAGGCAGGCCCAGAGAATCTTTGGAGTAATCGCCTGGCGGTTGTTCATGTCACCTTTGGACGGGTCGTCGCGCAGGACTCGATTAACGACGATGGCTACTTCGCGGTCTGTGAACCAACCATTCGGGCGAAACCAGGTTTTCGTCTGCACCGCGGATGCCGGCATCATAAAGAACGAGAGGACACCAATCTGTAGGCCGTCTTAGTCTTTCGTGTCCCAGGTTGACTAGCACCAGGAGCCATGAAGCAAATTATGTTATAACTTACCGTGAAAGTTATAATACCCTCAATGAGAAACAACCACCTCCATCCAGCCCATCCTGCGACGCCACGCAGGTGCAATAAAGCGAAAGCCAAAAGAGACGTTACAACGCCAGTAACAGACAAGGTTGTCCAGAAATAGCTAATTATTGCAAGATAGTTAGCAATTACCCAAGTATCGTTGCTATTAGGTCGTGCGTACCTTAGACGAATGGGTAATTCTCTGGAAGTGTAAAAATAGGACAGCCATAATACTACATCGGGGATGAAACCACCCTGACAATTTCACGGATTAGTAAATATAATTGCCACGTAGAAACGTTAGCATAGCCAGAAAATATATACCTCGAGGGCTCCAAGAAGAGCTCTTGTCGCAAAGAAGCTCCCCCGTCCACTGATGAGGCACTGCAGAGCGGCGACGATTGACCATAAACACATCTGGGCCGGAACCCAACGATCAGGCCCGAGCTTCTTCGATATGAGCTGGGAAGGAAGCTCCGCAAAGAAAAACGCGACCAAAAAGATCGTATTTCCAATGTTGTAATCTTAATAGAGGTCAGACAAAAGAAGGCCAGTATTGAAAATCTTTAGGCATACCATTTGTATTCATATGTAGGTCGTCCAAGAAATTGTCCGATATGACTTGCGTAAGATTGTTTCGATCGACCTGGAGAGCGAAAAACATGGTGCACTATTATTCGAGTTTAGTTTTAGAGGTAGCGCCGAGGGAAATGGAAATTGATCTTACAGCCCACAGACACACCCTCCAGTCTACTTTTCGAATAACCCGTTTCTCTTCCTCTTCGGTCCATTCCAGAGTAGCGTCGAACGCATGACGGCACTCATACTGGCAGTCATCGTAGACTTTCTTCCACTGGGCGGCCACATGAGGATTGGCGAAAGGATTGACCTTGAGCGGTAACTCCTCATTGGAGGGCAATGATTTGGCCGACAAGCTTATGCTCAGGTTCTTGTCGTCTAAAGATGAAGTGGACTTTGAGCTCACAATTGGGTCGTCGGTGACCGGTATCTCGGCCTGAATTGGTGGTACTGCCATATTCACGGCTCACTTGTAGCGACACGCACACACAAGACTGATCGTTGGTGATATCATCGAGCAGCGAATGTAGCGAAGGTCACACAATTTATTAACTGCTGTACCAGGGTGCCAACCGATGATACATGACGATAAAAGCTCGGTTCTTATCTCCATCAACGATAGTTTCATCGGTACCTCCAATGGCGTAATATGTGGCTGCTCGTTAGGAGTGGTTGATCGCCATGTCAGGGCCTGCTGGTAGCAATTGCGTGATATCCCCCCAAGATGCAGGCGGATGGCGTCAACCACCAACCCCCTCACCACGGAGAACAATGTGGCAGATAACATGACTGCGCGACCTTTTAACTGGACAGAAGATTTCGCCATTATCACAAAAGTCTAGGCTCGTAAGGTTGCTCAAGGAAATCCATTCCCGTGCATGATGAAGGCCCGGGTGGGTGGTCCCGCGGCCATCCGTCTAGCTGGCGTGATATCGTGGCCCGAACGCGACTTGAAAAGCTAGTCGAGCACACGAATCAACTACCATAGATGGAATCGCTTCATCTCAGCCACGTGGGGGAGGTCGAATGCTTCCGTACTAGACACTGCGTGCAGTACCGAATACGGAGCCAGTCGACGTCTAACGCAGAAGCTTCCAAATATCGTCATGGTCGTAGCTGGTGTTGTAATTGGCAATCTGAAAAGTACAAAACAGGCCAGCCCACTCGAACCACGGGCGAATACTCGATCTGCGGCTCAGTTCGACTTCATCGAGAGCAGTTTCGCATGGATCCCCTTGCCCTTGGGAGAGCCTAGCCGCCGAAGTGACCCGAATGTAATGATTGGAGTTTAGGACATTAATATATGATCGGTGGGTGGCGCCGCAATGAGGGCCAAGCAGTTTGCATTGATTCCCATGAATCTCAGTAGCGCATAACGAGGGCCTAGATGTTTGCTGTTAGAGAACATTTGTCGCACGCATGTTGATCCTTGACGTACGTTTACACACCCTCTTCTTAAAGGCTTGATAGTTGAAAATTATTTTTCTTCTTTTCAGCCAAATAATTGTGTAAATCTAGGCTTTCGTAACGGTGCTGTATATTTTGGTGTCTGGTAATTGTGCTGCCTGGAATAGGTGATTGATCAAATTTTATCACCAAGCAGTTAGCTTTGAGGTTTTGTGTTCAACGTGACCATCTCCTTCTTTATAGGGCTAATTTCAATGACTCACAAGAATAAACCCGAGATACGACATGGTTTCACTACATTCTTTGCACCATCGAAGCTGGTGTAGGATACCTCTACTCAACAAAGCTTGTCGGGTTATTTTATCGATCCACTACAC
Source organism: Xylaria flabelliformis (assembly GCA_007182795.1). NCBI lineage: Eukaryota > Fungi > Ascomycota > Sordariomycetes > Xylariales > Xylariaceae > Xylaria > Xylaria flabelliformis. The sequence continues at coordinate 284,372 of VFLP01000053.1, forward strand.
ATACTCTGGGCTATCAGGTAACCAACAAATCCCGATGGTTAGCATATGAAGGTTCCGGTACGTGATGGATCCGGCGTTACGTTGATGTGACAGACTTCGTTGCGGTATGGGCAGTTCCAAGCACATGTTCCTAAGCGAACTGAAACCCCATCACTATGTCCCAATCGAAATGCTTACTCGCATCTCGCTTTACTATAGGTACATTTTATTTTCTTACATACGTACAGCAGTACAGGTACAGTAGTAGGCCAATACGACTGCCACTTAACTTCTGGCCTCGTCCTGATTCACGGTCCTCCGGCCGGCATAATTTTACCACCACAACATTATTTTTGTAGGTCTTGGTAGCTGTTCGGTTAGGAGGTGGTTTTGGCAGGACCTTTTTCGTTAGTAGCGAATTGCGCAGCTTTCTCAGCCTCCTCGTCGGCGAGTTTGCGACTGATTTCCACTGCAGTCAGAGTTAGTAGTCGTTATGTCGAGTGATTTGTGATTTATAAATGCTTCAGATATGTTGGAAATCCTTAGGATACAATCGTTGCCCGAACAGAAGCCTCCGTACTCTTAGGGGTGATAGAGACTCCGAGCGTTACTTACTGAAGTTCTGTACATCCAGGGGCGTTCGCCACTCTACAATGCCTAGCTGTGCGTCATCGAGACGACGCTTGTGACCCGACTCACCAGCGCGGCCAAGTACGCTACCAATTACGGCTAGACACCGCAGACTGTAAAATGCAAAGATTAATTTCACAATCTCGCCGAGAGCATAGGAACCAAAACGGCGGGATAAGGAACACACCTGTCATCATTCGCGGGGATCGCGTACGTGACCCACGTGGGCTCCGTATTGGTATCGATGACACCAATGGTAGGCACATTGGCAAGCGCGCATTCGTGCAGGAGGGTATAATTCTCGAGGGGGTTGAGGCAGACGACAAGATCGGGGATCAGCGGCCGTCGTTCGTTAAGATGGCGGTCGAAACCTTGAAGAGGCTGGTCATTCTCGTCAAGCATCTGGATCTGCATGCCGTTAAGGATGACATCGCTGTTGGTGATGGACCCAGGCGTCCATTTCGTGAACAGGTAACAGGCGCGAGCAAGCCGGGCGGCCTGAGTTACGATCTGGGTCTGGCCGGGCCGTGTGCCCACGAACAGAATCAGGCCGCCACGGTAAGCGACCTCTTCCACAACACGTGCTGCCCGACGCAAGTGCGCAGCGATGTGCTCGAGGGAGATGATGTGAATGTCCTGGCGGATACCGTAGATATAGCGGGCGTTGGCCGGGTTCCAGAGCGAGACGTGATGGCCCATGTGCGCCTGCGACGCCATCAAGAGCTCGAGGGTGACATCCTTAGGGCCGGGCGGGTTAAGGAAGAGATCGCCGGGGCGGTAGCGGGTCTTGACGTGTGTGCCCAGCTTTCCTATCTGGCTCTTCAGCTGCTGGCCGTGGTGGTACACCTCAGCCGTCTTGTCGACCTCGTCGGGCTTCCGTCGGCGGGCTGACTTCGCATTGGCGACAAATATGGCAGGAGGATTTGTTTTATGCTGGGAAGTCGGCGTCGGGGGTGTGCCTGGTCCTAGATCTGGGACGGTTGCTTGTACTGTTGTTGTCGACTGTGTCGAGAGCGCCCGGAGACAAGCCTGGCGTACAGGCTGAGCCAATGCTCGTCTGACTATCGATTGAGGAAAAGTCAACATAATTCTACAACACGAGGGGATTCACGTACCATGGCGGACACCAAATTCCCTTATTATCATAGCTGGTGTTGCGGTCTAGCTTGTGACCACCGGCTTCCTGCAAATGGTCTTGCAGCTGTGAAATTTCCAGATGCGCCGCTATCATATCAATTGGTACAACTGACAGGCCTTCGGGCGGCGGTCAAATGTTGCTTGGCGGTTCCGGAGCCCACCTAGCCCACATGCACATATCCACTAACTAACACCCGATAAGTACATGAGTATTAACAATTACAAGATGGAATTCACCCTCTAAGTAGTTGTCGAAAAGTATTATTATTCTACTAAACAACAGACATTGTGAGCGGTGCATAACTTGTGTCGGCAGAGAGGGACTCGACGTAATTATAACAAAAAGGTGGTTCTAAACTATATGGCCAAAGTCATTTCCCCGAACATCTATCGGCTTGTCGCTCTCGCAATAGTGAATACACCAATTATTACAACAGCCAGGGTCACAATGGCACCCGGGAGAAGGAGTTCGTTGGGAACTCCGGCAATCACTTGCTCAGCCTCGGCCCGAGAGTTTACCTTCTTACGACGTCTGACAGCCGAGTAGTCTTCCTCCTCTGTCTCCTCGTCCTCCTCATCATCATCCACAACAGCCCGTCTTCGTCGCACCTCGGACGTGGCGGCACTGACGGGTGGGGTGTTGTGGGTTAGAGGATCAGGCTGAGGTGCCGCGACCACAACCGCTGGCTTCTCTGGGTCATGCACGAAGAGGTCTACCTTGTCATGATGGTGCTGGCGGGCGAGTAGGATTGCCTCTAGGAGGTCTTGATCCGTAGTAATACTGACCGTATCCCCCTCGTCATCCAAATAGCTGAGGGCAAAACCATCTTCAGCGAGCTTGCCCTCTTCTACATCGGGCACGCCACCAATTGCTTCGACTTCATGGCCCAGCTTCGCCGCAACATTAGCTACGAGCTCTGCAACGCCTTGGCTAGCGATAACTTGCAGACGGTGAACGCGACCGCTAGGTGCCTTGAACTTGAACGCGAAAGGAATCTCAGCCGGAGGATGATCGGCCAGCATTGAGTGGGAGGGGGACTCGATGCCTATGTGAGAGGCACTGTCGCCAGGTGCAACAGAATCGGTGATGCGCTCTCGTGCGTGGTCAGTCGTCATGATAGACCGAGACGCTATTGTGCCTTGGTGATGGCTGCCATCGCCCGAGACCATCGACTCGGTCTCATTGTCCAGTGACAACCAGAACTTGTTCCAGGCCGGGCCCTCACTATCACCCGAGCTCATTGTGTTGATCTGTTCTAGTGTAGCGTAGGTGAGCTTCAGCACGTCGACCATACCTACAATTTCGCCTTCACCATTCATGACAGGCAGGTTGAGGTAATGGCCATCTACGCCATGTTAGTTGAAAATCAAGAATCTATTCGACCAAGACGAGGACTTACCGTGCATCTTCCGCAGCGCCGCCTGGATGCTCATATCCATGGGGGCAAAATCAGGATGGGGTGTCATAACACGCACGACACTGCAGGTAGCGGGATCCAGACCAGGGGCGATAACTCGCAGAACGACATCTTTACTAGTAAAAATACCAGTGATCTGACTTTGGTCTTGCACCAGAACCGCTGTAGTGTGGTTCTCTTTCATGAGCATCGCAGCTTCCTTCACGGACGTGCGGACACTGACAGTAGTAGGGGGCTCGCCGTTTAGTACAGACTCGAGGGTCGGGCCAGACATCTTGGATCGGAGGGCTTCAACATATTGAATGATCTGAGCTGGCTGGCTGGTTCCCAGCTCAGACTGGACGCCCTCAAGAGCAGCATAGAGCTTAGTTGAAGAGGCATATGCTCGTTCCAACTTCTCCATAGCATCATAGAAACACTTCGTGATATCAAGAATACCAGAAATATCCTGATTCTCGTCCATGACAGGCAGATGTCGAAAGCCCTTCCTCACCATTAGATCCAAGGCGTCGGTGGCGCTGGTGTCCGTCCGAGCACAGAGCGGGTTCTTGGTCATAATCTCGGCAATGGTAACATTAGTCGCCTTCTGTCCGGTACCAACGACGCGGAAGGCCAGATCTTTAGCAGTGAAAATACCAGCGATTCGGTCGTCGTCATCCGTCACTAGCACGCAATCCTCCCTCTTAGCAGCCATCAACTGGGCCGCCTCAGCGACAGTGGTCGAGGGCTTGATCTGAAGGGCAGGGCTCGGCTTCAGGGCAAGGACGGTTCCCGGCGGGGCCTTGCGAGAGTGTCGGGCGCGATTGGCTATGTGCTTTTTCTTGGAGAGGTCACTCTCCAGCTTCCGGCGGATAGCCTGGCGGTAGTAGTCAGCATCCATAGCCTGCTTGTACGCCAGATAGCTGTCGTAGTCCAGTGTCCTGTAGGTGGAGGGCGCCATGACGTCGATTCGGGTCGAAGTCGACTACGCTTGTAATATATATGTAGATAGAGACACGACGTCGGATACGGGAGATGTAGAAAAGAGCGCTTGACGTACCTCATCCCGCTTGCTCTGCTTCTGGCGACTCGCGCTGATACCCGAGGCGGTGTCGCTAGGAGCGGGCTGGTTGTGGCTCGAGTGACCATGATTCTCCAGGGTCGGTCGGGGTATGTTTGAGGCGCCCGGGCTACTGTTCCCAAGAGGAACCGTCCCACGCCCCTGCCCGCGAGTGGGCGTGCCTCTCATAGTGCCTGACATTGCATGAACTCGGCGGAGCAGGCCAGGTTACGGGGATTCCTGCAGGCAATGCGCGACGGTGAGGGGAGGGAAGAAGAGGACCAGACAGCGTGCGCGAGATCGGCCGCTCGGGACGGTCTGGATGAAGAGCGACGTGCGAGTGTTTAAAAGCTGCCCAGGAGGATGGATTGGGGTTGATAGATAGGGTAGATAGACAGATGGCACGAGGATCATACCAGTTATAGGTTTTGGCCTAAATAGTCCCTGTCACTGAAGTAACTAACTAACAGGTACCTAGGTAGGTAACTAGGAGGTACCGTAGGTAAGTAACCTTAGCTTAGGTCTCCCCTCTTCTGAGATACACTAACGTTAGTTACACCGCTTATCAAAGTGATATCGCGGCGTCCACATGCCAAGGGAACGGTGCACAGGAGCCCACCAGGAAAATTCAATATTAAATTAGCGGGATAATATCCAACCTGTTGGAAACCGTTATAACTAGGTATAACTAGTGTACAGCCTATTATGAGATATGTATAGATTTAGGGTTTCGGTTGTCATGGACAATGCGAGAGCATTCCTAACAATAACATGGCAACAGTCGCACTTAGCGCCAATTGTTCAATTCTTGATTCTCTAGACGGTAGACAATGTGCCCAAATTTTAGATCGGGTTTGTTAGTCGAAGTTCGCCCTAGACTCTTGTTAACATGTACCCTTCGGACTGAGGCCGCGAGATTAGCCAGAGGTTTCATTGGACTAAGACGGACTGATTTAATATATTGACTTTGTCATCCCCCAACCGTGCAGCTACTAGATACAATTAGGTTCTCAAAAAGGAAACGAAGCGTATTATTGACAGCTAAGCGACTCAGAAGGATGGAGAGTTTAGTTGATACTTCAACCTGCTTCTAGGTGGTAGTTGTTCCCTAGTCCTGCGCAAAAAAGGGTATAATATACCTGGGTTCGGTAATTGATGAGGAATACAAAACCCCTCAAGTAACACAAAGATTCGGGGTTGGAGTCAGAGTACTTATATATTTATCTAAGGCACGAAATCTAGTCTTGTTAGTATTAGTATGTACTATATCTAGTTATGTTACACACAATGAATACAATGGGAGAATACATCGCTCCGAATCTCGTCATCGCTGTCACCTGTGACGATGCTTTAAAGTTGTGGGCGAACCGACAATTGGCTCTCCACCTTCCACGGGGTATTGCCGTGCCGGCTTTCAAACGGTATAAAGTCCAAGATCGGGTTCTCGCTGAGGCCCGGCACAACTCTCTCGACTACTTGCTTTGCCAAATCGCCTGCACTGCTTTGTGCTCGATCCTGAGCCTCGTTTTCTTCGTCAGTCCATGTGATGAAACGTGTTAACCAGGCCCCAAAGCCCACCACCCCAGCTGCGACTGGTTTTCGTGACGCCTCGTACTCAGCAAAGGTCGTTTCCAAGTCCTCTGTGCTCGGGTTTGGGTTATTGTTCAGAGTTGCCCGCAGGTTGTTGACCAGCGTGGTACTCGCCGCCACTGCAGTCAAGGCACCTTGGCCGTTGATACTGGTCATTTTTTGGGCAGCGTCTCCAACGAGGACGACTCGGCCATGGTACCATTTCTCTGCCACCCCTTCTTGCTGGTGAATGAACACCGCATTGGTTTCTTCACGGCGGGGCCAAATCTCCTTCAGCTTGATGCCCGGGAATATCGTCACATCAGACATCTCCTCGGCGAATCTGTCCGCGTCCTCTTTTGTGAATCTTTCTTCCCCGGAAGCAGGCTCCGGCAGCCGTTTGAGGACAGTGAAGTACATGGAATCGCGCAATCGCGTTGATTGCGAGGCTATTCCAGGTCCATGTGATTCAGCAAAGTCACCCAGCGCAACATCTTCGCGGACGCCACGGGTATGGCCGAATAACGACACAAACGCGGGAACCATCGGCGACGTAAGCTTTTCACCCGACGCGGATGGGCCATTCCCCAGACGCTGAATGAGTTCTCTGGCTGGACTATGCACGCCATCGGCCGCAATAACAATAGACCCATCCACTACGCTTCCATCCGCTAGATGTACGCGCACTCCATCCTTGTCCGTTTCAATCTTTACTGCATTTGCGTTTGTTCTGACTTTCGTGTCGCGCCCAGGCAAGTTCTCAAAAAGAACGCGAAGAAGATTCCCGCGAGAAAGTCCTATTGTAGGATAACCAAGTCTATGATGCAATTGTTAGCTGTCTTTCGCGCTTGTTTTCAAGGGTTAACTCACTCCTGCTCCACTGCCTCGAAGACTCGTCCGCTGCATAGGGGCTCGCCGCTATGAGTAAAGTTCGTCTTGGAAGTAAAGGGCGTTGAATATTTTAAGACAGGCTCGTATAAGCCCAACTGGTCCATCAACCGTACAAAGGGCGGCCAAAGCACAATCAGCGCTCCGCGAAACCTCACAATCTCAGGTTGCCTTTCGAGGACTATGAAGTCGATGCCGGCCGCGGCTAGTGCATGTGCAGTAAATATTCCGGCTGGACCTCCGCCAAGCACAATCACACGAAAAGCCATAGCTTGTTCTGAAAAATTCTAATCGAAATATAATAAGTGTCTGATGTTAATAGGTATACTGTTCAAATTGAAAGGCAGAAAACCCAGGCCAAGGATACGATGTCAATTTATAGTTCAGACATTGTTTTGTTGAGACTATAATCTGACAATTTCATTGTTGTCAACAAAGACCCTAGCGAAATAAAGCATGCATCCCTGGTCTCGGCTCTGCCGTTTGTTCGCCCCCTTTCGACTTACGATCTATATTGTCTGATGTAAGTGGTGCGCATTGTCTCGACGCGTAGCTTATGATGAATAGTCAAACGCCATTCACGTGCCAACATCCCTCAAAGTGCCCTGCGAGAAGGCATGCAAACATTCGGTTAGAATAAAGCAACCAGTCTTCAGGGTCCTTAATCTACGGGCCATGTGGATACTATTGGGCTCGGAAATGGTATAACGCTACGGAGATCAAGTCCCACAGCCCGAGGTAGTTGATACGCCTATCCCCACGATCATTAATCATATAACATATTTAGTTAACTACCGTTTCTTTTAAACCATTTCGAACGATCTACGGTAATAAAACCTCGCCGCCGGTTCGACGTCCTATTCTAGGACGATCTGACCACCCCGAGCCGCCGCAAATAAGATCGGACTCGCACTCGCTAGGGATCGGGAATCAGTGACGCCGCAGCCGTATTTAGTCTAGGTTCCTACTACAGACACAGATGCTTATCCCCGAGGCATGTCGGACATTGGCATCGCCAATAAGCGTGAAGTATATTTACAGCATACCGAACATCTCGTAGATGCCAACGGTCCTATTACATTTTCCGTCACGAGGTCCAGCTTAATTCTTCAGCATATATTGCGATTGCGCCTTTCCAGACCTCGGTACGATCCACGATCACTCCCTAAAGTCAATAGTGGTAGTGTAACTGGATGTTTGATTACTTATTGTCATATTCGCTCTAAATGTGTGAAGCGCTAGCATGAGGTTAAAGCCTTTCCGGTGATGCCGATTTAGATGACAGGCTGCTAAGATCAACCTGCCATCTGGTGGAGTTGTTGAGCCGCGCCCGGGCTCTCCCCTTTTGTCTCGATCCAAACTCCCAGTTCCCTTTTATCTTCCTTGCTAAGTTAAATTTACGATTAATCCAACTGCTCTCTTGTTATAGCTCAACTATTGCTCGGGTACGACCCCAGTGGTGTCTACACGCAAATCCTCACATTACCAACTATCTTCAATACTACGTAGGAGAAACTCCTTTTGTAAATTAAATCTAGCCTATGTTTGTTTCGGTTAAATCAAATTGACCTCGTAGAAGAGAAAAGGCTCACGTGAATACAGGGGGTCGGTTAAATGACTCATGAACACCTCTCAATAGATAATAACAAGAACAATATTCCGAACGAACGCCGTACAAGCGAACCTAGGCAAACTAAGTTCCTTATATGATTATCTATATTTACTTGGAGCTTTATATAGGAATATTGTATTCGATTGTGTAACATCTACGTACAAGGGGACAAAAAGCAAGGTTAATTCGAGCTGGGGCCAGATTGTTTCTGTTGGAAACTTCTCGAGTGTCACAAGGCACAAGCTCGCAGACGTAGAACAAAGGTACCTCCTGTAAATAACCAGGTATCGTCCACGAAGGTGTTTAAAGTCCTTTGCGCAACAATAGGTATCTACTGCCTATCCCACGTACAAACTCTTGACATTCGGGGAAGAAAGATTGATAATTGTATCATTGCTACTCTAAAGCTTTTGGTGGCAGAGGCATGCGAATATAACAGGCTGAGACTTTCTATTGGTGGCAAGAGCCTATTATGTGAAGCCCAGTAAGCGACTTGTTGTAGTTTCTTCAACTAACATCAAATTACGAATAAGTAGCTATATATAGGTCAAGTGCCACAGTATAATACTGCAGTTCTGTTTTGCGGCAACGAGACACTCAGCATATGTCAGCCTCGCCCAGACTCCGCGCGTTGGACTCTTGCTAACTGGACTCACATATTCAGTGAAAATTTTCCTTATAAAACTTATAAGATAGGAGACTTTGCAGGATCAAAACCATAAGATGTTTTTGGAAGTATAAATGCACAGCGCTTATTTCAATCTGGGTTTTAAGCTTTGCCATGCTAACAATGTCCTCGAATTCAACAACAAGTTCCGAATCTGCTAATACGCGGTTTTTACTGTCACAAGGGCTAGAGTACTAGGGCTTGGAAGGGTATTCAATATTGCAATAATCTTCTTGGGCATCAAAGAGGCATAGGAGTCTAAGTTCCTCTCTCGAGCCTAGCGGCGAATCTAGGGTTTTAATACACGAATGGGTTCGTTCCTTGCGAACCAGATCACTCCAGATTATCCAAATCCAGTAACTCTAGGTCTTCCGGATCACGTCTATATTGCAATTATCGTGTTGCTTGAGTCCACGATAATAGCAAATATGATAACTAAGAATAGATATGCCTTGCATATTGAGTACGGGATATCGCCGATCAGACCCTGGTATACGGGTAGTTGCATTACCCTACCCAAGGCTGGTCCGTGTGCCACATACCATAATCATTCTGCCTCGCTAGCAGCCTTCCCAATCCGATGGTCCGAGGGCCTATATTATTAATCTAAGCATTGTGTCGGGCCGAACTTGGAGATAGACAAATCTGGCAAGTTGTAAACGGGAAGACAGTGGTTATTTTAAGCTATGGATTTTGGGGGGGCTCTGGATTGATGTTTGGGGTCGGATTTGCTATAAGAAAACACGGAGTAGTGGAGAGGTTCAAGTACGATCAACAAGATTCATAACATCACGCTGCAATTCATGAAGGGATATTCTGTTCATTTCTGAGTTTTTGTAAGTTACTATGTGAATGTTCCTAGTGTCAAATGTTCTCAGATCAGTTCGTCTTTAACATCAACGATATGTTACGACGCACTCTGCAAGAATGCAAGGTCACAGCCAGTAGGTTGATTTCGTGATCCGATTGCTCAGCCTGATTGTGATATTGATTACAATGCGCCACATTTGCATTTTGATTCCGGGATGCATCCCCAGCCCCTCCTACTTGAGGTTGGTTCGAATGCACCTATAATTATCTGAAGAGGATAACGAGAGCTTCTGTTAGTAGGCATGAGTGAGCCTTAAGAGACAGTTGAGTGGGATATATAGGACGCCACTTACAGGTAGCAATGGGATAATCAATGATGGCTTGAGCTGTTACTCGCATGAGGGCTTGGCCAAGCCTCTGGCTAGATTTGGTACAATAGAACCCGCCTCAGGCTAGCCTCCGCTGGCACAGTTTTGGCTCTTTTGAGTGAATCATCTTTTAATTCTACTGAGGGTGTTGAACCTACCGTTATAAATTCTGTAGAAGGAAACATTCTTCAAAAACATGTACTCGAGATTCATTTAAAGTGCTACTACTATTGTACTTTGTCGTGATTTTCAACGCGGAACTAAGGATTTAGAGAGCGTAAATGCTTCACGGCACGCTGGCTCAAATATCGGGCAAGCCCGGCAAGCCAATGTCGCGGAGATGATTCTTCTAACAAAGAAATGATAGGATAGAACATAAAAATGAGCTTGCTGTCTTGGGATCCTCGTATCTAACAATTGGGGGCGAAGGATCATACATATGCACCCAGAAGCAAATGCTACTAACAATGTCTCAAACCTGCATACCTGCCTGCATAGAACCTTGCGACCGCTTCTAGAGATCCACAGGATTTGTAGCAGATTCACCATTGACTTCAGCCCCAGCTTTGCCCACCTACCTCAGCTTGGTATACCTGATAAAAAAATTGCGTAAAATTAGAACGGGCTGCGTCTGCGCAACCTCAATCGGCGGCAGCAGGCTGCTTATCATAACAGATGCATCACGCCGGTCTGGCGCAACCTCGATTCAGAGTCACTGAACCGTAAGATTTTCCTATTGTTTCATATACTAGCTTGCAGTAACGACGTATTTTTAATAAATACCGATACCCTGGCCCCTAAGTTAGGCTCCGTGAGGTCCTCCTGCGGTTTCTTCAACGACTTTGCATGCCATGAACTCTGAAGCCTGCCTTCTCCCCTAGTAATCATGAAGATTAGTTTTATATATTCATCTATACTAAGCCTTGTAATGGTACTTGGCGTTGATGCAACTGGCAGGCCACAACAGCTTAACGATCCAAAAACTCCGTCGCTATCGAACACTTTGCGTGCTCTCTCAAGGACGGTACAGCATAGCAGGCTTTCCGGACGTGATAGTAAAGGGAACTCAACTATAGCGAAAAGTTGGAACGGCGCCACACTTTTCAGTCTGTGAGGAAGCATCCGCAATACTCTAAAGATGGATCCAAGCCTGTATCTGACTTTATAGATAGTGAACGCGAAGTAGCGACAGCAAGCAACACATCAATATCCGCTAAGGTTGAAGTGACGTGTACAACATGCTACATCAAGGGGCTCGTCACCACTGAATTTTCCTTTCCTAGCCATTTCGACATCTCTCAAGCCATCACCAACTTCACCCAAGATGTTGGGGAGAAGATTGAGAACGTTACAGAAACCGCTTTAACCTATGTGAAAAACGAGTTCGAAGATCTTATCACGGACACAACCGATGGTTTCGACTTCCCACCCTTGAATATTGATTTCAATGTTGACATACCTGCCATTCCCGAGTGCCGCCTGCGCTTTCAATTTGATGATCTGGAACTTTACATGTCACTAGACACTGTACTATCAGCGGGCGCGACGTATACACTCAATCTTTACTCAAGCAATACCGTGATTGGGATCTCGAGCGACAGCAAGACATTCGTGGGAGTTATCGTCTCCATTGACCTCATTTTAGGGGTTGACGCCGATATTGATATAAGCAGCGGCTTACACATCAAAGTTGATGATGGGATGGCGCTAGACCTTTCGCTTTTTAGTCAAAAGGTTTCAAACGTGACCTTGTAAGTAGTCATGAATCCATTCAACGTTGTCTTACCTCCTAAGCCAGAGAGACTTATACTTGGCATGTCAGTAACGGTGGATCCTTCGAGTTCCTACCTGTCACCGTCCGGAGCGCAAGCGGCGTTCTTTCGGCAAAGATACGCGTAGGCATGCACGCAGGCATCTCGCTAGAATCTAATCAAATAAATGAGTTCGGACTGGTCGGTGCGGGCGCGGAGGTCTTGGTCTACGCAGATTTGGCTGAGTTTACAACCAACATTACGGCTGTACCGGACGGTGACGACGGTGACTGTCAATTGCGCGTCCAACAAGCGTATCAACTGGCGCTGGGAGCCGCTGCTGGCGCGACGCTCTCCTTCAAAAAGCATACTTGGGGTCCAGATCCCTCGACGAAGATTCCTATCTTCTACACAACTTTGGCCGACGAGTGTGCCAAATCTGTGACGAAAACTACCTCTACCGCCGTTATTGACACATCGACACCGAAGGTTGCTGCGAGAGCGGATGAAAATATGACGACAACGACCTTAACAGACGAGGCTACGTTCACAGGTCTGGTGTGTGTATCCACGGGCCTTAGCGAGTGTCCTGCTTCTCTACAGAGCACAACCGAGGCTGTAAGCACGAGAACGTTGATAATCACGGTGCCCTCAGGTTCCGAGGCCACCTTCCCGGCGACGATTCAGAACATGATTTCGGAGACTGTTCCCTTCTCGAAGAATATCAAAGCTGTTGCTGCGACGACTGGAAGTCCCATTTCGTATGTCCCGCCTCCGCCGCCGCCACCACCACCGTCTTCAACTGCGACAACGGCCGACTCGGGTGACCGGAGTGATAGATCAAGTCCCACTGGCAAAGTTGGCGTGAACACACCACTTATAATTGGTCTTTCTGTTGGCCTTGGTGTCCCGTTCCTAGCCATTGTTGTTGGTGGTATATTATAGTGCGTAAACCCCCTCCACGGGTTTTGTTGTCACAGTCCCCGCTAAACCGGTTCTCGGCTAATTGTTTTCATTTGCAGTCTCCTATTAAGGCGGCGGAAACAGGTAAACACAGCCGGCTCGGAGGTATTCAGTGTTGCCTTACCGCAACAGCATACTGAAGATATCCATTCACCAGAAAAGAAGCTCACAACAACAATAACGGTGGTAGGTAGATCCGGCGGTGATTGAACACGTATCTCCTTAGTCAACGCCTATACGCAACGGGGATTTGAATCAGGATCTGTTTTTCTTATAATGTTGCCTCCACTTCTTGACTCAAGACTTCTATTCCCACGCGCCCTGCGAGTTTTGTTACGAGGATAGCGGTACGGGAATCCCGGGGAGATTTTTGCCACAAAGGGCGGTGTTAGTTCTTTGACGGCCTAAAAATTATGGATTTGACTGCAAGATATCGACGACCTTTATGCTGTCACGTGTTCGAGTCCACTACATAACGCAAATGGCATAAAAGGAGCTCGGTTTAGTCATAGGAATCGGCAGCTAAATGGTAACTTTGTATTTGGTCGAGGGAAATGCAAAGAGAAAATCTCACCTATCATGTTACGTTTCGATAGATACACAACAGTGGGTCTTAGCCGGGTTTAGCCACGCTACGCCACACTTAAGCTCGAAAAGCCACACCTACGTAATTTAGCAGAGGCTTGGGTATAACGATATCGTTAAGGGCTTGTCAGGAAACTTTTCTATCCACGATACAATACAACTCAATAATCTAGACAGAGGCGTACTGCAGTGTACTGACCCGTGGGCCAGTTTAAGTTGGATAGGCTAGTCTCGGCAGTCTATAGATGGATGTTTTACCTTTTTGCGGCCATCTCATTAACCGCTCTATTTTAATTTGAGTTGATATTCCTTCACTTCTACCTTCACTTCTCGTCACTCATTTCATATGTTCGTGGCCTGTGGCAGCCATGGCCGGGCCTTATGCTCTCCACTCCTTCTAATTGGCCGGCGATCGCTTTTCTCTACGACGTGTTGTCCATCAGCCGCCGCTTCAGCTTACCCCAGATATCTCGATAAAAGCATTCTACAAGCCCACGGGCCTGTCGCCGAGAAGTTAGTTGCCACTGGAATATGGCAAAGGCACGGCTCAAAGACTGTCAAAAAACATTTGTCAGCTGGATCTACTGCAGACAAGACACGAGTCAACATCGTAAGCGACAAGCTATGCGACGATGTCCTGTCTTACATCGGCCCTTCACTCAAACGCCATCGCGGATGTGATATTCTTGACATCTATCCAGGTGCTGGCGCGTGGAGTAGTAAACTTCACCAGTTTCTCCAGCCTCGATCTCACGTGCTACTAGAACCTGATGCCGAGCTTTACCGTCCATTTCTCCAGCCACTGCTTGATCAACCCGGCACCTCGCTGGTGCCCAAGTCTGGCATCATCTGGCGTGAGCTCAACTCAGTTTTAACGCCCGAGTTTTTTCCCCATCAGGCCATCCCGGACGACGTGAATGCGCCTAATGATACACTTCTGGTGACTGCTAACATTGCTTTTCATCCCAAGAGGCGCTTCCTCAGCTTCGACTCTATAGCATCCTTGATACTGCACCAATTCGTTGACGCCATCCGCACTGGTGGCCTGTTCCAGCGATATGGCCTCGTTCGCATGCTGGTATGGACGCGCACTGACGATAAGCTGGGTTTTATACCCAGAAATATACAAAGGCGGAGGCGACAAGCGATTGAAAATGACTTGGCATGTGAATGGGTAGATGAGGTCTGCGGGGGCGAGGCGGCGTCAAGCCATCGGTTTGTTCGCGAAGATGCTATTAATTATGCCAGCCTTGTGTCGACTATAAAAAAAATGCAAAGAGCAAAGCTTGAATTGCCAGCTGGCCGAGAGCCCGAGGGTTTTAAGAAGGCAGCGAAAGCCAAGAAACGAGTACCGTTACCGGGACAGAACGCTCCAACGTTCAAAAGACCCTATCATGATGTCTTAGCTGGCCTAAGGGCCGCCGATGTCGAACAAGGTGGTCTCGCTGAGGACTCGGCCGATCTCAGAACCATGACCGTTTACCAATGGAGAGCCAACTCAGACGTCAAGAAGTCAGAGCGCCTTCTATATCATTCAAAACACTTAGACTATATCATACAGCTTCTCGAATCTGGAAAAGCAACTCCCCAAAAGATAGCAGCTGCCGAGCTTGAATGGGAGACGGAGATGCGAGAGATTCCCCATTCGTTGTTGGACGAGTTTATAACGTACAAGGATAATCTGAATGCATTTCGTCGGACGCCGCCGCTTCTTCAATGGGACCGCCGCAACTACGAACCCATGACAGTCCAAGCTGAGGAGTTTTTCCCTAACGTCCACTGCAGTCTTCTAGACATCCAGCCTAGAGCGCCTCATCCGCTGATGCGCCAGACGGGGCCAGGTTCGAATCGTGCCGCCGATATGTTTGACGTTATTCTCGGATCGCTCATGCATCAGATCGCGCAACCGCTCGGCCCTGCCCTTGATTCATTGTGGCCTGGTGCGTCGGACTATATCTTGCCGCGGTGGACTAGTGTGCACGACTTGTCTCGCGGTGGCTTTGCTCAGAACTTGCGCTACGCCGAGCCCGTATCGCGGCTATTGGACGCGCGACAGTTTGAACAACTCCTCGAACTTTGGATGGAGTGGCCGTTCCGACCCGAGTTTCACGAATTAGTGGGACGGACGCAAGATGAGCCGACTGAGAAATATGACGATGGCCCTGTTAGTGAAGTGTAGCCGCAGACTTTATTGTCACATCTCTTGGAAATGGCGGCTTTAAATATTCTGCACCATAAAGATAAATTGTTTCGGATGCCAGAGATGTCTGTCTGTCTGTATATAAGTGTATAATGTGGAATAAGACATAGGTATTGCTACAAGGCGATTGCACATCGCGTGTTTTGATAGACTTCTAAATTGCCTACGTAAGACAGCCCTTCATGATGTAACTTTCTATTTTAGTGACGTTTCAATGCATCAGTGTTGGAATTTCTGTTCATTTATTATATGCAAAATGGCTTGCTGCGGTGCGGTTGGGATGATTATACTGATAGTTAAGTATCAGTGGCTATTTCCCCTAACCTCGTACGTGTTATTATGAATCAGATGTATTAGACTATTTCTGAACTTGAGTAGTCTACATACCTCATTCATGAATGTGTCTTAGTAGCGAAATTGATTAAATAATGCCTCGTAGCATGAATGCAAGTACCTACCGAGCCTACTCTTCTGTCTGATCTCAGCACATCTTCCCACCCCTGAGATATAGCTTTCCAGGGAATGCCTGGACAGCCCAGTCCTCCTTCATTTCCCCATAACAGGTACCTACTAACTTATGTAGGTGGTATTCAAACCTCTCCGATACCTACCGTCTGCTCACGCACTTCTAGAAAGCTCCCAAAATTCGACCGTCCTGGAGGTACACTATCTTGATGACTACACAACTTTATTCATTCCCCTTCTTCGTCTGCTACATTGGTGATTATACCTACATAGATCATTTAATCCGTTGGTCCCAGTAAAACTGCCAAGCCTCGGAGGGAAGCGGGCCTCAAACCCAGTTTCCCGCAGCCCCCTGCGCATTGGCATGGGTACCTACTGTACCCCATACTATCTAGGTACATAGATACATATATACTGGCAAGACAAGATAAAGTAGGACGAAGGGTACACCAGGTTTTGAGTTGGCGGTCCTTTTTTTTTTTTTTTCGCTTAAAAAATCGCCATCATCCCATAGTTATAGGTAAGGTATCCAGTCAGATAACTGGCCACATTCTCTACCTCCGCTTGACTGAGTACCTAGGTACCTGGAAACTTAGGTAGACGGTAGGGTAGGCCTTACCTAATAGCGGCCTACCTAGTGTAACTTACCCCTACCCTAGCACTGGATACTCTCGTTGATCCTCTATCGCCTCTCCACTCTCCACCTACGTTCCCTTTAATGAATCCGTCTGGTAAGAGGACACGGAACTTACGTACATAGACGTGGCCCCTTGTTCAATTCCACATCCCTTATTTCATCTATCTAGTTCTTGGTCTACGTGTTTGATAGCTTGAGAGTCGCCGGCTTGCCACGCGCTTCTGAGCGCAACCCGAATCGTACGCCCCTAGTTCTCGTCGTCGTCGTCGTCGTCGTCCAGAGCCTCGCACCGCCGCGCTGGCGGCATTACGATCTTTACCATGCGGTCGCCCGCTTTCCCACCACGGCGGCCATCGCATATCATACGCTACGTCTTTCCCGTCGCGCTCCTAATATGTATCATCTACTACCTCTCGAGTGACACCGTCTACCCTGCCGTTTCTGACGCCCCCCTTTCTCCCGGTCATGGCGCTTCTGTTCTCGACAATGCCAATGCTGCCGACCAGACCATGCTGGAACACCCCCCGATTCCACCTTCGCCAGGAAAGTCGTTGGAGGAACCAAAGATCCAAGATGTAGTAGACACTGAGAAGGAAGAAGAGTACGGTTCGGCTGAGAAGCCGGTAGGCGAAAGTAGCGAGACGAAAGGCGGAGCAAGTGACCAACAGAGCGATTCGGAGAATACAGATACGGGCAAAGGCGCCGACAAAGATTACAACAAACTCGGGCAAACAGGAAGCAGCTCTGGCAAAAATGATGACGACTCGACGCCTGCGAAATCGCCCGAGCACTCGAGTTCGGACACCGCTACTGATCACCCCGTCGACGAACTGATCAGAATTGCTGAGAAGAACTTTAAGGAGGTGCTCGCTAAAGAATCAACCACTCTTGCCGAGGCCGCCAAAGCCTATCGCGAACGCCGGGGCAGACACCCGCCTCCTGGTTTTGATAAGTGGTTCGAGTTCGCCCAAGAAAACAAAGCCATTATAGTCGAGGACTTCTTCGATCGCATCTACCACGACCTTAACCCATTCTGGGGCCTTGATCCAAAGGTTATTCGTAAAGAAGCCTGGGACTTCGAGATGACAATCAACATCCGTAACCACAATGCATCCGCAGAGAGCGATTGGTTCTGGACACAGATTTGGCTTAAGATGTTCAAGACTATTGAGCATCTACTACCCGACATGGACGTGGCCCTCAATGCTATGGACGAACCTCGACTAGTGGTACCATGGGAAGAGGTGGCGACGTACGTGCAGAAGGGCGAACGCACTCGTAAACTGACACCTGTAGACGAGGTTATATCGAAATTCCAGGACCTGCCTCCTCCTGGAGAAGGCTCGAAGAAGCCAACAACAAGGAAAAAGAACTGGGAAGAAACGAGTAAGACGAGATTTTCATTGGGTTACGGCGTGTGCAATGAACAAAAACTAACTCTCGATAGGTCCCTTTTGGTTAATTGCACGCCGCGGCTGCCCCCCGGATAGTCCAGCTCGTCGTTTGGCTGTGGTGGATTCTTACGACCATACGCCTAACTTCTCGCCAGAATGGGCTACTCCTCATCAATATCAAGGTTTCGTCTCGAACTTCTCCTTGTCGACCGAGTTCTGCCACCAGCCGGACCTGCAAGCTCTCCAGGGTATTTTCATCCATCCGCTATCAACCCGCTCAACTAAAGTCCTATGGCCGCTTTTCGGTGGGAGCAAGCTTGCCACAAACAACGAAATCCTTCTACCCGCGCCTATGTACTGGAATGAGGAAGAGAGGTTTACGGGTGGAGATGACCATGGGCCCGAATGGGAAGAAAAAGTTGGCCCACTCGTCTGGCGTGGCGTCGCTACAGGAGGATTGAACCAAGAATCGAATTGGCGAGGTTTCCAGAGACACCGCTTTGTAGCAATGAATAACGGAACGAAACTTGCCCTTGCCGAAGCCGAGATCGAGCGCCCTATCAACTTTCAGTTGCCCGCAGCTGCCTACGATATTATGGCGAGCAAGGAGAAGCGTTTAGGAGAGTGGGTATCTCAGTGGGCCAACGTTGGCTTCACGAATCTTATGTGTGACCCGGAGTACGAACCAAAGCCAGAAGAGGACACATGCCCATATACGGATGAACATTTTGAAGTTGTTGAGGGCATGGACCTGCCGGACCAGTTCGCTTACAAGTACTTACCTGATATCGACGGCAACTCCTTTTCCGGTCGATATCTTGGCTTCCTTCGAAGCACCGGGGTGCCCATCAAAAGCACTATGTGGCATGAATGGCATGATAGCCGATTGATTGCTTGGAAGCACTTTGTGCCCATGGATAGCCGCTTCGGCGACTATTACGGAATTATGGAGTACTTTTTAGGAGATGGCACAGTCAGACCGGGACATGACGCTGCCGCTAAGAAGATTGCTATGGATGGCAAGGCTTGGGCCGAGAGCGTCCTAAGAAAGGAAGACATGCAGATCTATGTCCTCCGACTATTGCTTGAATACGCTCGTCTTTCCCACGATCAAAGGGAAAAAATGGGATGGGTTGATGATCTAACATCATGAGGAGATGAGACTAACGTTTTTGGAGAGGGTTACTTCCATATCATGCCTTCGCGGGGTTTTTAAGACGAACCGCACCTGTGTATAAGATGGCGCATGGATGGGTGTATTATACGGTGACGGCGTTTTTTTGGCGTACTAATTCAGCATGGGCATGAGCGTGGCGAGAAGCGAGGTCATTCCCTATGTCGAATGGGTAGAATTTTTGGACTATACCCTCGTTAGAGTGGAAACGGATGCATAGATCTGCGTGCATTGCATCGCATTGCAGAACCGATTCACATCTACGCTTGCATCCACTCGCGCAATTTTGATGTTTCTCGGCGCCCTAGGAGGGTGGCGTGTCATCAACACGAGTATATCATACGTTGTGTATCAATATCGCTAGCGGCACGTATTCTAGATTTGTTCAACTGAGACTACCGGCTGAGCCGGCTCTGGTTTGATGATGAAAGGATGTGGTTTTTGGACTACTTCAGAATATGTCTGTACCGAACTCTATGCTATTATGCAAATGCGTGCATCCATATGCGGGTAGATTAGGGGTTCAATGTGTCTCTAGCTAACCGATATCTTAGTAGGAGAAATATGATTATGATCCAAAATATTTGGGAGAAAAGAAACCAGGTCGTAAACGACTGTCGCACGGAAATAATAGCTATGACGTGACACGTTGGATATCTCAAAGCTTGTCATCAATGTATGGTGCTACGACCTGTGAGGGATGAAAATGTCCGAAAAGAAAATATCAAGTATTGACAGTAAGGTAGTTCTTGTCTCAGCTAGAAAGCAACAAAGCACGATGACGTCTGACCGTCCCCCAAGACAGGTACTACCTGGTTAAAAAAGCAAGCCTTTTAGAATACCGAAGGAGGAAAGGAGGATCTGATCGGGTCTTGGGAGCTGGATAAGCTTTTCGCTTGCCCCGGTTCCTCCAATGTCGAGGGGCTAGGCCAGGCCCAAACGACGTCATAGCAGATCATCATGTCATACATACCAGACAGCTACGTAGGTATGCACATGTATGTCAACACAACCTAAGCAAGTTCAATTGCATTTGTTCTGGAGGTATAAAGAGTGGCCAAGCTCATTATGTCTACTTATACATATTCATTTATTCTACACCTGTAATCAAGTATCTCAACCCGAAAATAACCTACACCTTAAAGAACCATCTATTCAACCAAACTACAATTCATAATGGACGCTCTCAAGAAAGTCATCGGCGGCGGAAACCAGAACGTCAACAACACCAATGCCGGCGCTGGCACTGCTCCAGCCGGTCAGAAGGACGACTACGGTGACAAGGGCAGGTCTACTCTAATATTCCCAAATTGACAGTAGAGAAAACTCCAACTAACACCATCTTACAGGCGCTGCCTACGTCAATAAGAGCTACCTAGGTGGCAAGCTCAACCACGACCAGCTCGAGAAGATGACGGACGCCGGCCGCGAGGGTTTGGAGAAGGCGACAGGGTAAGTTTCTTCGAATGGGGGTTCCTCCCTGAACTCTGATTACTTTTCAAAAGGTAAAAGGTTGATGAATTTTAAATAAATGCTAACTATATCTCGTGTAGCAAAAATGTTCCTGACAAATTCTCGAACTAATTTGTTCTTACGGAATAACAAAACTTGGAATGAGGCATGACTGGGATTACGTCGCGGCTACGACGTTTGAAATGAAATAATGGCAAGACATAGCAAGTCTTTATTGAATGAGATCAGTCAATCGGTCAGTTAGAGAGACTGGATTGTATTAATATGTTGATATCACAAATAATACATAAATACAATGAATAACCGTCCCAAACGCCTCAGATATTTGTCTCCCTCCAGCCTAGGTATCTTATTCAACTCCGCCTTCCTCTGAGTAAATACAAAAATTCGTCCAACGAGTACGACAATTCCCAACGCCACGAATATGCTGCTCTTGATCTAATGCGATAAGTGAGATCGTTTTATGAACATGATTAAAAATCGTACATGGTCAAGATGTCAACCATGATCCCTCGTAAAAATATTAGGATATAAGCTCGCCAGAGAATAAATAGACAGGGTGAAAATAATGGTCGGATCCTCAATCGAAGCTATTCACTGGCTATTCATCCCGGTGAAAGTTGCTACGCATCGTCGTAAAAGACTTGCACGGCCATGATGATAATCCAGAGTAAGAAAATACTGCCTATGAGGCCGAAAGCGAAGACCGACTGCCATTGTTGACCTAAAAGATTCATTTCCGTTAGCACATATCCACTCATAAACCTTGAAGGTGAGTAGTATCATGCTACTCACATATTGACCGCTGCTCCAACCAAGCGAGCGTCGCCTGGTTATTTCCGTGTTGAGGATTGTTCCAGACTAGGTTATCGCAATTCACGCTGACGGAGCCGGCGGGGCCCCAGAGCTCGATGCTTATCACTATCAGACCGACAAGCCAGAGGACGAATAGCACGAAGGCGCCGATTATGACGATGGAGGGGAGTAAACGACGTTGGGCTATTAGCCAGAGCAGCATGACAATGAAGAGTACGGTCAGGCCGGAGACAGTAATGTAGTAGGAGAAGTACCTGTGTCATTGATTAGCTATTCTGTCCAAGTACGCGCCATGACTCTGTGCATTCATGCGTCTAGCTGTCTAAATGTGTATTGAGTAGCTATTGAGTAGCTATTAAGGGGGATATTTTGCCTTACCAGGGCACGTAGAGATCCAATTGCTGCTGAATGCCGATGAATGAACCGAAAACGCCAATGATAAGGAATGATGCAGCTAACATCACGATCATCCAGATGTTCAATTGTATCGCGGGCCAGTGATATCGATGAACGCGGGCTATCCGTCGCTCGTAGACGTACGAGTCCGATCCTCCCGGCGTAGATGCGGCCATACTGAGTCAAACGGGGCGGTGGCAGCGCGATAAGAAATCAGTTCAACTAGAATCGGGGTGAAGGAATAGGTGCGGTGTTTTTGTCGTGCACCGTCTTATAACCCAGTCCTCCAAGATTGTTGCGCCCGATGACGTTGGTTTGCGCAAACGACAAGACAACACCAAAAAAGAGGTCTTTGATCTGCAAATCCCAATCCTTTTATTGAGAAATTCTTCAAGGTCGTGGTAGTTTCCTTTCCTTCTGTATGTACTTCCGATTTGAAAGACAGTAAAACGATAGTGATATATTCGAAGGTGGGCTATGGTCGTTGAAGCTCGAATCTTGGAGGTGTCGATCGATCTCAAGGACGCAGTCGGTGTCTACGCTACCGATGCAGGAAGGTTGACCGCCTTACTTGAGAAGCCCAATGGCGAAGCAAAGACGGTGCCGGCGACGATGACGGGCGCGCGCCCAATTGCCAACTCAGAGAGATACGCGGCCAATCGGTTTGCGACGTGGGCTCGGGCGGCCACGCGCGCTGGCGGAGAAGGGAAGGACCCTGCCTGTAACTTTCTCTGGCGGTGGCGAAGACGTCTGTTTCGTTTATTTGTCGGTGTCGGAGCCTCGTGATAGTGACTGGAGCTATCCCGTAGCTGTTGACCGTTTGTGGTGTTGAGAGCTATTACGGATCTGCTGGGCTCGGTTGGGTGGAAGGGATGCAGATCATCGATGGCGGACGTGTCGCAACGGGAACACTCACTTAAGCAGCCACTGACGGCAGGTGGTAATAGGTACGGCGGGGTCGGCGGGGCCAGTCAGATCGGGCTTCAATAGCAGCCAACTCAGTGCAATACATCAGCTGAAGAAAGTGTCTTGCAGGGCATGTTTCAAGACGTACGGCTTGGCTTGTATTGGGCACAGGTAGCTACCTAGAACGCCTAGAAATCATCCATCCCTCTTTCTCATTCACATTCACCTTAAGCTGCCTTTCTACACATGGGTACGACAAGTAGCTTTCGCCATTCACAGTTTACCTGCATCTGCCCGGTGCTTTGGACGTTTCCAGCTCAAAACCCAATGACTGTATCCTGCTGGTTTCCAAGTGACCAGTTCCTAATCAATTAACGCCTGGATATCTATACAGTTTGCCTCCTAGTGATAACCGTCATCCCCCGTCGCGCGTTGCTCATCTCTACTTTGCTTAGACTGGACGCGGCTTACTACAGCTAGACGCCCTCTAGACAACTAATGACGAGCGACATCAATTTGTTGCAGTCGTTCTTACAACAACGACTCCCCAAGCGCACATCGAACAAGCGAACAACCAGCCCTGATCGTCTCAGCCGCCTCTGCCTCACGATCTGCTGCCAGACTCGGGTTCACTTCAACTAGGTCTACCGCAACTAGGTTGCCTGTCAGGTGTACGCTCTCACAGATGAAATCACCCTCCCGCAGTGTCAGGCCCCCTCTAACTGGCGTTCCGGTGCTGGGAGCCCACATCGGATCTAGCGCGTCGACGTCGAACGACAGATGGATAGGCGTGTCATTGCCGATATGAGCTAGCGCCATCTCAACCACCCGTCCGATCCCGTAGCTACGTAGCTCGAATGTCAGTATCCATTATTGATTCTGGACGCGGGAGTGGGAAAAGAGGCCAAGTGTAAAGCCATACCGGTCAATGTCAAACATGCTGAACGCCCTGATACCATTCTCGCGTAGAATCCTCTTCTCGCCGGCATCCACATCTCGTAGGCCAATGTAGACGAGCTTGCTGACGTTCAGCATGTGTTCAGGCTTGAGCCAGCCGAAGTACTCAGGCTTTTCTTCCTTAGCTAGACCAGACACAAAAGCTACGGGCATGCCGTGAATGTTGCCGGAATCGCTCGTCTCGGGAGTGTTAATGTCTGCATGCGCATCGACCCATATAACTGCGATCTCGCGTCCAAGCCGTTCCCGAATCGCCTTGGCCGAGCCGGCGATGGTGCCAATTGCGATGGAGTGGTCGCCGCCCAACGTTAGCACCATCCGCCCCTCCTTGGCGTGCGAGTACACCTGCTCGCTGAGACGCTGGGTCACGGCGCTCACGGTGCCAGGATTCTTCATGTTACGGAAAGGCGGGTCATCTTTAGGTACCAGGTCGTTGTACGCATTGACCTTGTCGTCACCGTGGAGCTTGTAGTTAAGCT
Source organism: Xylaria flabelliformis (assembly GCA_007182795.1). Lineage (NCBI taxonomy): Eukaryota > Fungi > Ascomycota > Sordariomycetes > Xylariales > Xylariaceae > Xylaria > Xylaria flabelliformis. Next base: position 308,685 of record VFLP01000053.1, read on the forward strand.
CATCTCGTAGTTGGGTGAGCAGACCGGATTCTATGAGGGCTGAGGGAGCAGCGTCGACACCAGCTTTGCCCTACAAGATAGAGTGCCTGTCAGTATGTGTCAAGAAGTTGCAAGTATTACTGGTTCATGTCCATACCTGGCCACCAGAGAAGCCTACGGCTACCACTCCGATGTCCTCCGGGTGGGAGAGGAACTTGGATTTTACCATCGAGGTATTCATGCTCGGTCGATGTCGACGTCAAGATAGTAGAACAAAGTAAGTATAATCCTATTTACACACAGGTGAAACTTTGATAGCTTGGTTGCGTTGGTGTGGCAGGTAAAGACAGACAGGGCAGATTAATGATAGTTTATAAAGGTTGAAAGAAGCTATGTCTGCCCGGGCGGATGGAGGGTTATTCATAAACTTCGTGGGGTTTTCTTTTACTAAGTGTTTAGCTAACAGGCGCGCTATTTAAGCACAAAAACCAACGACTGACGTCTTGTAACTCTCGAGGGCGCAACAATACAGTGCTGGGCGCCAGGCTGCGCAGTACGACGGAGCAACCTGCCCAACCCACATTGGCATCTGTGTTAGTCCAATCTGATAACGCAAATTCTGGGATTATCCTTGCACCTGCAGTTTTGCGTCTCATTGTTCTATTGTTCTAGAAACTGCCTCTAGAAAACTTTCTCTAGATCACTCCGTCAACTATCCTGCAGCGACAATTATCCAAAATTGAGGTTCCATTCACCTCCTTAGCTGTGAGGTGAATGAGGAAGCTCGAATCAGAGATACGGAAACACCCTCTTATCTCTATCGAATAAATAACGAGTTTAGATAGAGTCATCCGCCCTCCTCCAAAACGAACAGGTATTAGCCCGAGCTACCGATACGCTCGGTTCGAGGCGGCACATGCAGCACGACCCTGCTTAATCCCTAATCGTGGTGGGGCGGCCTCCCGGATAAGTAAGACTTACCAAAACCAGACAAGCCGAGATCTGTAATTCGCTTGTTTCAGCCTGCTAGTTCAGACGTTTCCCTTTTTGCTTTACCCTACCCCATTTCAATTCGAATGCCGAAAACACCACATTCCGTCTTCTCTACTCCTAAGCTGTTGCTTCGTGAACAGTTGCATTGCAAAGCGCACAATGTGCCTCCTCGCTCGGATTTTTGCTTGCTTATCTTACACTGCTATGTCCATCGCCGATCCCGTGCCCCCCCTGACTCAGCCACCGCATGTGCCCGAGGGTGGGGAGCACTGTACTGTACTATGCGTCAAGAGACCGCCGCGTTGACCCGAGCGCTTTCCCTCTAAGTGACATATCTCCTAACAACGCAGCAGCGCTTTCCCCCTAAGTGATAAACGCCCTTACAGCGCTCACCCACGCTTTCCCCCTAAGTGACAAACGTCCGCCGAAAGGAGTTTCACGGGCATAATCGTTACGTAGATCGGCTGATTCTCAACTTTTTCGCTGTTCCAAGGTTGTCAGGTTGTCCTGGGAAAATCGCGCTCTCATTTCTTGATCAAGGGGTCATATGACGAGGCTCTGACCGTCTTTTCCACCCATCTTCATGCTGCTATAACTTGGCATCCATCTCGATGTGCGCTCCGCTGCAGCACTTTCGTCGATTCACTTACACTTCACTTACACTACCTCTTCCTAGCGCGGGGGCGGATGTGTTCTAGAAGTCCGATTTTTACTCCGGAACTGACAATGCTGCAACTCAAGCGGCGTGTCATGTGATGCCGCATCGTGTGTCTGCCCCTGTGTGGATCGTGAGGCTTTACCTAATAGGAGACTAGTAGTAGGAGGCTAGTATCCTCTCGCCAGGAACATGCGGAAGAGGCTACGCGGCTAATTTGGCTTTCTCGATAACGATCTTTCACTTGCCTTAGGTATACTAGCACGCTAAGAGCTTAGTCAATAGTTGGCAGCATTGTTATACACATCTACAGCTCTACTTTCAGACTAAGTCAGGACTTGCCAAGTATATCAAGTCACAACTATTGAGCGATGTACTGGCAGTATGATCTATCAATTCATCGCTAGTAGGTATCTTACGTATCCTTGTTAGTCCAGTCAACTTCATCTGATAAGCAGTCTGAACAACGACACAGAAAGTGGCATACATAGCGGATCGAGTAGCGCCATGATAATAAGCAGTTATGCTTGAAGATTTCGAGCACTATTGCACGCATATAGCTAACTCAAGCCTGCGCAGTTTATTTGAGTTTCTCTACCGACTTCTCAACCTCTTGGGCCAGACCTAGATCATACAACGATGAGCCGCTCCAGATGATGACCCCGAGTGGCACCTTAGCTCGCTCCGACCCTGGCAGCCGTTTGGCGTTCGTCTGCTGGGTCAGATCAAGAACTGTTTTTAACGCGGGGCTTGTCAGATGTTATTTTTGCTAGTCTGGCATTGTAGTGGATAGGAATATGGCGTTCTCTTAGCATGGCTTTCATTTTTCTAGCAACCCCTTACGCATGCGGGGTACCTATTTAGTTTATGGGAACCGAAATAGTATCAATCGGTAATCTCACCCCGAACTTCCTTGCATGTGAGAACGTTGAATTGCATTGGTTTGTCCCGAATGCGCTCGTAGACGCCGACGCCATCGAGAACGTGTAGGGTGTTAGGAGAGAGCATGGTTCCGCCACCTTGATCATAGTCCCCTGACCGCGCGTCGTAGACAGTAGCGGGTATATTCAGGTTATGTAATGCGAGAGCAAGGGTAAGGCTCTGAAAGAAGACGACACTTGATAAGACACATACCACTTACGATAAAGAGGAGGTATCGAGTAGTGTGGAAGCTCCCGTGTTGATGAAAGATGTACTCGCTGCAAGGCCGCCACCAATGACGGCCATTTCCAATGGGGGCGCAGTCAGAGCCAACGTAAGAATCGCGACGCCACTTGAGCAAGAGAACGCTACTAAGTTATGAAGGGGAGGATCTACTATATTAAGATGTCAGCTGTGCTTATCTTCCATGTATTCGAAGAAATGATACTGAGACAGCCTATTATCAATTTGTTAAAAAAATATATGTGTATAAGGTAGGACAGGAAACTTCTATATAGGACTATAAGTACCTACCTACCTGGTAGGTTCGTGACCCCCACGTAGCAGGGTTGGAGGCCATGTGGGAAAGCTATAGCCGTCCTCGGTCATACTACAGCTAAGATCAGTCACAATTTAATTCGACTAATAATTATTTCCGTTTATAGTTTAGAACAAATGGAAATATCTCCAGCGATATCTGCGAGTAGACTGGGGTAATATAGCTACCTGCCAGAGTACCTAACTATGCTGGTGCGGACCTATAACTAGCCCTTGTCAATAGAAAGTAGACAAACTACCTATCTACCATATACATTGCAAATCGTTCCTTTTTTCCCTGGCCCTCTTCATTGTGAAAGGGATGCACGAAACCGGTCTGCAATTCGGGCTCGGTCACGGCTGATAAATCGTCATCAGAGGGCCTCATACAAAACGGTGAGGGTCGAACTTGAGTTGTTCTAATTGTTCGGTAATCTAGCCATGTCGGTCAAGGGAGGGAGGCGGGAGAGATGATGAGAGGGTAATGTTGGTGTGACTACTTTTTAATCACGCCCTGAGTTGGAGGGGAGGGGATAGGATGAGAAATAGTTCAGTATCTGAGTCACTACCAGAAGAGCGTATTAACATCTAGTGGAATAAATACAACACAGTTGAGATATACAGGCGTAGCCTTATATACGAGAGGAAAGGTATATATTAGCTGCGAAAACAAGACTACGCAATACCCTTTTGTAAATAGCGAATTTAGCTATGAATGCAATCAACTCTATAAGCAAAAGCAACCGACCTAATATTATTATACACCAGCAACCCAATGCCGCCTTTTTGAATCTTTTCGCAAATTACATGTTCGATGTCTCTGTATGTACCTGACCCTCCAAACCTAGGTATGATTTTACCTAGCGCAGAAAGCGAGCCAAATGAAATATGGCAACTCACCTGTACTGTGGTTACTGCTCAGCCCAGATTTCTTCAAGTACGGTTTCATTGTCCGGCTCTGCTTCTGCATTTGAATGGTGCTTAGGCAAGTACTTATAACCTGGGAAGAAGGCGTGGTGTTGCCGTGACTCTTCGAGGGCGTAACCATCGAACTTATCCTTGACCTCCTTGCTTTCAAGTTTCCAACTGGCGCCCGCCAGGCGCGATATAGCATCTTGACGTACACCCACCAAGGCTTTCATATGATCCGAATAAGCTTTGCGGTAAAGGACAAAAGAGTTGCTTGGACGGCGAATCTTGTACTCGCCACGTCTCAAAGTCATGCGCTTGTCTGCATCTCGACGAACATGCGCATCCATGTCGAAAACACTTATGTGAGGCGATTCGAGGGCCAACTGGCTCAGTGGCTTGGTTAGCTTTTGCACTTCTTCTGGAAGCAAGGGCCGTTTAGTTTTTTGACCTTTGGGTCGTCGGACAGGTTGTTTTCTACCTCTGTTTTTCGATTGACCTGGATTGTTGGACTCTTTTCGGACCTGAAGTCTGGTAAAGTGCTCGTTGACTGGTGTTCCTGGTAGCGGCCTTTGTGATAATATCTGTGCTGGTACTGGGCTAGTTGGATAGCCGGCAGGATACGGAGGAGGCGCAAAGTTGGGATATGTAACAGACCATGGCTCAGGGGCTTGAAGATACGTCGGTAGAGTGAAGTCAGGAGCTACCGACCTTGGAATAGGTGCATATGGGTCGAAATTGTTGAAATCAAACCTAGATTCCATCAAGGGCGCCTCGGGATACGGAGATGCGAAATCTGTTAGATGGCAGTAGCTAGGCAAACGACCTTGGAATACATACCCGTCCTCTCGAGGTGGATAGCGCAACTGGGCTTCAGTTACTGCGTTGGCGATAACCGGCTGTACTTCAGCTTCGCTGCTAGTTGAGCTCTCGAGGAGCTGTGGGTCAATATACTCCATTGTTTATTAGGGTGTACTGATTCTCGAAATTTCAAGTTGATTCGGCTGTTTTGCTTGTTTACTACTGTTGATTGGATCTCAGAGTTGCTGCTGTTCCCTCTAATTGAAGGGCCTGATCGCTGCTTTTATGGTCACTAACAACATTTTCAAAGGCATTGTTGTCCTTTGTTTAAATAAAATACGCTTGTTATTGAACAATGAGTAGTCAGTAATCATAGAATTTGGACATCTTCTTCAAAGCTCATGAACTATGCTCTTTATTCGATTTCTGAAAGCCTTGACTTCGCTTGACAGTGCCTACCGAGTTTTTCGTTGTCTCATGACTGAAGTTGGGCCCAGTGTTCGGGAACATAGCCGTCAATGAACTCAACGAAATCTTCACCAGCCGTGGCCCAGCCTTTGATACCACCAAGAAGAATCACACTTTGCATCTGCTTGTCTCCTTGGTCTTGGATATGATCATTGAACCAGCCTGCGGCACGAGTGCCACGACCACGTGACGAGCCTAGGTCAAAAAGCTCAGTTTGTCTCACATTCAAGTTGACACTGGCAAACACTAACCACAATACCATATGACATGGCGAACGCCAGCATTTTTGAAGAGCTGGTAGAGCGTGGGGATGGTTGGATATAGGGTTTGTGCTGGGAGATTTATTGCGCCGCGGACTGTACCACCCTGATATGACACGACGGCTATAAGTGGGAGGGAAAGCTCATTAGCGCAGCGAACGTGGGCGCACCTCGTAATCATTACGGCGAACGTCAATGAGTATGAAGTCGCGGCCAATACTTCCGGCTCGCAGTTTGTCCAGGACCTCCTCTCGCGAGAGCGAGGCTGGTTCGGTTGTTTTGGGCGGTGGGAAAATCGCATGCCATGGCTGTTCTGACGCCATTATTCGCGTGCGAAGGTACAGGATTTTGGGAAGTACGATTATACAAGTGCGAAGATACACCGGATACTCTTTGGTCGTATTGATATGAGGAGATAATTCTCTCAAACGGACGAGGAGCTAATGAATCCACTTTTCCTTACACCTAAGTACCTAAGGTAACTGATTGGCTTACAACTAATACTGTCAATCTAAAACATATGGAACTAAATAAGAGATGGCAGCGCAACAGCGACACTTAGGCTTAAAAAGGCCGACTTTATCACACTGGCTCAGTGCCAGTGGTGGCTTTATTGACCCAATGTCTGATATTCTTTGATGAAAGAGCCGAAAGAAGAAAGTAGGCTTCTTTTCCTGCCGATAATGGAGGGCCAAGTTGGTTCGTGTATTAAGCCGACGACCCCGTACCCGTGCGACCGTTGGATTTGGTTCATGGTGAATATAAACAATAAGCCGGACTTCTACGACTCTGGTGACGATGATGCATATCGTATCTATGTATCTTCGTAAGGCAAAAAAAAACAAAACAAGAAAAAACACATCTATGGGAAGGGGATAACAATAAAGCACAGCTCATGTGGGTTACGGAGCTTAGTGAGAGAATTCTAGAATTTAGCGAAATAGTGAGCTATTTACGGTGTATTTAAAAACATATTGTTCCACGGCGACCTAGGTACGTGGCATTAATGCGGCTCCGACATAAGGTACCTAGGGAACGAAACAAGTCCTAAATAATGCCCGTTACGCAGGTTTCATCGGAAGATGCAAGCCATTGCAACGATGCTAGTCGATGGACGGCAAGAAGCAGATGTCTGGAATCTCCAAAGATGGAAAATGCGTCTGCCAAGCCAATACGAGAATGGAATTAGCCCTAGCACAAGCCGTTAGCGCCATGTACAATTGTCAGTGGCGGCTGCGCTACGCCCGATCGGGCAGGGTGCAGCAACCGAAGCGCTAGGAGGATGCTTGATGATGCGTAGTAGGCTTCTGTCGCCGTGGTAACGGGCAGCGGATGTCAAGTCAACAGAGGCTTACTGAAATGCGCCTGCCGTCGCCCATAAGGACCGTCTACATCTAACCCAGCAGCAGCCATAGAGCCGTCGGGAACCTGCTTGCAAAACCCACAATCTCAATTCAACTTTCCTCTCTCCCATCCCAACTCTATCCACCACCTTCAACTCCAACTCCAACTCCAACTCCAATTCTAGTATCACTAGTCGGACTACAAACTAGCTTCTTCACTTGACACGCGCCTGATATAGGCACCGCTTACACACATCTAGGTCGTTTGCTAAGTTCCGTATTGCTTGCTGAGGACAGTCTAAACAACCCGTTGCCCGGCTAGCCTGGCTTGCGCGCTGCGCGAGGTGAGTTAAGCCGATATCTCCAATGTCTAAGTCGCCAGGCTTGCTGTCGTGAAAGACAGTAGCCGTGCGATGAGAAGCGAGAACTAACAGATTTGTACAGTTTCGGACCCAATTGATAGGCCCTCCACCTTGACAACTAACTTCTATCGACAACAGCAAATCCGTCCGGACTCCCCTCTCATCACAATGCTGTCCAATCCGCCCACGAGCGGTCTTCACGCCCGCGCTCGACAACACAGACGACAAAATTCGACACCGACAGTATACGACAAATTGAAGATCGCACCAAACCTGCCCAACATCCAACCTAGCACGCTGCGTCCACGGCCCCAACAACAACAACAACAGCAACAGCAGCAGCAGCAGCATCAGCAACCCCGGGTATCCCATCGAAGAGGCATGAGCCTCGATGCCCGTCGCCAGATTCTCTCCCAGAGACGGCAGGAATACAACATGGTAAGTAATACTAACAACACAGGATCAGCAAGCACACCACAGCATGTGGTGCGAGAAGCGCAGCAGCAATGCATAGCACGCCCGGGCCCCCAGCAAGCGTACGCGAACTTAGCAATCGACGAGAACTACCTAGTGTCGCCCAGCGCGACGCCACTAACCCAGTGTTTTGACCAGCAGTGGTCTGACGGTCTACCAGCCCTCGAAGACATGTCCATGTCCTTTGGGATGTATAACGGAGCCATGAATGTCGCCCTGAAGAAGAGTCAGGATGGCTATCCCATCTCCGATTTCGAGGCATTCATACCGAGCGTCATGTCCACACCTACCGCGATGGACTTTCCAGACAATCCGATTAGCACTCCTGGTTGGATGTCCGAGAATGAGTCTACCAACTCAAGAAGAAGCTCGAGGAGAATTAGCAATGGAATCATGGACAGAGTAAATAAATTTGAAGATATGAGCCATGAACCGCTACAACGGCCTCTCACGCCCCCTACACAAAACGAAATAGGTAGGCTTCCTCTCTGCTTTGCTCTAGTTGACACGCCATCTAATCAAATATTCAGATTATTTCCCAATTACCCCAATGGACACACCTCAAGCCCGATCTTTTAAGCACACTCAGCCTCCACAACGGTTTGCCGAAGATTATGATGAGTCCAACGAGGAAACCGTGAAGCCATCCAGACAACATATGAACCGGCGATCTCAAACAATATTCGACGAAATGAGACAAGCAACCGAAGCCCTGACTATAATGCCCGAAGTGCGGCGTGCTAATACCATGCCCACGGGTGAGACCATGAACCTAACTTCGACCCCTACACCAGAATACTTGGCCATGAACCAGACACATGCCACCAACCTTCGCATAGATACCACCGGTGATGAGTTTCAAGATTCCTCATATCCATTGAGCGCAACTTCCGAACTCTCTCGGCCCATGTCCCCCGCCACACCCAACCCCGCTGAGTTTGAATCTTTTGATTTCAATAAATCTCCGCTAACAGCTGATACGCTTTATAACGCTACCGCACCATTCTCAACTGAGAAGACTTCAAGCCGGGCGTCTCAGCATAGACGAACGGAATCTGTTGCGAGCCTAGCTAGTGCTGCAAGCATAGCTAGTATAGACATTGAAAGCACCAAGACAACCACTGGTATTACGCTTGAGGATATTCAGCAGTATATCGAGGGACCAGACCCAAAAGACAACAAGTGGATCTGTACTTTCGAGGGCTGTAATAAGAAATTTGGCCGCAAGGAGAACATTAAATCACATGTGCAAACGCATCTCAACGATCGACAGTACCAATGTCCAGCATGCCAGAAATGCTTTGTTCGGCAACATGACCTCAAGCGTCACGCCAAGATACATACTGGGATCAAGCCTTACCCGTGCGCGTGTGGCAACAGTTTTGCTCGGCATGACGCCTTAACGAGACACAGGCAAAGGGGCATGTGTATCGGCGCCTTTGAAGGGTCCGCACCAAAGAACGCGAAACGCGGGCGTCCTCGCAAGCCGAGGCCAGATAATGACGAGCGCAGAGAGAAGGCAACCCGGACCCGTCGAAAGAACAATTCGACCTCGTCAGCCTCATCACAAGGAACCTGCTCCGACGCTTCAGCAGCCACATCCCCTGAAGACCACGACGATTTCGACATAATGGACGAATTCATGGATGTTTCACTTGGCGGGACAACAATGAACCCCAGCAGCCTCCAGTCTCTGGGGTCTTCTTCGGCCCCGATGCCTTCGCTTACTATGGATGACGCTTCGAGTGAACATTCGCCTTCAACGGCCAGCGTCCATTCGTCCTCTTCTCAATCCACACAAGTTTCGCTTCACTCTGAATCAACAGCAGAGACGCTACCACCCCACCCCAGCTCGCCAGCTAGAAGTGTTACCAGCCCAGCAAATGACACACCAGAGCTTTCGCACATTTCGTCACCACCCGGCAGTCATTATTTTGACACGGAGTCGAACTCGAGCGGGCTCGATCTTATGATATCCGCAGGTGCCGACACATCTGGAATGCCTAGTTTGCTCTCGATGAGCTCTAATGATGGCCTCATACTAGAATGTGACTCGCAGATGCTGATGTTCGGTTCCGAAACGAAATTCGACGACTCTTATGATGGTGTGGATATGTTTACCAATAACGACGATCTCATCTTCGGGAGCTCTTGAAGCTTTTTCCCTAGCTTCTTTGTCACTAGCATCTGATTTTTATGAATGACATTGATGATGTTCAGCTAAATTGTATTCACTAGTGGCACGACCGACTGGGGGGTAATTGATGTATGATAGCTGAATCTGCTCGAATCATGTTATTGGATATTTAATGGGTAGGGTTGATCGGGGAATGGCGCGATGTAAAATTGGTGGGAAGGTCTCATGGGCGTTTTATGGATGGAATAATGGGTCGGTTAATTAGAGCCCTAGCAAGAGGTTTGCTACGGTAGCTATTCTTCATAGGACTGAATCAAATGGGATTGTGCCCGAGCTTTATGCTGGTAGCAGCTGTGTCAAAAATGGATTTCTGTGCTGCTCGTGTATAAGATGAGGGTGAATATAACCTGATGTTTATTTCCATCGAGCGTGGCCGCCACCGGCAGGATTTATGCACCGTGTATACTGAAAAACTGAGAGGAAATGATAACTTCTAGTTATCTTGTACTTCACAATATTGGGTCGTCAGGTGTTGAAGTGATCAAACTTCGTCTTCAATTACTGTCTTCTCATGCAATCTTCTGACGAGCAACCTGGCCCTCCAAATTCGCGATCACCGTCTCCACAGCAACAGCAACATCGAGATGGAAGTATGGCCGATTGACGCCTTGCAAGGAAGCCATTTTCTTTGGCACTTCATTTAAACCGGCAGCACCCCGGCTCGACCAGGATAATATCTGATCTGCTGCTTCTGAGCCGCCCTCAACGTCCTTCTGGGTAACCACCACAATCTTCTCCGAGTCGTACGGACTCTCAGAGGCGGCAACGCTAAAGATTGGCCTCCAATAAGTATTTCCTGCTACGGCATCTGCTTGAACACGTGGAAAGCCAAACCCCGAAGCGGCCAATGCTCGCCGGGTCCAGCGGTTGCTGACATCGGCGATGTGCCATTCAGCGCGATCAGGATAGGTGTGATAATCAAGCTGGGTCCGTGTATCGATGAGACCTTGGATTGACGTCACATCGACATTGTTCACTGATGCGAAGTCAAGTATGAGAGCGCGGAAGACGGGACGGTCGTCTGCGACGTCAGCCGCTTTGCCGTGACGCGGACCTGGGTTGTTCCAGGGGCGATCCTGCACAGCGCGTAAGCTTCGAACGTAGTACCTAGGGGTATCACTTACGCCAATTTTCTCAAAGCGGTTAATAATGGTAGGACGAGTATGCTCGTGGATGTACGCCACCAGCTCGTCCATATAGTGCGCTGTGTTCGTGTAGTTAAAACCCTCGCTAAAGCGGTAGACGAAGACTCCCGGGTACGGATCGTGGATATTTATGTTTGGGTTTGAGCCATCCCTGCGGTTCAGCGCGAGGAACGCTTCCCGCTTTGTCACCGCCGTCGCGTCATGTTCGGTTGATAAATTGTGATGCTTTCCATCGCTTGAGACACGATACACGTCAATTTTGCCTAGAAAACTACCATGTGCCTTAGCGATGCGAAGCAGTAGCAGCGCAGCCGATGCAGCTACCACAAAGTACACGCCCGTCTCAATATCCGTAAAGACCATGATCAGGACGCCTGCGAAAAATAGTACTACCTCGATCGGTGATACTTGCCAGAACTGATAGACAGTTGCAGGGGGAGTGAGAAGGTCGCCGACTGCGTGAATGATGAGGCCAGAGAGACTCGCCATAGGGATGTAGAAAAACACCTTAGTCAGAGCGTACAGGGCTAGCACAACGAGGAGAGCAGTCCAAAGGCCAGCAAGCGGTGTTCTCACGCCAGCCTTGGCCTTAATTGCGGTACGCGAGAACGAACCAGTTGCAGGATAGGCACCTAGGAATGGACCGAAGACATTCGTAAAACCAATAGCGACGAGTTCTTGTGAAGGGTTTATGACATAATTATTCAACCGACCGAATGACTTCGAAATGGCAATATGTTCGATGATGAGGACAATGATCGTCGCCGGCAGCTCCGAAGCGAATGCAGATATAAGTTCTGTGCTGATATTTGGTGCGCCGTGAACTCGAAATCCTGTATGATAGTCGTGGGTCAGCTGGTCTGATATATGAAATGAGAACTACGATAGATCGAGGTGAAGGCATTACCACTCGGAACCGTTCCAAGGATGGAAAACTTTGCTTTCTTTGAGTCAGTAATATTGCGATTCGAGAGCCAACTGATGAGTGTATAGAGTAAGATGACAAAGGCCAGTCGGAGGGTTCCAATGAAGAACCACATCTTCTTGTGGCTCGGTTGACGTTGCGCCATATAGTTGCAACCCCATCTGAGTGAATATAGGAGGAGCAAGGTCGTCAAACCTAAGGCGGCATCAAGCTTAGTAGTTGGAAGTGCACGCAGGGTGTTGATGATGACCAAGTAAGTCGAGTCGCGCGTATTAACGCCACTGACTCCCAGCAATTTTGGAATCTGACCAGCCGCGATCGCTATAGCTAATGTTATTATACCTCATTTTAATGAATATCGTGGAATAACTCGAAAGAAAGCTTACAAATAGCAGCACCCGTCATAAAGGAGCATATCCCTACGAGGGGAATATATTCCACAATCCAGCCCAGTCGTAAGAGGCCAATGAACAGGAGGACAGCGCCTGCAATTAGACTCAAACCCCGAGCAATATCCTCGGGTACGAAATGGGGATGCTCCTCCGTGACACGTACTATAATATTTCCGACCAGAGTTGACATCACGGCTACGGTACCGATGGTAATATCTTTCGATGTCGCAAATAGAAAGTACAAGATAAACCCAACGAAAGAGGTGTAGAGACCATATTCGGGCTTCAATCCAGCCAGAAGTGCATAGGCCATGCCTGTGCGCGTATAAAAACATATCAGTCATGATATCTAAGCCCTACATCATAGAGCTTGCTAGAGCATACGAAACGAGGGAAGGGAACAGGCATGGGAGGGTTTATACACACCCTGAGGTACAACAACGAACCCAACGGTAATACCACTGCAACGGGGTCAATTATAGTCATTTGGGGATTTATAAGGATCTCAGAATCCAAACATTTTTCTGTCGCAAAAAGGACTTCGAAAGTTGCCAAAATAGGGGCAAAATAGCTTTCAGAATTACTCACGCGATCAAATCACCCAAAAGCCACTGGTGGTCCAAATCAGCACATGAAGCTCATAGGACATGGGCAACAGGGGTTGAGGGTGAAGCTCACCGTCAAATTATAATGAAATATCCAATTAAGAAAGGGAAACAAGCTGTAAAGGTAGCGGCCAATCCCCGCCAAAGTTGGTCTGTGTTCGAATAGGTATTCCTTCACTGTAGGCTCAGTCTCATAGTATGGGTCAATTGACCGGGCCTGAAGGCTGGACGCCGCAGATTGGAAAAGGGTAGACGGCTCGGCCTTAGAGCGCTCATCAATGTCGATGCCGACGGCCTTCGCGAGGCCACGGCCAGCCTTGTTGCCTGGCATTACTTGTTTGAGTATCAAGAGTATTATCGATGAAGCAAATAAGTCAGGTTTTATGAGGGGGGTGTCGAGTATGGGGGTGTTTTCTGCTAGCTAAATCAAGGTTCGCCGTTCTCCTCTAAGCTCGTATACTACCAGCCAGCTCCCCTTTGAATTCTTGATGTGGGCATTGCCATTATTATATGCCTCCTCATCACAAAAAGAACTCATCAATAAAGTGATGTCTCAAGGCCAGATTGATATCCATTAGCGCGCCCAGAGCTGCCATGGCGCCAGACAAGACAAGCGAGGGTCAAGCCTGCAACCAAGAAGTCAAGACTCGTTGCCCAGAAGCATAATGCCTGGATGGCTCTACACAATCAAAGAGACATGAACAACCTCCGGAACCGCCCCAAGGGGCCTGGGCTACCCGACTCTCTGGGTTCAGCCGCGTGGGTGCATCCATTTCCGCGGGTATGATGTAGCGTGGTGTTCCGTGGCAGCCACTTAACTCGTTTTCACGCTGGTGGGATGACGGCTGAAGAAAAGTATTCGTGCTGTGGTGGTTGCGATGCTAATATACTACGTACAAATATATACAACGCGATAGGTATACAAGTTGATATGCGCGCTAAAAGCAGGGGTGCAGTTAAGACCATGGTGCGATGCCAAGTATCACGACATCGGTGCTAAGAATTACGACAATCCACCCCACGCTCACGTATCATTGCCGACGGATTTCCCAACCATAAGATTCCATCTGGTCTGTGCCTCGCGTCCCAGTAGGATGGTAGAGACGTTTTTTGGACAATAGGCTGCTCCTCTAGTTGGCCTAGACTTTCAGCTGCCTATGCAAAAAATACGTCTCCGGGGACCCCTTTCGATCTTCGTGTTGGAGCACTCTGATGGCGCAAACACACTGAGTTGTTTGTTCAGCTTTCCCAGGCTAACGGCCATATTTTCTTTTCATCGTGTGTTTCGTCTGGATCCGGCTTTTACACGGCAAGCCAAGGCAGCATTGTGCGGAGGATTTGCTATCTCCCATGCTACGACACATCTGGTGCATGAGCACTTAGCCATGTGAGCATATCTGCCGGCCGTAAATACATTTAGCATAGGAATGGGTATGCTCGGTCGATAACTTAAGTTTCTGGTCGGCAAGAGCGAGAACTACCTAGGTAAGAGTTGATCTAGAACGAGTTATAGCCTAAGTCGATGAAGATACATGCCTATGAGAGGTTTTCCTAATCGTTTCAAGCCTTGATCGTGACATTATTGCCATCAGCGCAGTTCAAAACCATCGAACTAATCCACGAGTTAGTTTGTTATTCAAAAGTGGCGCTACGGATCTCCCGTAAGTATTTCTATTACTCGGTAGCCCCCTTGCAAGTTAATTAAGACCAATCTCACACAACCCAAGCCACCTCTTACAATTCTCACACAATCAACTTAACACAGCCTAGCGTAGATCTGTTCTTCTTGACAACTTGGATTTACATAATAAAGCGCGTGGGATGAAATATAAGAGACGAGCTATGGGGAAAATTAAATGTGATTACAAGTCTACAGCTTCTCAGTTGAAAAACGGGAGTACCTAGTAGCCTCATGAGCACTAAAGAACTATTTTCGTCGGAGTATTAAATCTTCTATCACAAGAAAATTATCGCATCTTGACCCAACTTTGCATTATCGTTTACGTGGAATTTCAAAGGAGTTCGAGGTATCAAAGTGTATGTAAAGGAAAGCAATCCCATGAATCTGCTATGTAGGTATCTAGGTAGACCTGAAGCGATGCTCATATATACATCAGACTATTCTTATTGGTTGCGAAGTCCCTAGGATCCAGGCTGCTCTCCTAGGCTATAGTGGAGTTTGTATAGCTTTCCGAATGCATTGTCGATCACGATTAAAAACGAGATCCTAGAAGATTCCCGATATTCTTTCTCCCAGGAGTAAGCTATGAGGCGTTACCTTCGATGATAGATTACATCTAGAATTTAGAAATATGCTACATGCACAGAACCTCGTCATCGGTGCTGCGCCCTTCCCTGTCTACAAGACATATACCAATCAATACTTATCATCGAAATACAGTACTTCAGCTGAGTACGGATTCATTGTTATATCTATCAATACATATATATATAATA
Source organism: Xylaria flabelliformis (assembly GCA_007182795.1). Classification (NCBI taxonomy): domain Eukaryota; kingdom Fungi; phylum Ascomycota; class Sordariomycetes; order Xylariales; family Xylariaceae; genus Xylaria; species Xylaria flabelliformis. The sequence continues at coordinate 324,108 of VFLP01000053.1, forward strand.
TGGATATAACACATTTGATAGTGGACAAAGCTGTACTAATCTTATATACATGTAAAATTCCAATCATAAAAGCAAACACAATTTTGTACACCTCAGACAGTTCTCTCGAGAGAAAAGTATTTAAAATGTGTATATAAATAAGTATAGGAAGAAAGAATTGCCTGTGTAAAAATCATCATCATATAATACACCGTCCACCTGAGATAATAGAAGCATATCCAGCCCCACGATCTCTAATTCTTACAAACTAGCGATCCCCCTTCTCAGCCTTCTACCACCACCAAGACCTGACTTGACAATCCGGTCATTTTTCCAAGGCTACGTCGAATCTCAATCAATGTTTAAGAGCTCTCTGATTCCGGTTGTTCACTATTCTTACTCGATCGTTTCCAATCATCGCTTTCCCTAAACCGTTGATCTTCACACACATTATCCTCACGCCCCCATCTTTCGATCGGGGACGGATTATCAGCATACTCAATGTTAGAAATATTAATGCAGCTAGTCTCTCTATTCTATAAGCCGAACAGGGCGATGAGAGTCATCACCCAGCAGCTGGAAGATATCGCGGTCACATGTCGAGCTGCCCTTTTTTTAAGGCGTTTGCAGTCAATCCCGAACTCAACTGTGAAATAGCATACCAAAAATCCCTTATAATCGTGTATCAGAAAAAGTTAAGAAATGAACCTTTGAGCACTAGAATGCACATAGTGTCGATCAAAACTAGAATCGTAACGACAGTAAAGCCAGTATAGCAAGTTAGGACGGCGACAAGAACAGTCTAGACAAGCTCAGTTGGCTCTTAGGTAGTAAGGAAGTCCAATCTTTGAGCATGTAGGCTTTGCGCAAGCAGGGTGTAAATGGCCTGAATCGCGACAGATGCTTGAGACGTTCTCTTTGTAATACTCAGAATTAGTTATGAATATTCTGGACTGGCAAAACCGAGATCTCCTTCGCAGAAGGCGCACCCAGAGCGTGTTGTGTTCGGTTTGTCCCTCCACATCTCGAATTCCATTGCAGCTAAATCGACTTGGTGTTCTGGTACATTTTGCTCCACAGGCGTAGTCTGAAGAATCTGGTTTGGTGTGAGAATCCTCTTTCATTTAAGCCTTGGGCCATGTGATCTGCTCCAAAGTATCTTAAAATGTCGAAAAAACGCCATCTCTGTATCTAATAGGAGGCTCACCAATGTCCCTTGATGTTACAAAGGCTAGAGTACTAGGGCTTGGAAGGGTATTCAGTATTGCAATAACCTTCTTGGGCGTCAAGGAGTTATATATATAGAGAGGTCTAAGCTTCTCCCTTAATCCCAAGCGGCGAATCTGGGTCATATCCAGGAATAGCTTCGCTCTTGTTAGCCTAGATAATCTAGGTAAGTGTCGCTATTATCGTGTTTGCTCAAGCCCACGATAGCAGCAATCATAACATCCAAGAATAGGCACGGGTAGCTGAATATACGAAACATAGCTCTACAGATTGATTGCATAATATCGCCGACCGGACCCTGGTATACAGATATGACACAATACTACTTTGAACCGGGTCGATTTCGGCTGCATCACATTCTCGTCAAATAGCATTAAACTAGCCGTTTCTAGCATATCCCCACCACTACACCCCTATTGCTTCAATCTATACCTAATTTATATAGGACTAGCAGCAGGACCCATGTAATGGCAGGGAGCTTAAAAAACAGACGGTCTGGCTTAATTAAGCAGTTATAATTAAAGGTGATTTGTTTAAAATAAGTGCTTTTAATAACTTATACATATAAACTAACGCTTTTTAACGCTATTAACGATTTATTTAAAATAAGTGCTTTTAATAACTTATATGTATAAAATAACGCTTTTTAACGTTATTAGCAATTTATACGTTTAAATTAACGCTTTTAATAACCTGTTTAAAATAAGTGCTTTTAATATAAACTAACGCTTTTAATAATGTTATATATATAAAACAACGTTTTTTAATGTTATTAATAACTTATATGTATAAATTAACACTTTTTAACGCTTTTAATAACTTATATAAAATAAGTGCTTTTAATGACTTATATATATAAAATAACGCTTTTTAATGTTATTAATAATTTATACGTTTAAATTAACGCTTTTAATAACTTATTTAAAATAAATGCTTTTAATATAAACTAACGCTTTTAATAACGTTATATGTATAAAATAACGCTTTTTAATGTTATTAACAATTTATATGTTTAAATTAACGCTTTTAATAACCTGTTTAAAATAAGTGCTTTTAATATAAACTAACGTTTTTAATAACGCTGTACGTATAAAATAACGCTTTTTAACGCTATTAATAATTTATACGTTTAAATTAATGCTTTTAATAACCTGTTTAAAATAAGTGCTTTTAATATAAATTAACGCTTTTAATAACGTTATACATATAAAATAACGCTTTTTAACGTTGTTAATAATTTATACGTTTAAATTAACGTTTTTAATAACTTATTTAAAATAAGTGCTTTTAATATAAACTAACGCTTTTAATAACGTTATATGTATAAAATAACGCTTTTTAATGTTATTAACAACTTATATGTATAAACTAACGCTTTTTAACGCTTTTAATAACTTATATAAAATAAGTGCTTTTAATAATTTATATATATAAACTAACGTTTTTTAACGCTTTTAATAATTTATACGTTTAAATTAACGCTTTTAATAATGTTATATAAATTAACAATTTTATATATAATATAACTAAAATAACTATATAAGTTACTTAGTTAAAAAACTGTTAAGTTAGCTAATTTAACATGTTTAAAAGTTTTATATATAATATGTTATTATATAAATTATATATAAAAACATTAAAAGCAAAAAGTTTTATTTTTAAAGTTTATTACTTTAATTAAAAAGAATAACTTGCTAGTTTATTTTAGCTTTATAAAGCTTAAAAATATTCTTTATGTTATTTTTATTACTTAAAATAACGGCTGTTAAAGGGTTTAAAGGTATAATATAGCTTATATATGCTTAAAAGTACTTTATAGCTTTTATAACTACTCTTTATTGCTTAATACGCTTATAAAGCTATTATAAGTGTTAATAAAAGTAATAGTAATATTTATGTTAATAGTAAAAGTACTTTTACTTACTTATATTTACGTAGAAATATTATTAATGCCGTAAAAAATGGTTAAAAAAGTAGTAAAGTTAGCTATATTAACGTTAAAAGTATTAATAAAAGCTGTTAATAACATTAAAGTTTATAATATTACCTTTTATTTATTAAATTTAATTAAGCTAACAATAAAAGTAGTTTTTATTGTTTATTAAAGTTAATAATACTTTTTTATAATATAGTTTTATATTAATTAAATATCTTATTATTATTAAAAAGAACTTAATAACTTAAAGTAATGTTAAAGGTTTAAATTTAACGTAATATAATATTAATAAGCTAATTATATAGTTTTTAAGGCAGCTTTAATGTTTTTAATGTTTTTAACTTCTTTTTAAAATCTTTAATTAATAATAAAAGGTTTAAATCTTTTAAATTTACTTAAAGCAACTAATGTTTATTAAAATTGTTTACTTATAAAGCTTAACTAAAAAATACGTAAATATAACATATGTTATTTACTTTTTTAATAACATATATATGCTTATAAAAAGCGTAACAGTAAGGCATACTTTATTAATAATTAAAAGTATTAATATAACGTAATAAATTTGTTTTATAAATAAAAGCTTTTTTTATAGCCTTAAATTAATTATAAGCCTTTTTTAAAGCGTATTAATTAATTATTAGTTTAACTGCTTTATTAATAAATATAAGGGCTTAATAAATAATAAAGTAATAGCTAGCTTAATAGCTTTATTTTTATTTAAAACGCTTTTTTTTTGTTTAAGTAAGCATTATAATGGCTTTATATAACTGTAAACTATTAGTTTAAGCATTATAAAAGTAACATTTTAGCTTATTATAAATGCTTTTAACCTTTAAAGTGCTTTAAACATTATAATTATAATATTTATAAGTATAATAATTAACTTATTATATATAATGTTATTAATAAGTATTATTTAAATAAGTTAATATATATAACTAATTAATAAATTTGCTTATAAGGTTATTTTAATAATAAAAGGCTTTAGCTTTTATTTTATAGTTTAATAAGTAATACTATAAAGTTAAAATGTTATTAATTTTATAGTTAATATTAAATAAACTATAAAAATAACAATAATAACGCTGTTATTATTTTAAAACAGCTTTTTTAATTATAAGTAATAATAATAGTTTTATAGCTTTAAACTTTTTATTATTTATATAGTTTAGCTTATATTATTGTTTTTTTAAGCAGTTAATTATTTTAAGGGCTATATAACCTTTTAGCTTTAAGCTATTTTATTATTATATTATGTTAACATATATATTACTTAAAATATGCTAAATATATAGTTATAGTTAAATATTAAGTTAAATAAACTTAACTGTATTTTAAGTAGCTTTAACTTTATTAATAATTATTATTATAAATAAAAGGATATAAAGTAAAAAGTAAAGGTTATTAAAGTGTTTAAAGCATTATATATAAGATTCTTTTTTTTTATTGTTAATTATAATAAAGCTTATATTAAAGGTTATATTTATAAAAGTAATATTAATAATTTTAAAAAAAAGCGCGTTAAAAAAGTTAACTTAAGTAATATAGTTAATAAGTTTATAATGTTAATATAAAAAACATAAAATATTGCTATAAAAAAAAGGGGTTAAAAATAAACCTTATATATGTTATTTAATAAAACTACTTTAAGAAACTTTTTTTATATCTTTTAACATTAAAAATAAGATTAAAAAAGTTAAAATATATGGCCATTTTTATATTTAACTTAATATTATATGTTATTTTATTATAATTATTAAAGAATTTAACTGTAGTTTATATATAAACCTTTTTTTTTATATAAATAATGTAAAATAAAGTTGTTAACATTATTTTTAATTATAATTAAAGTTAAGTTAAAGCTTTTAATATTTTAATAAATAAAACAGTAAAACTAATATAAAAAGCTAAAGGGGGTCCTTTTAAAAAAAGGGTTTATAGCTATAAAGTAGTTATAATAGCTATATTTATAAATTAAATAAAACCTTTAATAAAAGGTTAAAGTAAAAGCTTATAACTTTAGCTTACTTTTTGCTTTTTTAAAAAAAATATTATAATATATAAACTTAATATTATTTTATTATTTTTAATAATTTATATTAAATAATATAGTAAGTTTTTTAATTATATAAACTTTAATACTTTTAATTCTTTTTTATTGCTAATAAATTATATGTATAAAATAGTTTTTTAACTTTTAATTATATTATTTTTATTAACTTGTTTAAATTAGTTTTTTAATATTTAAATATTAACTTATTTATAAAAAGTGTAAAAAAGTATTTTTTAACTTTTAATTATTAATAATAAATAAAAGTTTATAAAAAGCTTATTTTAAAATAATTTATTAACTTTTATTATATTTTTTTATATAAAAATTAATAATTAATTTAAAGTTAATATTTAATTTTAATTTTATTAATTTAATTAAAATTTTTTTTATATTATGTAAATTTTAATAAGCTAAATAATTTAACATTTTTATAATATATATTAAAAAGTTATATTATTTATATATTATTATATTTAGTTATAATTAATATTTATAGTTTTTTAAACTAGCTATTTTTTTAAACTTTAGTTAATATTATATTTAAATAAAAAAGCTTACGTTAAAATTTTAATTATATATAAGTAAATTTAGCTATATATTTTATTTA